>JBBDGP010000991.1:1072500-1592500 GCA_037952835.1 Lithobates septentrionalis | reverse complement strand
GTGGGCATGTCACAGATTAGGCGGTTCTTGGGCAGGTTAAACTCCTTTTGGAGGTCCGTCAGCCGAGCACTGGCATTATATGACCGGCGGAAATGCACACAGACTTTCCTGGCCTGCCTCAGGACATCCTGTAAGCCCGGGTACCTGCCCAAGAACCGCTGCACCACCAAGTTAAGGGCGTGAGCCAAACAGGGCACATGGGTCATTTGTCCCTGTCGGAGGGCAGAGAGGAGGTTGGTGCCATTGTCGCAAACCACCATTCCTGCCTTAAGTTGGCATGGCATCAACCACCTCTGAACCTGCCCCTGCAGAGCTGACAGAACCTCTGCCCCAGTGTGGCTCCTGTCCCCCAAGCACACCAGCTCAAGCACCGCATGGCATCTTTTGGCCTGCGTACTTGCGTAGCCCCTTGAACGACTACGGAGCACCGCTGGTTCAGAGGAAGAGGCCATGGAGGAAGAAGAAGAGGAGGGGGTGGAGGAGAGAGGTGTGTCACAATCAGCATTTTGGAGGCGTGGTGGCGGAACAACCTCCAACACTACTGCACCTTGTCCTGCATCCTTCCCAGCTGCCAGCAGAGTCACCCAATGCGCCGTGAAACTTAGGTAACGTCCCTGTCCATGCCTGCTGGACCATGAGTCAGCGGTAATATGCACCTTACCGCTGACCGCCCTGTCCAGCGAGGCATGGACATTGCCTTCCACATGCCGGTAGAGAGCCGGAATCGCCTTCCGTGAGAAAAAGTGGCGTTTGGGTACCTGCCACTGAGGAACCGCACATTCCACAAACTCACGGAAGGGGGCAGAGTCTACCAACTGAAAAGGCAGCAGTTGAAGTGCTAGCAATTTTGCCAAGCTAGCATTCAACCGCTGGGCATGTGGATGGCTGGGAGCAAACTTCTTTCGGCGGTGCAGCAGCTGGGGCAGGGAAATTTGCCTGGTACAATCTGACGTCGGTGTACCAAAAGCAAATTGCCCACAAGTACTTGGCTGTGACACACCTAATTCTACACCTTCATTCCTCTCACTGCAGGTCTCAGAGAGGACTGGAGGTCTAGTGGGGTTGGAAATCTCAGCTGATGAGGAGCAAGGAGAGATCCTCTTTGTTCTTTGGTGTGGGTCTTTTAGATACGCTTGCCAACGAACTGCATGGCAGGTCAACATATGTCTGGTCAAGCATGTGGTACCCAAGCGGGAGATGTTTTGGCCACGTGAGATACGCTTGAGACATATGTTGTAAATAGCAGTGGTGCGATCTGATGCATTTGTCTCAAAAAAGGCCCATACCAAAGAACTTTTTGAATAACGCGCAGAGACTGCAGCGCCCTGCACATGTGGAGCTTTGGGGTGTGATGCAGTCAATGTGCTGCCCTTAGGCTGGCCCCTGGAGGGCATCCTGCCTCGTTGGTGATCCTCCTCCTCCTCCTCCTCTCTCCTATCAGGCACCCACGTTGAGTCAGTGACCTCATCATCCCCTCCCTCCTCATCACTGGAGCAAACCTGGCAGTATGCTGCAGCAGGGGGAGCATGACTGCCAGATTGCTGTCCTTCTTGGGCACCCCCTCTGTCCGTGCTCATGTTACTGCCTTCATCGAGCTCAGTATCATCATCAGAGCCTTCCAAACGCTGGGCATCCTCCTGGAGCATGTACCCAACACCGTGGTCAAACAGTTCGAGGGTACTCCTCAGGAGGACATGGTGGAGCTAGGGAAGGAGTCACTGATGACATTGAACTGAGGGAAGAGGCCGCTGCTTTGCCAGATAAAGCACCCTGGGCATGGGTGAGAGAGGATGAGGAGGATGAGGACGGCTTGGTCATCCACTCGACCAAGTCTTCCGCATGTTGCAGCTCAACACGGCCAGCTGCCAAAAAAAAGGCCAAGCGTGTCCCATGGCCACGTGCTGATGAGGATGCACCGTCTCCACGACCAGCACTAGACACAGAGCCTGCTTGCCCTCTCTTATTGGCTTGTGACTGTCTGCCTCTCCTTCTTGGCCTTCCAGACATACTAATGGCCTGTAGCTGCACTAAGCTGGGATAGAACACCAGTAATTTTCTTCAGGTAGCTTTATATACTGTAACCAGACAAGCCTGCCTGTCAGTAGGAAGATAACAGGAACAGATCTAGCTGAACACTGTGAGCAGGACGCACTGTACTAAATGTAAATAGTCTAGCTGCCTGACCGTGGTACTAATAGGATCAAATAGAACACCAGTAATTTTCTTCAGGTAGCTTTATATACTGTAACCAGACAAGCCTGCCTGTCAGTAGGAAGATAACAGGAACGGATCTAGCTGAACACTGTGAGCAGGACGCACTGTACTAAATGTAAATAGTCTAGCTGCCTGACCGTGGTACTAATAGGATCAAATAGAACACCAGTAATTTTCTTCAGGTAGCTTTATATACTGTAACCAGACAAGCCTGGCTGTCAGTAGGAAGATAACAGGAACGGATCTAGCTGAACACTGTGAGCATGACGCACTGCACTAAATGTAAATAGTCTAGAAGATAACAGGAACGGATCTAGCTGAACACTGTGAGCAGGACGCACTGCACTAAATGTAAATAGTCTAGAAGATAACAGGAACGGATCTAGCTGAACACTGTGAGCAGGACGCACTGCACTAAATGTAAATAGTCTAGAAGATAACAGGAACGGATCTAGCTGAACACTGTGAGCAGGACGCACTGCACTAAATGTAAATAGTCTAGAAGATAACAGGAACGGATCTAGCTGAACACTGTGAGCAGGACGCACTGCACTAAATGTAAATAGTCTAGAAGATAACAGGAACGGATCTAGCTGAACACTGTGAGCAGGACGCACTGCACTAAATGTAAATAGTCTAGAAGATAACAGGAACGGATCTAGCTGAACACTGTGAGCAGGACGCACTGCACTAAATGTAAATAGTCTAGAAGATAACAGGAACGGATCTAGCTAAACTGAATACAGTGTATATATATATATGCAACACCTGGGATGCATATATATACACAATACACTGTAAGTGCAGCTAACTGACTGACTGTTCTGCCTAATCTATCTAACTCAAATCAAATGACACTGTCTCTCTCTCTCTCTATCTCTCAGCACACCGGAACACACACTACACAGGGCCGCCGTGCAGGCGGCCTTATATAGTGTGGGGCATGTACTAAATCCCCTGAGCCATAATTGGCCAAAGCCTCCTTGGCTTTGGCCAATTACGGCTCTCTGTTCAGGCGGCGCTGTGATTGGCCAAGCATGCGGGTCATAGTGCATGCTTGGCCAATCATCAGCCAGCAATGCACTGCGATGCCGCAGTGAATTATGGGCCGTGACGCGCCACACGAATTTGGCGCGAACGGCCCATATCGTTCGCAATTCGACGAACGGTCGAACAGCCGATGTTCGAGTCGAACATGGGTTCGACTCGAACACGAAGCTCATCCCTATTAACATGTATCCATTAACATGTATGTTAAGCTTATTACTATGAACTTAATAAAAATCTTTTGACAAGGAAATAAAACCTTCACTGTGCGTTCACCTACATATAAACCAAAAGAGAGCGGCACTCAAGGGTCTTGAAAGGTGAAAACACAGTGAAGGTTTTATTTCAAAGTTTTGACGAGGCACAAGCTCGTCTTCCTAGGCCTCATTGAAACATTTTAATAAAACCTTCACATGTGCATTAACCTTTCAAGAGCCATGAGTGCCACTCTCTTTTGGATTATATGTACTACAGTCTGTGCTGCGCACCCGGGCACATTTTTTATCTCTGATATATGTACAGTGGCAACTATATATATATATATATATATATATATATATATATATATATATATATATATATATATATATATATATATATACACACACACATGCAGTGCGCCACCTTTACACCGCCTTGGAGAGGGACCATTCATAAATAATTGTATTTTTATTTATTTTAACAGATTGCTGTGGCACTTGTACTGGAGTGTATTTATATAGCCATAAACACTGCAATAGAAATGTCACAGAAATGCATTGATATACATAACACAATTATTAATGCATGGTCTTATTATTATGTATTATTATTTATAGTTTAGATATATTATTTTATTTATTATTATTGTTACTATTTCACGTATTAATGAACCATACTATACAGTGCTGTATATGTATTATATATACTGTTTTTATATATGTATTTAAATTTGTGTATAATACTAATATTAGTAATATTTATATACTGTATTTTAGAAGAGAATAAAAAGCCTTTGGGTGTCAACTAAGCAAGTTAATAATGTCTTTTTAGAAATGATAACCAACCAATCAATGCACAGTGATATATTTCAGAATATAGTTGTGTAACTGTGAATTGCTTGGTTAAGTTATCCATCCTTCATTCTTGTTCCAAACACGTTTCCTATCTTTTTACTGCTGAAATGAAGACTGTGATCAGAGCTGTTTTAATTTTTTTCATACCTTTCCTCATCTGACATTACTATGAGAATGAAAGGAAAACTAAGGGTGACTTCAGCAATATATGGGACCTGGCAGTGTGTACAATGCTGTGTGATTACTCTTTATTCCTTGTCAAAAAAGGATAGATGTTTGGTTGCCTCCATTCATGGGACTTTTCATTATACATGGTTGTGGCTGATTTTATTATATTCGATAGTACAGCACAATATGTCACCAGACTAAATAATAGCACATTAGAATAATAATAAACACATTATAGGATCAATTCACAAAACGTTAACACCAGAGGATCTTTACTTTAGGCTTGTGCTTGTAATTTTCAAATCCTATTAAATTCAAATAAAAATAGCTGTCACCTTTTTTAAATACTTATCCTGATGTGTTAGCTTTGGAAACTGAGCCTACTGTGATAGATGTCTCCTTCAGATCTATCACACTTCTGGTTTCCTTCCCATCCGATCTGATCGCCTGATCTTGGTACTGTCCGACAATTACACATACAGTGGGGGTTATTTACTAAAGGAAAATACACTTTGCACTGAAAGTGCACTTGGAAGTAAAGTCACTGTAGATCCCAGGGGGACATGCAAGGAAAATAAAAAACAGCATTTTAGCTTGTACATGATTGGATGATAAAATCAGCAGATCTTCCACTCATTTCAGATCTACCCCTTAGATTTAGAGCGACTGCACTTCCAAGTGCACTTTCAGTGCAAAGTGCATTTACCTTTAGTAAATAACCCCCCTATGTCACAGGTCCAAATATTTTATACTTCTCATGTTTCTCCAGACAGAGAACACATGATTTATGGGAAGACAAGAGTTCTGTACAGAATACATATAATTTAACATAGAAGCTGCGATCTTGCTTTTGCATTGACCCACCCTACCTTTTTGGGTGATTTAATTATTGGGTCAATTTATTAAATACCACATTCATTTTTGCCTTTAAATAACTTGTGTGGTGTTTATCTAGAAAATAGTCAATTTGCTAAAAAAAATAAATTTAAAAAATAAATAAATAAATAGAAAAATGCCTTAGGAATACGATGCATATTTATGCTATGCATTATTTAGCACTTAATAGCCTTTTGCATTCTTTTATAGAATTTAGTGCACCAGAAGGAATTGCTCAGTGAATGAAGTTACACAAAAATGCTGGGAAACTAAAATGTGTCTTCAAGAACGATTTCCTTCTAATGAAATGATACAAAGTATTTACATTCCTGACCCCGGGCATAATATTTCCACACTGATACTTTGCATTCTTTTAACTTACCGGCCTGTGCAGAGTTCCCCATTGGTTACGTTGTACATTCCTAATAAAAATAAATAAATAAATAAATAAACCACCTACAGATAAATAACGATTGTGATTTCTAAATGAATTGACTTATGAACGATCATGTATCTCATTTTTGGGCGGTATTTAGTGTACATATTAACCAATTTATTCATATTTTACTTTGATGAATTTACTCTTTAGTACCACATGCAACATTAAAACAAAAAAACAAAACAGAACAAAAAAAAACACATAAATATCATATGCAATAACCATTAGTAAAATAACCCTGACACTACAATGAGTGGAGGAAAATTATACTAACATCTACCATTTGATTGTGCACGTATACCACTGCTAAAAAAAATAATACCTGTAAAATGCTGTTCTCTTTGATGCCTAAAGCTAGTTGGATTGATTTAGGAACTGTTTACTTGGCGAATTGTATATTCACCGAGCCTATAGGGAAAATAAGGAAAAGCTACCTGTTAAAAAGGAAACAAAAATGACATGGGGAGCTGTTACCCAATCATGCACAATAAATTAAATAAAAAAAGGACATTTGTTGCATTTGATTGAATAAGTGGTTAAATCCCCCCCCCCCCAATTGCTGAACCACTAGTGAACGTGAATATGTTCTATTGGTTATGCCACTAACATACAAGGGATCTGTGTATTGTATAATAGACACACTTTTTATTCAAATATAAATTTAATAAAAACATATATTCAGGGAACTGTCGATAATATCCACATTTCTAATAAGAGGAAGCAAATTGGCATCAATTGGGCGATGCTGCTAATAATTCATTTCAACCAGACAATACAGAGGAGGCTGTGCAGTTGTTGAAGTGCTAAACAATGGACAGGCCACTTCACTTATCTATGACATCTATGACAGTCGGTTATACTTAGGCTCACCATAAACCATACAATCCGACAGCATATTCTTTGTCCAATCAACCAAAACGATGTCATATCAGGACCTACTTTATTTATGCAGTCAATTTGTATCCAACGGCAGGTCCTTGCACTACATAGTTGTTGGTGTATCTAATGTATAATAATAATAATAATAATAATAATAATTATTATTATTATTTTTTTTTTATTATTTTTTTTTTAATTAATAAACAGGATTTATATAGCGCCAACAGTTTCCGCAGCGCTTTACAACATGAGGACAGACAGTACACTTACAATACAAATTAATACAGGAGGGATCAGAGGGCCCTGCTCATTAGAGCTTACAATGTACTATCCGTTTATAACATTATAGTATTGTCCTGTAAAGCTCTGTAAAAATGAAGATATTTTCAGTACTAATATATTACGCTTTGTCTGACTTGTATGAATTTCACTTACATCACTACAAGGAATTATTTTTTTAACATGAATTTATTTTTATTTATTTTATGTTAACATTAATACTACAAGGAATTCTTTATAAAACGTGTACAAAGTATTTTTCATGGAATGTCCTCCATTATGACATCTTAGCTACATATATATATACCTCTATCTGACATGTCTGAATTGCACTAGTATTCTTATTGCACATGTGTATGTTCGATTTTTATCTATGACAACACAGGTGTTTTTTGTATTACTTTGTGGCTGTTCAGCAATGTTTCACTATTGGCAAAGGGGTATTTACTGTCTGGTCATGCTGGGACATTCATGAAGCCTGCAATGGGTGGGGAGGAGATGGGACCCTGTAATGATTCTGATTAATACTTACACGTATATGCCTTTGTATCAGAGACTGGGGGAGACTGGGGGAGACTGGGGGATAGCAGTCTTCATGTGTCGGTGTTCAAAATCACATCTGCCAAAATAACACAAATAAAGAAAGAATAAATCAATCACTGTATATACATTAATACATGTTAGATATATTCGGTGTGAATATTACTGTTCCCTGTTCTGTTCAGCTCCACAACCCATTTCCTTGTACAGATAGTTGTGGGGAATATTGGTTATTTCTTCTGTAATGAGTAGGATCAGTAAAGGGATGAATGGAAAGCTCAATGGGCATGATCTGTGTACAGCTATCAAACATCATGATTCCCTGACCTTCCCTCTGTGTGTGGTCTAGTCTACCCAACAATCCATAGATGGACCCCACAGAATGACCCAGGCCCCTGCACAATGTCTTGCTCATACAAGGCATTAGTAGAAAGTGGCATATGTCCATCTATGTAACTCATACAATCCCAGCTGCCATTCTACCCGCTGAAGACTTATGCAGGTACTGTATATAGGTAAAGTTCACACATTAGCAGATTATCAGTAGAGAAGATCTAGAACAGGGTTGCCAACCGCCAGTAAATTTACTGACAGTTTGCAACAATCAGTGATTTTTTTTTTTTTTACAACTGCTAGTAAATATCAGGGGCTGATCATTTCATGCTATGTTGACTGTGTAAATCAAGCTAATTACTGTGTTATAGGTATTGTCAGTGTTTCCTATCAAGTTTATACTGTTTAAATACTCACTGTGTTAGTTTTCAATATGAGTTCTGTAATTTATCAGGTTGGCAGTAAAAAAAAGTGCTCTGTCAGTAAATTTTCCATGTTTTGTCAGTAAAAAAATTCATGGGAGGTTGGCAATACTAATCTAGAATGAGTTTTTTTTTTTTTTTTAAGGCAATGGTTGTATTATGTACAGGTGATGCAATTGCACCAATCATATGTGTCTGGAGAAACAACAGGTAACAGTGAGGTTGATTTAATAAAACTGGAGAGTGAAAAATCTGGTGCAACTCTGCTTAGAAACTAATCAGCTTTCAGGTTTTTGTTAAAGCTTCATTGGACAAGCTGAAGTTAGAAGTTGATTGGTTTCTATGCAGAGCTGCACCTGATATTGCACTCTCCAGTTTTAGTAAATCAACCCCATAGTGCATATCCATAGATCAGGGCTATTTACTCTATGTCTTGCTTTCATTAAAATTCCCTATAAATTCGGGTATGTGGAGTTGACACAGGACCAGTGTGAAAATGACAGACAAGCATGTTGAGAGACCTGCTCGTCATTGGTGGGTTTAAATTGTACACCAGTTCCACAGATCTGAATTTTACAAACCTGAGAGCTGTCAGTGACATTTTAGCAATACCCATAAACAAACTTTACACATAAAAAAAGATTTTTGCATTATTTTACACATATAGGAAAGTTAGGTTTAGATAATGACATTTTTTTCCCTGCCTATAATGCCTGTAATTGTCCATTGAACTGCTTGTACAGGCAGAACACACTACTCCTATAGAAAAATCAATTTTGTGCATTGTAGTTTCTGATTGGAGCTTTCTGGCAAAAAAAAATGCAAAACTCTCCTAAACTGGCCTAAACTATGTACAAAAAAACGCTCAGGAAACAGACCTTTTTTAAGCTCAGTGTACATGGAGCCAAAGTTCTATGAAATGAAGGTGAGATCATGTCTGCAGCTCCTACTAAAACCTTATGGAAAGAAGGGTTAGATAAAGCTTAAAATCCCTGCTAAAGCCACATGGGAAGACAGGCTTCATGTACACTTGAACTACTTTGACCACCGGCCGCAGGAAAACGCAAAACGGCAAATTTGCGCCATGTGCGTTTTTTTCGCACGTGTACGACCAGCGGTCAAAACGTTCGTATCCTGCACGTAATTTTTCCACTTTCAGAAGAGGGAGGTTATGGAAGGTTGAACCTCCTCTAACCGCAGCAACTCCTAAACTATCCTAAAAGCCTGTGCATGGACACATCGACTTTTATGGAGTTGAGTTTAGGAGCTTTTGGGGGAAAAAATGCCAAACGCTCCTAAACTCAAATTTAGGAGCTGCTAGTATACATAAAGCTTGCGAGCCCTACTAAAGCCATATAGAATTTGGTCATAACCCTTCAGGGGATCAGGTATCATCGATGTATGTTATATATTCGTTATTACATTGACACATTGTTATCTTGTTAACTTCTGTTTTTGCTAAACCCTACCGAAGGGCCATGTTGGCTCCCGGATGGGGGTATTTGTTATTACAATGTTTTGCTATACTGATGAAACTTTTCAATAAAAATATTGAACGAGAATTTGGTCAGAACCTACTGACATTGGTCACAAAAGGAACCCAAAACAAACCAATGCTGTTTCCATCACTGCAGCTCTATCCAATGTCAGCAAAGCAGGATATGTAAACACTGCTCAGGCCAAAGCTCTAATGTACTGTACTTGTTCACCATGGTTCCTGGTTAGGTGGGTTATCAGTTCTATTGCTGTGGCTGAATAGTTGGTGAGCACATGCTAACCCTCCACTCCTACCACTATCCTGCCCAGCCAACTACTAGTGTACCTCCAATGTATAACAATTCATATTCACAGTGATCATATTATATATACTATATATTTCATATTTTCTGATTGCTAAAATGTTTTGTTGCCATTATTATTGTAATTGTCTTTTTAATATTATATAATTGCCTTTTTAATATATACACCACATGAGATATCCTAAGCAAGGCCCTCTGATTCCTCCTGTATTGAATTGTATTGTAACTGTACTATTTGTCCTCATTTTGTAAAGCGCCGCACAAACTGTTGGCGCTATATAAATGCTGTATTATAATAATAATAAAAAATAATAATAAGAGGTGTAACCATATATCATCCCTTTCATATTCATAGTAAACTCTTGCTTACAAAATAGGATACATAGTTGCATATACTGCAATACAAGTTCAAGCCAACTGCAGGTCAGTAATTATTTAAAAGGGATTATTTTTTATGGGGCAATCAATTATGCTCACTGTGCTGTAACTCCATAGATAGATAGATAGATAGATAGATAGATAGATAGATAGATAGATAGATAGATAGATAGATAGATAGATAGATAGATAGATAGATAGATAGATAGATAGATAGATATACTTTATTGTCATTGTATACATACAACAAAATTTTTCCGGATACTCTTTACAGCAGCAATAAAACATTTCTCAAGAAAACCACACATACATACTCCTAGCACATGCCCACATATCTATTTAAATATATCAAAATATAAAATGTTATTTAAAAATAAATAAAAGAATGTTAAAATTCTACATAAAATTCCTAAAACACTGTACCTGATGGGATTATGGACAATACGGCCCTAGGGAAAAAACTATGCTTTAAGCGATTAGTGTGCGTTTTAAGTGTTCTATATCTTTTCCCTGATGGCAATGGGACAAACACACTGTAACCTGGGTGGGTTGGATCAATACTAATAGCTTTTGCCCGCTTTTTTAATCGGCTGGCATATGCTGTGTCCAAATTTGGTAGATCTGTTCCTATGATTGTGCGGTTTTCACCACAAGAGACAGGCACTTCTTATCCTCCGCCCTGCAGCTGGCATACCACACTACAGCGCAGTGGAGAAGAATTTTGTTTTAGTGTTTTATGGGGACACACCCAGCTATGTGCATAGATAACTATTTTTACATATATTATTATTATTCTTTACAGGCATACCCAACTTTTAAGTACACAATGGGGTTTATTTACTAAAGCTGGAAAGTGCAAAATCAATCTCACTTCTGCATAGAAACCAATGAGCTTCTAACCCCAGCTTGTTCAATTAAGCTTTGGTAATAAAACCTGGAAGCTCATTGGTTTCTATGCAGAAGTGAGCCTGATTTTGCATTTTCCAGCTTTAGTAAGTATATGAAACTAAGATTTTAACCTTTCTCTTACATGTCCTGCACAAACAATACACTGGCAGCAAAACATTCTAAACGATCAGAACAGAAAATATGTATACGATCTATGAAGTATTGCGTCATAAAATGTGTGTGTGTATATATATATATATATATATATATATATATATATATATATATATATATATATATATATATATATATATATATATATATATATATATATATATATATATATATATATATTTATTTATTCCAAGCATAAATGTCTGCAACAGATACACTTTTAGATATAGCTAAACATATCATTTCTTTTGTACATGATGTATACTGTATTTCAAACACTGTACACACACAGGGGTCACTGCTACTCCTGTAAGTACTAACTGATACTCACAAATGTTACTAGTTAACAAAGTGCTAAATCTAGTGATTGGTGAGTTTATGAAGGAGGTATCCCCATGCACAGTGGTGTGCAGTCTTTATAAATTGTCAGTAATTAACCATCCCCCGGATGTTATGCGGGAGGAAGTTAATACTGGTTTGAGAAGCAGGTTGTAAGCTCATGTGATAAGGGGGGGGGGGGGGGGGGGGAAGCAGAGGGGTGAGGATATGACTATAAAAGCTCCATGGGGCTTTTCAAGATGGCAAAGAAAATATATCTACAAAGTACAAGGGTTAAAATATTATTCTTTTTTTTTTTTTTTGGTACATTTGTGATAAATACATGAGACATAGCACACTTGTTTTGTGTAAAAGATATATAATGACATATGCAAATCACCAATGGTGGTATTAGTGATGCAAATCACCATGTACTATATGATAAAACTGAACCATCAATATCCAATTTGACAAAAGAACGAACTGAACATGGTGCAAACAAAGCAAAAATGGTGTGGCAGAGCTCAAATAAACTGTTTTGATCACACAAAGTTTATCAGTTGAAAAAAAAGTCAGTTGAAAAAAAAAACACCATATCCTTTCATGTATTCTATGCATGAAGGTAAAAAAAAAACCCTTCTGTGTGCAGTGGCCCCTCAAGCCCCCCCTTAATACTCACCTGAGCTCCCTCCTGATCCAGCGATGTGCACAAGAGCTGAGCTTCTCCCTGGTCTCTCATTACTCATAGGCTGAGATAGCCATTGGCCCCTGCTATTGTTGATCACAGCCAGTAAACCAATGAAGAGAGAAGGAGCTTCAGCTCTGTGTGTCTTATGGATGCATAGAGGAGCGCTCTGGAGCAAGCACACACCTGTGCCCCCAGAGCAAGCGGCTTGTTATTGGGGGCACTGGCTAAATAGGAGAAACCAGGTACATTTATGGGGGACCTGAAAACAGGAGGATTGAGGCTGCTCTGTGCAAAACCACAGAGCAGGTAAGTATAACATCATTGTTAATATTTTTTTAAATGAACCTTAATGTCACTGTAAGCTATGACAACAACAAGAACACATTCTGGAAGCTGTTTGGTTTCTATGCAGAGCTGCACCAGATCTTGCACTCTCCAGTTTTAGTAAATCAACCCCAGTGTGTTTTTCGGCTACCTTATTTCCTCCATGAGCTCCTGGGCCTCTCCTTTTCCCCCTTACTTCCATTTTTTTCAACAGCAGTGCATGTTACTTGTTACACTACACATGCCATAGCCAATAATAATTCATAGTCCCTAGAGCAGTGGTCTCCAAACTGTGTCCCGGGGGCCAGATGAGGCCCCTTGCTTGCCCTTATCTGGCCCTTGGGGCAAAATTTTCATCTACTAATACCAACAATAGGATATAATTCCCCCCCACCACCACCACCACTGACAATGAAGTGGCAGAATTTCCCCCAATGACACAATGACATCAAAGATAGAGCACACATCCTCCCAATGACACCAACAATGGGGTACAATTCCACCCAATGATACCAATGATGGGGCATTATTTATTCCCACTGTTGTTGGGACCTTTTACTACTCCCAATGTCTACAATCATGCCCCCCCCCCCCCTTAAAGCAGAGCGCCAGGCTCCTTCAGAAACAATTAAAAGTCAGCAGCTACAAAGATTGTAGCTGTTGTCTTTTAATATTAGGATACTTACCTGTCCACAAATCCAGGGGTGTCTTCACCTGAGCCAATTTTTCAACTGGCTCTCGGGTGCTGCTGCCACCATCTTGGGTAATGGAAACCAGCAGTGAAGCCTTGCGGCTTTACAGCCGGTACCCTACTGCGCATACGCAGAGCGCGCTGCACTTTGCAAATGGCCCAGTGCGGGGTAGGAGGAGGGGGGGGTCGAACTTCCGGATGAGTTCTCAGTCATCTGGAAGTGGGAGCGAGTACCTGTCAAAACCAGGTAACCGCTCCGCAAATGTGGCAGCACATAAGCAGAGCTTTCCCTTTTGGGTGGAACTCTACTTTAAGTCTGAAGGACTGTAAACTGGCCCTTTGTTTAGAGGGTTTGGAGAACCCTGCCCTAGAACATCTTATGAACAATAAGAATGAATGTAACAATTTTCTAACAGGAAGTCAAATCACAGCAGCAAAAGAAAAAAAAAATTGGAGGAGGCTGAAAGTAATATAGAAGGGATTATTTTGAAACTAAAATCTGTCAAACTCCTTGCTTCAATGGTCCTACACCCACAAGTCCCTTAGTGGTACCTTCTCCCTGCCATCTTCATTGGCTGATGTGGGTTGGTGTCACTCCTGCATAACCTGGGATGGTGTCACTTCTGCAAAACCTGGGATGGTGTCACTCCTGTATACCTGGGTTGGTATTACTCCTGTATACCTGGGATGGTGTCACCCCTACATAACCTGGGATGTTGTCACCCCTGCATAACCAGGGATGGTGTCACTCCTGCAAAACCTGGGATGGTGTCACTCCTGCATAACCAGGGATGGTGTCACTCCTGCAAAACCTGGGATGTTGTCACTCCTGCATAACCAGGGATGGTGTCACTCCTGCAAAACCTGGGATGTTGTCACTCCTGCATAACCAGGGATGGTGTCACTCCTGCAAAACCTGGGATGGTGTCATTCCTGCAAAACCTGGGATGGTGTCATTCCTGCAAAACCTGGGATGGTGTCACTCCTGCAAAACCTGGGATGGTGTCACTCCTGTATACTTGGGATGGTGTCACTCCTGCATAACCTGGGGTGGTGTCACCCCCGCATAACCTGGGATGGTGTCACTCCTTTATACTTGGGATGGTGTCACTCCTGAATGCATTGGAGTTTAGTCATCCTGGCACACAGGCACCGGCTGCTCATGCCCAGATCCGTCTACAGAAGACTGCGATCAGACAGGTTTTTATTCTATTGCAGAAAGGATATGAGATATCTCTTCTGCAATAAAGAGCCTGTCTGCTCGCAGTTTTTCTAAAGAAAGAGAGAACAAATACTTAGAATGATTTTGCTGTCACAGACAGAATCTAGAAGATGTCAGGTCACAGTGGCTCAGACTATACTAACATTTCGCCAACCACAGTTCACTTAGCATGTATAGGCTAAAAATACAAGTGCTTTTTTTTCCAGTATAGGGGGGATGAGAAGCAGGCTCCTCCCTCCTCTCCCCGGATTGGCTCTTCCCTGACAGTGTCAGTGGCACTGTCACTCGCCGGCCCGCCCCCTTCCCTCCCCGCCCGGGACTCCTCTGTTGGCATCGTGCACAGGCCGATCTCCGCTTCTCCCACCATGCAGAGATTGTACGATCTGCTGACAAGGGCGGCATCTCAGGGACATGTGCACCTGGTCATGGCTCTCCTAGAGATGGGGGTAAACCCCAATGGCATCAACTCCTCCGGGTACACGGCCATTCAGGTAGGTGGGGATCCTTGTCAGTGACACTCAGTATAGTTGTGTGCAGTTTCTTTGGTGGTTTCACGAATAAAGTTTACATGATGCAAAAGTAAAGTCATTCAGAACACAAAGAAAATACATTGAGAATGGCAGCACATGGGCAGGGCCCTCCATGCCACTATGGTGGCAGTACACGCTTCAGTCTCTTATCACAGAATCTCATAATAATTACAAAACTATTGGGGTTGATTTACTAAAACTGGTGCCAAATCTGGTGCAGCTCTGCACAGAAACCAATCCGCTTCCAGATTTTATTTTATTTGATTGCTTAATTGAACAAGCTGAAGTTAGAAGCTGATTGGCTGCCATGCACAGCTGCACCAGACTTTGCATTCTCCAGTTTTAGTAAATCAACTCCAGTGTCTCACTTTACTGTATTGTATTTCAATTCCCCAAAAATTAATAAAAATCTTATTGTGGCTATATATGCTTCATTTTAAAAAAAATACAATCAGTGTGTGATATCATCAAAGCAATCAAATCTGCAAACAATCAAATCGCCATAACCTCCCTTCTAATCCATTAAAGCTAAACCAATTGAATACAAATTTCTTGTAAAACCTTCTTTTACATTTACCAAATAAATCTGAGGGTAAACGTAAATTCTTTCAAATTGTATGCAATCAGGCAGGGCCTTGAAGGTAAATCTAAAGGGTAATGAACAACAAAAAAATGTATAATGTGTATCCAGCTGTAGATTCAATTCTGATTGGATTTGAGAAAACGGAGTTGATCAAACAGGAACCAGACAATTAGCGCTTGTTTTGCATCTATCAGCAGCACAGAGATCATTTGATCATGAATACGACTGTATTTTCATCAATCAGATTACGTTGCACAAAATCTGACTTTTTCCTCTGAACACTCTGAGAAAATCAGAAAAAAATTCCATACAAGGCACAATCATTCAATTTTCATATAGTTTCCAGCCATATAGATCGATTTGATTGAATTTATTCTGATCTGCCTGAGCAAAAAATCTGATCATAAGAAAGTAGATAACTCGATATGATTACTATGGTGACTATACACGCTTTGACTTTATTATCCGATCAGAGTGTGATTTGATCAAAGCAATCGACATGGTGAACTGTCAAACAACCATAACTTCCTTATTGATCAAGACATGTTTTTCATTGAATTCGATCAAACTGAGTTGATCGGCCCTGGTGCAAAATGATTGATAGTGTTGCCTCAATCGGCAGCAGCAAAATGCTCTGATCATTATTTCAATTGTATTTTCATCAACGCAGATTATTGTTGAGATGCAATCAAAAACGTATGATCGTATCTTTCAACAATCCATCAAATTTTATTTGCCCTGTGCGTGGCATGTGTATTGATTGTGTTATCAACTATAGAACAATATAGGTCTATTGGGAGTGATTGATTGGAAAAGAAATCAATCATGTATCAAAGTATGGCCACTTTTGAGTGTATGGTACGTCGAATGATCATTTCGCTCTTCTGGCCAAAGTGTATGGTACATCTAATGATCATTTCGCTCTTCTGGCCAAAAGTGTATGGTACATCGAATGATCATTTCGCTCTTCTGGCCAAAAGTGTATGGTACATCGAATGATCATTTCGCTCTTCTGGCCAAAGTGTATGGTACATCGAATGATCATTTCGCTCAGGGATCTGTGAGGTTGATTTACTAAAACGGGAGAATGTAAGATCTGCATAGAAACCAATCAGCTTCCAGGTTTTATTGTCAAAGCTTAATGGAACAATCTGAAGTTAGAAGCTGATTGGCTCCCACAGCTGCACCAGATTCTGAACACTCCAGTTTTAGTGAATCAACCCCCTATAATAACCACGTAAATGTAATTTTCAAATGTCACCATACTAATTACAATGTGACTGTACAACCTTTCTACAATCAGCTTTAGATTTGCCAAAACTATGTATTTCAAGGACCTACTTTAATCTGAACAGTTCTTTTGTATCGAATTAGGCAGGCCTTTGCACTATATAGTCAGTGAATCATGAGGCACATAAAAATGAAGAAAATCACATATCATGAAAAAATATATTTTTTTTAATGTAATTATATGAACTGTTATATGAAGATTGCATGTATTGGACTATGCACCGTTATTTATTGAATTAGCGGTTTTCTTGCATTTTTTTTGCACTTTATGCAATTTTTTCCATTATATGTGACTTTTGTCACTTTATGCGATTTTTTTCATAATATGTGATTTTCTTCAGTTTTATGTGTCTCATGAGTTTTATTGGATTCACTGACTGTATTTCTACATTTTTGGACTTATTTATGCGATTTTTTTTATTCAAGCAACTTTTTTTCACTTTATGCGTTTTTTTTAAAAATTCTTTTGATTTTTTCACTCGTATGCACTTTATGAGGTTTATTGGATTTATTGAATGTTATTTCGACATGTTATTATCCTGTTAGCCACTTGATGTCACATGGAAGAATTGTCATTAGCTACACAATTTAGTCACATTATTTTTGTGATATTTGATTTACTTTAACATTTTAGTTAGCGCCACATATTTCTTTTATGTTATAGTTTTTTTGTGTGGGAACACTTTTTATATGTTTGGCGGCTTCTCGCATCCTTAATTTATTACTTTTTTTCACTTTGGTTTTGCGCACTTGTTCCCCCCTTCTTTGCACTACATAATTGTTAGTAGATTTTCTAAAGGATTATTTTTATTAATATTATTATAATGATTATTATTATTATACAGGATTTATATAGTGCCAACCATTTGCGCATGCCGCTACAAAACAACAACACTACAATTCAATACAAGAGGGTTAGGAGGGCCCTGCTCCTGCGAGCTTACAATCTAATAGATATTGTACAGTGTGATTGTAATGTGTGTGGTGAGCTTTAGATTTTTTACCAAGTATGTAGTGCAAGGGCCTGGATTGGATTGCTGAAATAGGCTTCATAATACATATAATTCTGGAAAATCTGATTGTACAGGCAGATTGTAACATGTTTGGAGCCCATGTTATAGCTCTGTGAATTAAATGGTAGGTAGGTAGGAAGGTAAGTTTTTCTGGCTTTTAGTTTTCACCAGATCAAACTTTTTTGTGTGTTAACTATTAAATATCCTAGTTTTTTTAAGGCCACGTTTACACAAGCATTGCACTATTACACAATGGGGTTGATTTACTAAAGGTAAATCCACTTTGCACTACAAGTGCACTTGGAAGTGCAGTCACTGTAGATCTGAGGGGAAGATCTGAAATGAGGGGAAGCTCTGCTGATTTTATCATCCAATCATGTGCAAGCAAAAATTCTGTTTTTTATTTTCTTTGCATGTCCCCTTCAGATCTACAGCGACTGAACTTCCAAGTGCACTATCAGTGCAAAGTGGATTTGCCTTTAGTAAATGACCCTCTATGTAACTGAAAAAAGTGCAGCAGTGCCTATCATTATTTAGAATAGGGTTGATATACTAAAGGAGTAGAGACTGTTCACTTATAGCATTGTGCACGTTCACTTGGCAAAGATAATGTTAGTAAAAAAAAAAAAAAGTGATGCTGTGCTCACTTGGAATACTCAATTCATGTGAAAAAGGAGAAATTTTGCTAAAATGTCATATATATTGAAGCTTACCAATTCTTAGAAGTGGTGGCTGCTTTTATTTTCATTTTAGGCTTTTTCCCTTTATTTTCACCCGGAGATCCTGCCAGTAAAGCTGGCTGTACTATATACTAGTAGATTTTTAGGTGAAATTTTTCATTATAACAACCTTTGTTTGATTTTCTAATTTTTAGTGGGGAGAAATCCTTGGTTTTCAATCACAGGGCAGGGTTGATTTACTAAAATTGGAGGGTGCATAATCTGGTGCAGCTCTTCATAAAAACCAAACAGCTTCTCATTTCAGCTTGTTCAATTAAGCTTTGACAAAAAAACATGCAAGCTTATTGGTTTCTATGCACAGCTGCACCAGATTTTGCACTCTCCAGTCTTAGGTGTCCTTTTATGAAACTGCGGTAAATTACCGCTATTCAGTTCCTCTGAGTGCCTGTTTATGAAGGTCTGTAGATCGCTTTTCATGTTGAGTTGAGGAGCGATCTACAAATGCCAGGAACTCCTGAGAACTGTTCCTCTCACTATAATATCGCGTGATATAGCGGGATTACAGTATGAGGAACCATAAAATACAAAGTGTAACACAAATCAGCACACATTATTCCCCAACATATTAATAAAATAATAAAGTTAAATTCCCCCTACACAATATACATTAACCTAATTATAAAAAAAACATTGTTTTTATCAATATTTAAAGATCATACATGTGCTTATTTAAATGTGAATGGTGTATAGTAAATGAATGTAATCCACATATGTAATGCAGCTATACAGCATTCATATAAATGCAAAATACATTTATAATCATTAAAAAATAATTTTAATAAAGTATACAAGTATAAATATTTATTAATAAATGAAAATAAAATATATTTCATAATTGATAAACACCCGTATAACTGTAATAGAACATGCCATGGGTAAAACCATATTTCAGGGTTTACAAAATTTTATTTACTAATAAATTAAAAATTATATAAAAATGACATCATTAAAGCATTTAAATGCAGGTAGAATAATATATCTATACACATATATATATTTATATATGTGTATATATAAAGAATCGTTAACAGTTATTTACAATAAATATATATGTTATGTCAAACAAAATCCCCTATATCTCACATTTTTGAAAATATTTTATTATATCTTTTCATGTGACAACACTGAAGAAATGACACTTTGCTACAATGTAAAGTAGTGAGTGTACAGGTTTTATAACAGTGTAAATTTGCTGTCCTCTTAAAATAACTGAACACACAGCCATTAATGTCTAAACCGCTGAAAAAAAAGTGAGTACACCCCTAAATGAAAATGTCCACATTGGGCCCAAAGTGTCAATATTTTGTGTGGCCACCATTATTTTCCAGCACTGCCTTAACCCTCTTGGGCATGGAGTTCACCAGAGCGTCACAGGTTGCCACTAAAGTCCTCTTCCACTCCTCCATGACGACATCACGGAGCTGGTGGATGTTAGAGACCTTGCGTTCCTCCACCTTCCATTGGAGGATGCCCCACAGATGCTCAATAGGTTTTAGGTCTAGAGATATGCTTGGCCAGCCCATCACCTTTACCCTCAGCTTCTTTAGCAAGGCAGTGGTCGTGTTGGAGGAGTGTTTGGGGTCGTTATCATGTTGGAATACTACCCTGCGGCCCAGTATCTGAAAGGAGGGGATCATGTCATAGTACATTTTGGCATTCATGGTTGTCTCAATGAACTGTAGCTCCCCAGTGCCGGGAGCACTCACGAAGCCCCAGACAATGACACTCCCACCACCATAATTGACTGTAGGCAAGACACACTTGTCTTTATACTCCTCACCTGGTTGCCGCCACACACGCTTGACACCATCTGAAACAAATAAGTTTATCTTGGTCTCATCAGACCACAGGCCATGGTTCCAGTAATCCATGTCCTTAGTCTGCTTGCCTTCAGTAAACTGTTTGCAGGCCATGATGTTCACGTCTCTGGCTGGGTTCACACTTGTGCGATGCGTGAACCAGCGTGATTCCTGTGTGGGTTTCCACATCACACCTGCATTGACATCTGCGCACCACTGCGGGTGTCAATGTAAAGTTAATGACAACCCCAGATCATTTCACAGATCGCAGTGGGAACTATGTAATGGTGCAGGAATCGGATCGCATGCGTGTTCACACCCATGAGATCCGTTTCCAGTGCGGACCAAATAAAGGGTCCTGTACCATTTTGGTGCAAATGCAATATGATTTAAATTTGCATCACACAAACATTGCATGTGATATGCACAGCAATGCGTCACATGCAATATCTGTGATTGCACAATTGTGATGCCAGCCTCTTTCTCTATCTAGTTACAGTATCTCACAAAAGTGAGTACACCCCTCACATGTTTGTAAATATTTTATCTTTTCATGTGACAACACTGAAGAAATGACACTTTGCTATAATGTAAAGTAGTGAGTGTACAGCTTGTATAACAGTGTAAATTTTCTGTCCCCTCAAAATAACTCAACACACAGCCATTAATGTTTTAACCGCTGGCAACAAAAGTCAGTACACCTCTAAGTGAAAATGTCCAAATTGGGCCCAATTAGCCATTTTCCCTCCCCGGTGTCATGTGACTCATTGGTGTTACAAGGTCTTGGGTGTGAATGGGGAGCAGGTGTGTCAAATTTGGTGTTATCACTCTCACTCTCTCATACTGGTCACCGGAAGTTCAACATGGCACCTCATAGCAACGAACTTTCTGAGGATGTGAAAAAAAGGAATTGTTTATCTACATAAAGATGGCCTAGGCTATAAAAAGATTGCCAAGACCCTTAAACTCAGCTGCAGCACTGTGGCCAAGACCATACAGCGGTTTACCAGGACAGGTTTCAATCAGAGCAGGCCTCGCTATGGTCGACTAAAGAAGTTGAGTGCACATGCTCAGCGTCATATCCAGAGGTTGTCTTTGGGAAATAGACATATGAGTGCGGCCAGCATTTCTGCAGAGGTTGAAGGGGTGGGGGCTCAGCCTGTCAGTGCTCAGAACATACGCCGCACACTGCATCAAATTGGTCTGCATAGCTGTTGTTCCAGAAGGAAGCCTCTTCTAAAGATGATGCACAAGAAAGCCTGCAAACAGTTTACTGAAGACAAGCAGACTAAGGATGTGGATTACTGGAACCATGTCCTGTGGTCTGATGAGACCAAGATAAACTTATTTGGTTCAAATCGTGTCAAGCGTGTGTGGCGGCAGCCAGGTGAGGAGTACAAAGACAAGTGTGTCTTGCCTAAAGTCAATTATGGTTGTGGGAGTGTCATGGTCTGGAGCTTCGTGAGTGCTCCCGGCACTGGGGAGCAACAGTTCATTGAGACAACCATGAATGACAACATGTTCTGTGACATGATCCCCTCCTTTCAGAGACTGGGCCGCAGGGCAGTATTCCAACATGATAACGACCCCAAACACTCCTCCAACACGACCACTGCCTTGCTAAAGAAGCTGAGGGTAAAGGTCATTGACTGGTCAAGCATGTCTCCAGACCTAAACCTTATTGAGGATCTGTGGGGTATCCTCAAACTAATAAAAATAGGAAAAAACGCGCTAGAAACCATAAAAACAAGAAAACAAAACTGTAGCTGCACAAACAAACACCAATATCTGTGTAAAATAAAATCAAAAATAAAAATAATTGCGCTTACAGCTTGTATGCGAAAAATAGTGACATTAATTGGATAAAAATTGAATAAATTAAACGTGCATGATAGTGCAATCAAGTAAATAACATAAGGAGAGTGTGCACTGGTGTGCAAAACACATGTATAAACAATTTAAGTATACCATGTACTGAATGAATAGTCACATCAAACTATTCTTAGACAGAGCGGAATTTATCAGTGGTGAAAACACATTAGAAGTGGTGATGTAAGTCCATAAACTAAAAAGCAAAAAAAGGGCAAAAAGAGTTCCATGAATATGTAACAACTTCATGCAGATAGGGAAACACATCCTTACTTGATTGCACTATCATGCACGTTTAATTTATTCATTTTTTATCCAATTAATGTCACTATTTTTCGCATACAAGCTGTAAGCGCACTTATTTTGATTTTTGGGTATCCTCAAACAGAAGGTGGAGGAGTGCAAGGTCTCTAACATACACTAGCTTTGTGATGTTGTCATGGAAGAGTGGAAGAGGACTCCTGTTGTAACCTGTGAAGCTCTGGTGAACTCCATGCCCAACATTAAGGTACTGGAAAATAATGGTAACCACACAAAATATTGACACTTTGGGCCCAATTTGGACATTTTCACTTAGGGGTGTACTAACTTTTGTTTTCAGCGGTTTAGACATTAATGACTGTGTGTTGAGGTATTTCGAGGGGACAGCAAATTTTCACTGTTATACAAGCTGTACGCTCACTACTTTACATTGTAGCAAAGTGTCATTTCTTCAGTGTTGTCACATGAAAAGATATGATAAAATATTTTCAAAAATGTGAGAAATAGGGGGGTTTGTTTGACATAACATATATATTTATTGTAAATAACTGTTAACGATTCTTTATATATACATATACATAAATATATATGTATATATATATATATATATATACATATATATTATTCTACCTGCATTTAAATGCTATTATTAATGTCATTTTTATATAATTTTTAATTTATTAGTAAATAAAATTTTGTAAACCCTGAAATATGGTTTTACCCATGGCATGTTCTATTAGTTATACGGGTGTTTATCAATTATGAAATATATTTTATTTTCATTTATTAATAAATATTTATACTTGTATACTTTATTAAAATTATTTTTTAATGATTATAAATGTATTTTGCATTTATATGTATGGTTTATAGCTGCATTACATATGTGGATTACATTCATTTACTATACACCATTCACATTTAAATAAGCACATGTATGATCTTTAAATATTGATAAAAACAATGTTTTTTTTACAATTAGGTTACCGTATATTGTGTAGGGGAATTTAACTTCATTATTTTATTAATATTGGGGGGAATAATGGGGAATAATGTGTCCTGATTTGTGTTCAACTTTTTGTATTTTACACTTCCTCATACTGTAATCTTGCTACATCACACGAGATTACAGTGAGGGGAACAGTTCTCAGGAGTTATAAATCTTGTATAATGATAATAATGTACCTTCATTTTTCTAATCATTGGTGGGGTTGGAACAGCATTTGTTTTTGACCGCAGTGATGAGAAAATTCAAAGAAGGAGAGAGGAGATTTTTCCGCAAATGTACAAATTTCTAACAGTGTATGTGGTTTTCATAAAGTCCATTCATTTCAAAATTGACTATTAAAAGCAAACAAATTCTTGAACTACTTTTGAATGACATTTGAATGTTTTGAGAATTGTCATACAAATTTTTGCACCAATTATCTTAAGAAATTTCATACTAATTTTTTGCACTAATTATCCTAAGAATTGCTGAACAAATTTTTGCTCAAAATTCCAATGCCCCGTACACACGATCGGATTTTCCGACAACAAATGTTGGATGTGAGCTTGTGCGTTGAAAGCCCGACCGTGTGTATGCTCCATCGAACATTTGCTGTCGGACTTTCCGCCAACAAATGTTTGCTAGCAGGTTCTCAAATTTTCCGCCAACACAACTTTGTTGTCGGAATTTCCGATCGTGTGTACAAAAGTTCACGCATGCTCGGAATCAAGCAGAAGGAGCCGCACTGGCTATCGAACTTCCTTTGTCTCAGCTTGTCGTACGTCTTGTACGTCACCACATTCCCACGTTCGGAATTTTTGGCCAAAATTTGTGTGACCGTGTGTACGCAAGACAAGTTGGAGCCAACATCCTTTGAACAAAAATCCACGGTTTTGTTGTCGGAACAAATCAGCCTTTACAACCACTTAAGTGCCCTGGGTTGAATAATCACTGTCTACACTCTCGATATGACATTCCCCTCTGTATGCAAAACAACAAAGACACACCTACTTTAAACACTATGACAGTGTGAAATCCTGCCACTGGGAGAATTGAGGATAAACTGACAAAGAGTTCGCACTAGAGTGTGAAGCTCCAGGAAGTTGTTTCTGAATGTAGTAAGATGTGTTTTAGGCTTTCTCTGGGTTTTGTAGCCCCAGATTGGAGCCTGGAATTTGAAGGTTCCAAAGTCTGTTGTGTGGGACAGAACCTTCAATCCTGTGTTCAGTTCTTCCTAGAACCTACAGGTTGTGTGTGTGTCCAGGTGCACACACCCAATTCTAAGCCAGGCCTGATAAGAGCTCAGGTCAGTTGCTGCTATTTGTGTGAAAAGGCCTGTAAGGAGAGCTGTGTGTTCCTGAAGAAGACTACACCTCATGGTGGTACACCATGAAGACTACACCTCTTTGTCACTGGACTGTGAAAGTCAGAACAGCTATATAGGTCTGGGAGACCAAAGAAGGGTCTGAGAGGCTGAGAAAGCTGAGGTGGGTATTAAGTCCAGGGGCTAGAGGGAGTCCAGAAGTCTCTGGAAGAGTGAGCAAGTCCGGGGGGCTGGAGAAACCTATTTGGAGGCCAAGAGGGGGTATGGGAAGTGAGGTGCTGCATTCTACGAGGCTGAGCGAGTGGTCTCAGGGACCCGTATTCCTAGCAGCGGTGCTGTGGAAGCGTAGCCAGGTGGGCTAGTATTTTAATAATTTCATGTTTTTTTATTTTTTATGTTGAAGAACCCCTGCAAGCAAATCTATGTTTATGGAGTTTGTTTTCAATAAAAGTGGTCAGTTGAACGGAAGCAAAGCTGATTCTAGTGCATATACCACATTAGCTAACAGCACCTTCATTGGTGCAGGAAATCTAAGAGCTTTTCTTCTTAATGGAAACTATTATTTTTTCATTTTATGTATCTCATCATTGTCTTTTGGTTGAATTCAACATACTCTTTTTCAGTATGACTATGTACTGTAACTATGAATACAAAGTGGTCATCTAGCATCTGTAATAGATGAGCAGATCTTGTGTACAGCTATGAAATCTGTCTCTTTTCATAACTAGTGTCAAAAATTCTTCTTTTAGGGCAGGCTTGTACACTTTTTTGCATGCTCATAGATAAGAGAAAAATTAAAGTGATTGTATATGGTCACCTTGTAAAACAACCCATTCAGTTTAAAATAGAAATGAAAGGCAAAACATTTGTGTATAGATATATAAAAAAACATTATAAATACCTCTGTTCCTCTTTTTTATAAGTGATCACATAATCTCTGTTCTCAGCTGCACAAGAGGTGGTTAATGCATCTATGCATTAAAATAAAAAACCTTTTGTGTGTAGCAGCCCAGCACCCCCCAATTACTTACCTGAGCTCCTTCTCTCTCCAGTGATGTCCACAAGTGTCTAAGCGGTCCGGGACACTCCTCCTGATTGGCTGAGACACAGCAGCGGCACCATTGACTCCCGTGGCTGTCAATCAAAGTCAGTAGGCCAATGAGGGGAGAGAGGGGGCGGGGCCAGGTCGAGCTCCATGTCTGAATAGATACACGGAGCTCTGACTCGGCTCAGGTGCCCCCATAGAGAGCTGCTGGCTGAGGGGGCACTCTATAGGAGGAGCAGCAAACTGGGACACGAGAAGTGGAGTATCCGGGCTGCTCTGTGCAAAACGAATGGCACAGAGTAGGTAAGTATAACATGTTTGTTATTTTAAAAAAAACAAATTAAAAAAACGGGACTTTACAATCACTTTAAGCATTTGTCCAGCCTAACCTATTTTTTTTTTTCCCTTGGATAGAGTGAGAAAGGATTAGAACCTGTTTTTATTGCCTTTGATTCTGTGTAAGAGATTTCCATGTATATTCTGTTTTAGTGACAACAGTTTCAACAAAGAGAAAGTGTGTGTGTGTGTGTGTGTGGGTGGGGGGGGGGGGGGGTGCTACAGGGATAAAGGGATAAAGACAGAAAAATGTATTAGCAGGGAATTATCATCCTTTTTTTTTGCTGTCTATGCCCCTGTTGCAAATTATACCTCCCTGTCTGTCCTGTCTTGTGAAACTATTGTCAACACAACAGTAATTTAAGGGATAGTACTAAAGCCCAACAGGGTTTCTTTTTTTTCACCACTCTATACAAAATAAATAAAGAAATATTTTTTGACAGGACATGTATCTAAAACCAAAATTTAATATATATATACTGCAGCTTACTAGTCCTTGGTGTGGTGGCTGCATTTGCATTTCTTTTAAGGCTACTTTTTTCCCTTTTTTTTCACCTGGTGGCTATGTCACTCACCCACTGTATCTACGGAAGGAGCCATGGACTTCTCTTCTGGTATGGACTAGAAACGTGCTCATATCTCTTCATCTCCATTACAAGGAGGGGCAGGGCAATTGGTACTTTACAGAAGATAGCTAGGAAGGAAGACATTTTTGCTAAACCTCACAGGATGTGACAAGAGCAATGCATTTCTGGCAAGCTCAACATGTAATTTGCTGTATTTGCTGAGCATGTTCCTAGCCTGAAAAAAAAAAGAAAAGAAAACAAATGCAGTCACCGTATGTTAGGACTGTAAGCTGCAATACAGTATATAACATTTTTGTTCTTGGGTTATCCTTTAACTAAGATTACAGTGTATTGTTTATATTGTATTTTAGTTAAATGTGTGTGTTGTTAATTTAATGCTAATTTAATGTTAATTTAATGCAGATAATATATGAAATGGTAGTATTTAATATGTAATTTTGTATATTTCAATGGCTTTATTTACTGTATGCTTTCCCTACATTTAGGTTCAGCCCAATCTGTTTGGCTAAAGTGACTGGGGTTGAGACAAAGGATATAAATGAAAAATATCCTTGAGCTATAAACTCCTGGAGGAGTTTATAGCTTGTCCCAACCTCTGTCACCTTTACTGGACAGCTTTGGCTTCACACATATGTGGAGAAATTATAAATAAAGGTTTCGTGCAATGAAAAAAAAAACACAAGTCATGAATACTGAATTGCAAATTAACCACATTTAGTTTTGAGAATATTTGATAACTGAATATCTATTTTCAGAAGAGAAAGGTCAGTTTTTTTTTTTTAAACCTGTATTTTTTTAACTGATTGTATTTCATTTTAATATAAAATATTGGTGTTGAAGTTATATAATGAATGTGTTATATAATGCAGAATGAGAGTTTTAACATAAGAGTCATTCTCACTTTAATTTAAACAGAATTATAAATCATTACCTCATAACTTTTGAAGCCAAAGTTTAGGTAAGTAAAGAAAAAGAAAAAAAAAAAAAAAAGAAAAATCAGCCCCCTTGTCCTGCTGGCTGCTCTTTTAATTGAAATCCAAAGTCTTCTGCCCCTCATACCCTCACGACCATAATCCTCCAGTGCTGTTGGGGTTAATATGAGCACTGCACCTCTCACAGGTTCTCATCAGAAGTGCTGCTTGCCCTTTCCACCCCCCTCCACTATTCATAGAAGTTGGACTATAGCTTACATCAAAGAAAAGCACTCTATGAATGGAGAACAAGCAGATGAATTTATAGTGCTTTTCATTGATGTAAACTATAGTACAGCTTTTATGAATGGAGGAGAGGGGAAGAAAGCATAGCTCCCAACTGACCCTGATTTGGAGCAAGGTCCCTCTGTCCCTCATTCCTCCTCATTTGTCCCTCATTTTGGTCTGATCTATATAGATGTATATAAAATGTACTTTGTATCTATCAAAAACTGTTTTCCAGTGCTAAACCTTTCATCTGATTTCTAAATTGCTGTATTTGTAAATTCCAAAAGCCAATATAAAGGAATAGTAGTGGTAAAAAAAAGCACTTGTGGGTTTAACCAATCTTGGTTTTTTTTTGTACAATTCTCCTTTAAGGGGGCGTGGTCAGGGGTGTGTCCTATGCCTGCATACTTTTGCTGATAGGTGTCCCTCATTCCCATCTCAAAAAGTTGGGAGATATGAGAAAGGGTGAACATAGTCAGTTCATAATGGGTACGTGTGACAGGTCTAGCTGATCATATTCATTCCCGCATCTTCTAAGGTTTTAACTTTATTATAGAAAATTTTAACAAAGGGGAGAACTTGTCCTCCCCATAAACATTAAAATGGAGAATAGTCACACCAACAAAAAAAAAAAACTTCAAAAACAACCCAAGATCTTTCAAAGGCAGAAATGTATAATAATCTTCAAGTCAGTCACCTTACCTTAACGCCAGTAGTGTATTTAGGTTTTGTGCTGCCCTAGGCCTGACTAAACTTGTGCACCCACTAATTTAAATATGACCCACCCCTTCCTGTCAAGACCATACCCCTTGCTGTTTAAGACCCGCGCTGAAATTTTCGAGTGGGGGCACTAGTTCTGAGAGCGGGGGGGGGACAATAGTTTCCTTAATTTGCATAGATTTCCTCTAACTTCCTGTTTGACTATGGGGCAGGAATCTCTGCCAGTTCAGCCAGGACAGGCCAAGATTCGAACCATGTATGGGCAGGCTGGGTGTAACCTAGTTGATTGATTAACTTGGGTACAACCAGCCTGTCGGATGTTACATGCGATTATTGCTAGTGGCTGTTATATCCATTTGCAATCACTGTGTTCTGGCTGGGACAGCTTTCCCCGCTGGGAGAACACATTAGTTCCATGAGAGGGATTCAATACTTTCTGTGTTGATGAGGGAATCAAGAAATTTTCTTATGGCCAGCTTTAGTGCTCTTAACTGACACAAGTACACACTATACAATAGAGGGATATGCTTTATTCCTATTTCATGTCTGAGGTTTACAACCACTTTAATCCAACTGAGCATGACTCTCACTTGCTGAAGACAAAACTAACATTGCACTCACACTGGCAGTTTCAAAAAAGTTTAGCCACAGTTTACTACCTTGGTCCAGGTCATTTGTGTAGTGTGAGTGCTTTGAACGGTGCCCAGGAACAGTTAAGCGTATCATGCCCAGGACCACTTGGAGGAGGTGCTCCCGGGTACGGTTCACTTGTCGTTTAGTACGGTTGGATTCAGTGTGAGTGCAAACTGTGCCAGAGCACAGAAGATTCCAGAGGTAGGGAGGACAATCACACTCGGGTAAGGTTCACTTTAACTCTGCCCAGTGTGAGTCCACCCTTATGCCGCGTACACGCGATCGGATTTTCCGACGACAAAACCGTGGATTTTTTTCCGAAGGACGTTGGCTCAAACTTGTCTTGCATAGACACGGTCACACAAATGTTGGGCAAAAAAAACGTGAGAACGTGGTGACGTACAACACGTACGACGAGCCGAGAAAAATTAAGTTCAATAGCCAGTGTGGCTCCTTCTGCTTGATTCCGAGTATGCGTGAACTTTTGTGCGACGGACTTGTGTACACACGATCAGACTTTCCGACAACAAGTTTTGTTGGTGGAAAATTTGAGAACCTGCTATCAAACATTTGTGTGTGGAAATTCTGACAGCAAATGTTCGATGGAGCATACACACACTTTCCGACAAAAAGCTAACATCGAACATTTCCCGTCGGAAAATCCAACCGTGTGTACGCAGCATTAGAGTGTATGTAACTATTGATATTTAATGTATTCTATTTTTAATAAAGAATTCTGTACAGTCTCCTTCTTTTCCTGTTACATTATCATTTATTAGCAGATACCTATGATGCCACCAGTTTCTACTGATCCCTGTGGCAATGACCTGACCATACTAAGCACACAAACAGATCTTTGCTGGTGTGGGTTTGCTTCACTCAGCTTTCTGATCAGAGCTGCAAGAAGCTGTGGGTACCTGAAGTCTGTAGTCAGATTTGCTGCCATGCTTTATTGGCAGTGGCTTTCCCCCACTGTCTTACGCCTAGCACACTTGATGAGAAAATACCGCTTTTGAAGCAATCATATGATAATCTGATCGTTAATGCACTTTCAAGAGCCATTCAGGACAGTTCATGCGAAATGATCCGAATGACAATCACAAACATTTTTCTCGCATGTTACCAGAACAAAGAATTTTCGTTTAAGCAGTGCAGTATTTGTTTGGAAAAAAAAAATCAATACAATACATTTCTTCCGAAGTTGTATTCTGTCGTATGAAAATTTTCGTTACCTACAGAAAGAAGGTTTATAGAAGGGACTTTTGGAAAGGCACCACTATAACAAATATATGAAAAATACAAATATAGTTTTATTAAATACAATCTTAAGACAATAATAAAATACATACAACATTGAATACAAATTTTGCACAGAATAGGACTTTCTTGATAACAAGAAATGGCTCTAGATCCCAAAAAAGAATCGTGGGTACCCCTACGCTTTTCGACTCAAGCGTCTTCGTCTGGGGGTTCTCAAGAGCAAGAGATTGGACAACTGTGTAAAAATATGAACAGTAATAAGTATCATAAACACATAAATGTACATACCATGTATATAGGAAAACATATCAAGTAAGGCAACTTACTACATATGGCACAGAACGCATGCATGCAAGAGAACCAGGACCCCTCCAAAGCCTCCACAAGTAGAAAACAATTCTTTGAAGGGGTCCTGGTGCTCTTGCATGCATGCGTTCTGTGCCATATGTAGTAAGTTATACTAAAAATAGATTCAGTCAACGCAAAACTAGTTTTGCGCTGACTGAATCTATTTTTAGTATTATTTCCTTTTCCAAAATAATGCAGTTTAGCAGCAAAATATGGAATCAGTGCTGCACTATTTTTGTATTATACGTCTATTTAAGGATTGCAATATATTGGCCTTAAGTGTTCAGCTGCTTTTCAGCGCTGCACTATTTTTGTATTATATGTAGTAAGTTGCCTTACTTGATATGGTTTCCTATATACATGTTATGTGCATTTATGTGTTTATGACACTTATTACCTTTTTTTTTTTTTTTTTTTTAGACAGTTGTCCAATCTGTTGCTCTTGAGAATTTCCATACGAAGACCCTTGAGTCAAAACGCGTAGGGTTACCCATGATTCTTTTTGGGATCTACAGGCATTTCTTTTTATGAAGAAAGTACTATTCTGTGAAAAATTTGCATTCACTGTTGTATGTATTTTATTATTGTTTTAAGATTGTATTTAACCTTCATGGCGGTATGATTATTTCAGATTTTTGATGCTCAAAGCGGTACAATGTTTTGCATGGAAACTTGGTGTTTTATATTGTAGGCCTGTAATTCTTAGGAATAACACACTTAAATCTGTCCAAACAGGAGTCTAGTAGACAGCCCGGGTATGATAAAGTTTGAAATATGAAATCATACATTATAATATAATAAATAACTATAAATAATTATAATAAATATTAATATAATAATAAAAATGATTCAATAATGTAATCAAATCAAAAACACAGAAATTTGCTCAGTTGCAGAATTGTCGCTGTCGTTACTTTCAGTGTTTTATGATGGATTTCCCCACAAATCGCTCAATTCTGCAAGTGATTCTAATTTATTATCGCTGTTTTCTAGCTGGTCTAAAACCGCTTTTGACGTAAAGGGGTGCTTTTTGGTTGCCATGGACAATCTCCAGTTTCCAGGCAGAAAGAACAGTATATATAATATAAAACTGCAGACAGGGCATTGAACAAAGTATTAGTGACAAAAGGGATGTGAAATGTTTTGATACAGTAATGTAATCTGTAAGATTACACTGTACTGTATGTATTGTGTGTGTTTCACTTTTTGAATTTGGCACCGTGCTCCGTTCCCGTGTGTCGCAACGCTCGCAGGGAATGGAGCTCGGCACTGTGATGAATCGAGCGGAGGACACAGCTCACACACACAGCGGGGAGATATCACAGGATCCTGAGGACAAGGTAAGTAACTTTGCCTGGATCCTGCGATGCGATCCTGAGTGTGGCTCAGGGTTACTGCTTTTGGTACCTAAAATCCACCCCGAGCCAGACTCGGGATTACCGCCAGGGAGTTTAAAAAAAACTATATTTGTATTTTTTATATATTTGTCATAGTGGTGCCTTTTCAAAAGTCCCTTCTATAAACCTTCTTTCTGTATCTACTTACTGGGATGTGGCACCATCATGGCTACCAAACTGGGCATTCAGATAAGAATTTTTAATTTTCGCTACCTCTTCATTTTCCATATGAGACTAGCATGCAAAAAAAAAACTGGATAATCATTTATCTGAAATTCTCATCATTGGTACGAAGCTTTACATTCAGGTTTCCCTAAGAGACACTGGCTGCTGGGCTCTCTGCTGCCCCCTTCTGCATACTCAGCAGCAGTTAATCAGGCAGAACAAGTAAAATAAATCCCCAGAAGCAAGCTGTGAGTGCAGGAAAGGGTTCAGGTTATTACATGATCATAAAGGTTTCATAGAGGAATAGAGGAATACACGTGATCTCCAGTAAGAGGAAAAGCAGAATTGAAATTTGCATCAGGTCAACTGCCTTTGTTAGTTTAGTGAAAAAAGAACTTATGCATATGTACAGACACATTTTTCTTTCATCAAAGTCCCATTAAACAATATAATTATTTTCCAAAAATAATTCATACGCATCTACCTACTTAACGGCCCTGTAATCAGTTTTTCATAAACACCGACTTTCTCCTTTTCCACCCTGGCTTCCGTTTCTTTGGAACAAGCAGTGCGCGTTAGTTGCGGTCATGTGTACAAAGCACATCCCACAGTCCATCTGCGAAGTGAGCAGGAGAAGGTGGTTGCATTCCTACATACAGTGGGAACATGGAGAATAAATGTAGCCCCCTCTTAACAGGAATCACATCACAGTAGCAAAAAAGCAGAAAAAGAAAGTATTCTGGAGATTTGAAGGAGGCTGGAAGCAATAGTTAGCCTTGGTTCACACCAGAGGCGGCACGACTTGCAGGTCGCCTCTGCGACACGTCGTCCCAGTGTGAACCGGGGCTTACGAATATGTACTTGAATGTCATTTTCTTCTTTTTTAAAGTTTATTGTCACTTTAAGCACAAATCTAGGCTCCTGTATTCCCAAGTTTTAGAAAAGCTCTCATTGAAGTGGATTACAAACTAAAAAAAAGAAAAAAATAACAACACTTACGAGGAGTATTTTTATTGGTCTCTTCGGTCATAAATCCTGCTCCCTGCCTGTCAGTGTTTATGTATACTGAGCCCCGCATGCGTAGCTCAATGTGCATTTACGGTATGCCTCTGTGCTGTGATGATGTGACTCCCGTGCAAAAGCGTGGGAATGATGTCACTGTGATAAAAAAAAGGAAAAAAACATGTATGCTACATAATTGTAGACCAACTCATTATAATCAAGTGTGGTCTGTGGCTCAAAACATTCCATACATACAAAAAGGTTATTGCATGGCTAACATACTGTATACAGTGTGACATTGGAGAATGTCTTAACTCAATGGTAGTGCAAAACAGTAAGACCCCATACACGCCATTAGATTTTCTGCAGACTTTTGTCTTCAGATTTACCAAAACCATATAATAAGAGGTCAAACCATAAGAGTTTCAATTTGTATGCAATCAAGCAGGCCTTTGCAATACATGGTTTTGGTAAATCTGAAGACAAAAATCTGCAGACAATCTAATAGTGTGTATGGGGCTTAAGGGTCCGTGCACTTCAACTCCGTTTAAGGGTTTGGTGGCCCATTTCTATTAAAATGAATGGAAAAGTTCACAAAAGACATAAGTTGCTCACGCAGGGGGTTTCCAATATTACTGTGATTTGCGCAACAGAATACTTCAGCCTCCTGCCTTGGGTCACTCTCTTGCCATGCGGCTGCCTTCAGGCCTCAAGCCTAGGCCTTAGAGCTGGTCTTCAGATCAACACACACAGGGGGATTGTGAGCAGGCAGGATCTGTATTGCAGAAGAGATGGCACAGTGGTGTAGTGGGTAGCACTCTCGCCTAGCAGTAAAAAGGGTCGCTGGTTTGGATCCGACACTACCTGCCTGGAGTTTGCATGTTCTCCCTGTGCCTGCGTGGGTTTCCTCCGGGTACTCCGGTTTCCTCCCACACTCCAAAGACATGCTGGCAGGTTAATTGGCTTCTGTCTAAATTGGCCCTAGTATATGAATGTGAGTTAGGGACCTTAGATTGTAAGCTCCTTGGGGGCAGGAACCGATGTGAATGTACAATGTATATGTAAAGCGCTGGGTAAATTGACAGCGCTATACAAGTACCTGAATAATAATAATATACTATGGGGTAGATTAAGGCCCCTTTCACACTTGTGCAACTTGGGAGTCGTACCCAATGAAAACTATTCATATCAGTGCAAATTCAAGTCGCACCAATTTTAAAGTAGTCCCTGCACTACTTTGGTCCGATTTTAATGTGAGTTGGTGCGTTGACCTCAAGTTTACACAGGCATTGCCTGAAATTGTGTCAAAATCTCGGCCGCAAAATCGTGATTTCATGGAATGCCTGTGTAACTCACATCAAAGTCGGACCAAAGTAGTACAGGGACTACTTTGAAGTCGCACAGATATGAATGGCACTCATTGGAAATTATGGGGTACGACTTGTAATGCGACTTTGCAGTCTCAAGTCGCAGGACAAGTCGCACAAGTGTGAAAGGAGCCTTACTAAAACTTGAGCACTCCGAATCTGGTGCAGCTGTGCATGGTAGCCAAGCAATCAGCTGCTAACTTCAGCTTGTTCAGTTAAGCTTTGACAATAAGCTGATAGTTTTCTAGGTAAGTAAAGCTGCACCAGATTTTGCACTCTCCGGTTTTAGTACATCTCCCTCAGGCCCCTATCACACTGCCGCAACTTGAAAGTCGCACGATTTTGCCACGATTTTACATCGATTTTGTGGGCGCGATTTTGCCTCAATTTTAGGAAATGCCTGTGTAAACTTGAGGTCTACGGACCTGAACTCGCATCAAAGTCGAACCAAAGTAGTACAGGGACTACTCTGAAGTCGGTGCGACTTGAAGTCACACAGATATGAATGGTACCCGTTGGAAATTATGGGGTATGACTTGTCATGTGACTTTGCAGTCCCAACTCGCAAGACAAGTCGCACAAGTGTGAAAGGGGCCTCACAGTTTATTAAACTCAAGCTTTCTGATGGCTTACTCTTGATCAGCTCCTTGCTGTTCTGTCATTGACATAATCTGCCTTATGCAGACATTCACACTCTGGATGCCCCATGCAGCCTCTCTCACTCCTGGAGAGGGATTGGAGTCCTTCTGACTCCTATGCACAGACCTCCTGTCTGTTAGGTGGGGCCCCAAACTACTGTCAGGTCCAAAGATGGGCCAGACACCCTTCAGTTCAGTTAACACCAGAACTCCTGAACATAGCAAAAGTTTGGACCCGAACATAAAAATTCATTGAAGTCTATGGGACCCAAACGTGAAAAGTCAAAAGTGTCCATTTTGAAGGCTTATATGCTAGTTATTGGCAATAAAAAGGGGGAGGGGGGCCTGGCTACTACCCTGGGGGGACATGTATTAATGCAATTTTTTTTTAAAAAGATAGTTTTTAAAGGAGCAGTGATTTTAATTATGCTTAAAGTGAAACAATAAAAATGAAATATAGTGCCTGGGGGGGTCCCCTTAGTCTGCCTGCAAAGTGGCGCATCTGTAGCATTTATAGAACCTGCTGCAGCAAAAATGTAATTTCTAAAGAAAATAAAATGAATCAAATCACAATTAAATTAACTTGCGGTTGCAATTGCCGGCCGGCAATATAAAAAATAAAAAAACAGTGTGCCCCCCCCCCAGTCCATACCGGGCCCTTTGGGTCTGGTACGGATTTTAAGGGGAACCTTGCACCAAAATGTAAAAAAACAGCATGGGGTCCACCCCAAAATCCATACCAGACCCTTATCTGAGCATGCAGCCTAGCAGGCCAGGAAAAGGGGGGACAAGTGAACAGCCCCCCTAAACCATACCAGGCCACATGCGCTCAACATGGGGGGTCGGTGATTTGGGAAAGAGGGGCTCAGCCCCCCCCCACCCCAAAGCACCCTGTCCCCATGTTGATGGAGACAAGGACCTCTTCCCAACAATCCTGGACGGTGGCTGTGGGGGTCTGCAGGCAGGGGGCTTATCGGAGTCTGGAAGCCTCCTTTAACAAGGGGGCCCCCCAGATCCCTCCCCCCATGTAAATGAGTAGGGGTACATTGTACCCCTACTCATTCACCAAAAAAACTGTCAAAAATAAACACACTAGATGAGTTCAGCGGGGGCTGACAGCTGACGACTCATCCATCTGGCTTCCTAGCCCTACTTCTTAACATCATATTGACTGTGCGTTTGGTGGGCACAGAAAATTTGGGTGTTCAGAGAACATGTCCTAGATTATAACAGGTGTGAACACCTGCACACTCAGCCTGCTGGTTCTTGGTAAAATCTGGACATAGAATTGGAAAAGCATTTTGAAGCCCCTGAGCTCCAGTACCTGATCTTGAAATTACAAACCTGGAAGATAAAAACCTACCATTCTCCACTCAAAACTGATATTCTGGAGCTATTCAAAGAGTAATCTCAATAACCCCTTGTCAATTTCTCACACAATGTTTTCACACAGGCAGGGCCTTGCTACCACATCATAAGAGACCAAGGGCATACAATATATTAATAAATCAAATTAATCTTTATTAATTACACAAATTGCTCATAGGAGTACTACAAATACAACCAACTATCAAAAAATGACACCCTCCACCCTTGCCAATAAAAACAAGACAACGTTGTCTTTAATGTAAACAAGTAAGGTCCAGACGTCTTAAAGCATACAGTGCTGTGAAAAAGTATTTTCCCCCTCCTGATTTTTAATTTAATAAAGTTTTACTGCGGCAGGTTGGCACCCTTGGGCGAATCGCCGCCATCGTACGTCGGCTGCTTCAAGAGCTCTAGGGGGTGTGTGCAACGCCAGAGCCGCGATCGCTCATGATAGAGACAAAACGGAGATCTGTCAATGTAAACAGACAGATCTCCATTCTGTCAGGGGAGGAGAGATAGATCTGCTGCTCCTAAAGATTAGGAATAATGATCGGTCTCCTCCTCCAGGCAGTCCCATCCCCCCACAGTTAGAACACTCATGAGGGAACACATTTAACCCCTTGATCGCCCCTAGTGTTAACCCCTGCCAGTGACATTTATACAGTAATCAGTGGCTATTTTTAGCTCTAATCCCTGTATAAATGTCAATGGTCCCAAAAAAGTGTCCGATCTGTCCACCGCAATGTCGCAGTCCCACCAAAAATCACAGATCGCCGCCATTACTAGTAAAAAAAAAATAATAATAAAAATGCCATAAATCTATCCACTATTTTGTAGACCCTATAACTTTTGCGCAAACCAATCACACGCTTATTGCGATTTTTTTTACCAAAAATATATTGGTCTAAACTGGTGAAGAAATTTTTTTTTTTGGGATATTTATTATAGCAAAAAGTAAAAAATATTGTTTTTTTTTTTTTTTTTCCAAAATTGTTGCTCATTTTTTATTTATAGCACACACAAAAAAAAAACAAAAAACAAAACACAGAGGTGATCAAATACCACCAAAAGAATTTGTGGGGGAAAAAAAAGGACGTCAATTTTGTTTGGGTACAACTTCGTGCCTCCGCGCAACTGTCAGTTAAAGCGATGCAGTGCCGTATCACAAAAAAAGGCCTGGTCATTAAGGAGCAAATCCTTCTAGTCCTTAAGTGGTTAATATTACACAAGGATAACCTGAGTAAATCCAAAATGTAGGAAGGGGGAAATACTTTTTCACAGCACTGTAAATAAATGGATGGTATTAAAGGCAATCACCTATACATGTGTTTAAAGTGGAGTTCCACCTCCCAAAAAAAAAAAATGGAGTAATGTGCTTAAAAAAAAATAAAAAAAAAACTTTTTGAGAATTTTTTTTTTTACTCATCTCTAAACGGCTGTTGCTAGGGGGTCCCTCGTAGTCTGCCTCCTTCGGTGCCTGGGCTGGTGACATCACTTCCCTCGGCGCAGGAAAGGAGATCGCCTCTCCTCCCTCCCTATTGTCAGTCATCTGGGACACGTGGCCGGTCCCAGATGATTACAGGGCCAGTGACGGCGCGCGGCGCGGCTCGTGCATGCGCAGTGGGTGCCCGGCTGTGAAGCCACAGCAGGGCGCCCACAGTTAAAATGCCGGCACCGCCGAGCAGAGGGGGGGACGAGCCGGGCTTCGATCCCCGGCATCGATGGACCCTGGGATAGGTAAGTGTCCGATTAAAAGTCAGCAGCTGCAGTATTTGTAGCTGCTGACTTTTTTTTTTTTTTAAATGGGAACCCCGCTTTAAGGACTATCTATGTGCTTAAGTATTCATGCTCTAATTTCTGAAAACATAGAGCAAGAAATCTGAGTGCACCAGTGCTAACCGACCAGAGTTGTTAATCCATCAATGAGAATTACACAATTAAAGGCATAAATCATGTGTGTCGCTATAGTCAATATGTAGCTGTGAAAGCTGAGAAATGGGGGGGCGCATGCGCGGCGCGATGCGGGACAGACGTGTCTGCTGAGAGCTCCGTCTGACCGGGATCGCCAGGCCTGATTCCCAGGGCTATTTCGCTCAAAAACCGACCCAAATACCCTAGCACCCCTGAGGAACATAGCGGTGCATGAGATCGAGCAGAAAGAGGAGCAAACGGAGCTCCGGACACTCGTTAACGAACTACCTCCTCGGCCTGGAACAACAGCAGGGGAAGATGTCCCAAAATGGCGCCGGCTCACAGGCTGCATCTAACAGCTCCACACCGTCACATACGCGGCCTAACAAGGAACAACAGCAGGGGAAGATGTCCCAAAATGGCGCCGGCTCACAGGCTGCATCTAACAGCTCCACACCGTCACATATGCGGCCTAACAAGGAATGTGAGTACAACATGCCCCTGACTAAAGCTGACCTTGATGACAGTCTCTCAGCCATCTATGAGAAACTGGCTGACAAAATACAACTTGAACTGCACAAATCAACCAATGCCCTGACACAGGAGATTGCTAGCATAGGAAGCAGGACAGACGTGCTGGAAACAAAACACGATGAACTCTCCCTTGCACACAGTGACCTCAGGAGAGACTATGAGACACTTGCAGACAGCTTCTCCTTTATGCAGGCACACGTGGAGGATTTGGACAATCGCAATCGCAGAAGCAATATTAGAGTGCGTGGGATCCCTGAATCTACCACAGATCTATTCCCTGCAGTGTCCAGAGTCTTCCACATGCTTTTGCCAGACAGGCCCATATCGGCTTTCACCTGCGACAGGATTCATAGAGCACTTCGCCCCAAACCACCCCCTGACAAGCCCCCACGCGATATAATATTATGCATGAAAGATTTTCTCACTAAGGAGGACATCATGAGGGCATCCAGAAATACACCAAATATTGAGCTTGATGGTGTCAGATTGCAAATCTACCCTGATATCTCCCCAGCTACCCTTGATCGCAGACGCAGGTTGAAAGAGGTCACTACAATCCTTCAGACAAACAGGATCAAATATCGCTGGGGTTTCCCATTCAAACTATCAGTGATGCATAATGGTACCACACACACAGTATACAACATCATTGAAGGAAAAGATCTTCTTATCAAATTGGGCCTCTTACAGCCAGAACATCCGAATCGCCTTCCTGCTACACCCCGCTCTTCCCCCATATGGTCTACTCCCTCTTCCCGCCGCAACCAAAGAGAACAGAGAAGATGGCGCCAATCTTCCCAAGACCAAGCCTGAGAATTTTGTACACTCTTTTTGCCACATGTTCTGGGATCTTCTAAATACAAAGCAAGAAGATTCATCAAGAAGAGCTCCTGTTTTGTTTTTGTTTTTTTTTATTTTTATTTATTTATTTATTTATTTTGCAATATTTCATCTAAGTTGACTACTGTTACACATCTTTCTCCTCAAGAACCCTCCTGCAACAGCCATACGGACCTGGACTGCGAGAGACTTCTATCGGTTTTTTTTTGTTTTTTTGTTTTTTCTTCCTCCCCCCTATCCACTTTTTCTCTCTCAAATGTTTATTATTGAGGCAGATGTTACTATAACCTTAAACCCACCTGTTTACAACCCATGATGCAATTTACCTGCTGGGTTCCACTTGAGGTTTTGTTCAGAAGGTTACACAAATTTTGCACCTTAAAGTTTGTTATATAATTTTTACCTGGCTCATCCGCCGCTGCTGGCTTGCCCCCATGCTCCCATCCATAGCCTGGTGCGGATCCTCCATTGTTCTGGATGCCGCGGCAGGCTTGGCATGTGAGTCTAGGACATTTCTTTGTCCACCTTTAAAATTTGTAAGGTCGGATGACACTCAGTCCTCTGACCCCCTTATGTTTTATTACAAATTACAATTTTTCTTTGCCCTGTTGGCATTGTTTCTAAATGTAATAATCTCTGGAAGATTCTACCTATACCCTTTTACAGGTACACACAAGAAGAAATTCAAACCTTTACTATACAGTTGTTTCACCAACCCATACTGTAGCTTTTTATTATATGGTATATCTATATCTATAGTCTATGTTGGTTATTTTGACACTAGTAATAACTGAATATCTCGTAATATATATCAGGTCTTAATTTACTCCCCATATAGATTCTATTCTAGCCCAATCAAAATAATCTACTTCAATTAGAAATGGGTCTTAAGATATTTTCACACAATATTCAAGGATTCAACTCCCCACACAAGCGTAAAAAGGCCTTTAGACATTATAAAAGACTGGGTGCAGACATTATCCTCCTTCAAGAAACCCATTTTTCTACTGATAACCACCCGTGCTACTTCGACAAAACATACAACCAAATGTATTTCACCACATTCTCCAACAAATCCAAGGGGGTTGCGATTTTTATCCGCAACTCTATAGTATTTGAGATACAACACATTTATAAAGATATTGATAGCAGATACATTATACTGAAAGGCACACTGAACAAACGCGCACTTACAATCGCCTCCATATACGCCCCCAACGAGGCTCAAACATCATTTTTTAACAAATTTTTTGAAACCCTAGACCGCCTTAGCTCCCCCCATATAGTGCTAGGAGGGGACTTTAATCTGGGCGCCCATCCTTCCTTAGATAGAAGCAAAGTCGCCCCTACGACGAAAGCATTTTCTAAATCAATGAATCGCTCACTCAGTAAATTCCAACTAATAGACTCCTGGAGAGCCCATAATATTGGTGTTAGAGCTTTCACCCACTACTCCCACCCACATGACTGTTATGCTAGGCTCGATTACATCTTCACTACCCCCATCCTATTGGCAAACTCATCAAAAGCCCGAATCCACCCCTGTCCATGGTCTGACCACGACATGGTTGAATTTGAAACCTCTCATATTGGTCTTGCCCCTACCCCATTTAATTGGCGTCTGAATGACTCGATCTTATCAGACCCATCCACTATTCAAAATATAACCACACACATTGAGGAATACTTTAGGAATAACTCAACTAACGACATCTCCCCCACTACACTCTGGTCTGCACACAAAGCAGTTATCAGGGGACATCTGATTAGTATAACTGCAGCAAAAAACAAAGCTAAACTCACTGACATCAAAAGCCTCACAAAAGACCTAGACCTTCTATATATTAAACTGAATCAATCCCCGTCCCCTGAAACCACAAAATTAATACAATCCAAACGTCAAGCCTTAGATACGATTCTGTCAGCAGATACTGAAAAATCCCTCAGATTTTCTAGGGCAAAATTTCTATTACATGGTAACTCTACCTCCACCATGTTCGCAAAAAAACTTAACCAAGAGCATAAACCTCCTCATATATACAAACTACGCAATCAATCAGGTAACCTGGTCACGCACCCCAAGGAGGTTCTAGACCTATTCTCCTCCTTCTATAAAGATCTTCTCTCAGGCCCTCAAACCCAACCTCATCACACTTCAATTAAGTGGCTTGAGAAATTACATCTCCCCACCCTCAATGATCAACAAGCCTCTTCCCTCAATGATCCATGCACAGACACCGAGATCATCAATATAATTAAATCCCTGAAAACTTCAACAGCACCAGGCCCAGATGGTTTCTCCTCACTATATTATAAAAAAACTTGCTCCCCTTTTAGCCCCTAGATTAACCAAATTATTTAACCATATTCTGATGGGTGGCCAGTTTCCAGAGGATATGCTTTTAGCAAATTTATCCCTTATCCCTAAACCTTTTAAGGATCACACCCTTCCTCAAAATTTCCGCCCCATCTCAGTGCTCAATAATGACTTAAAAATTTTCGGCAGACTCTTGGCTGACAGATTGGCCAAAGTCATTACTTCTCTTATACACATCGACCAAACGGGTTTTATTCCCGGCAGACAGATCACAGACAACATAAGACTTGTCACTAAGATAGTGCAGGACGCCAACCTCTTTTCCCGCCCGGTCTGCCTTCTTAGCCTTGACATACACAAGGCTTTTGACAGCGTAAGCTGGTCATACCTCAACCACCTACTCCCTAAGTTCGGCATCACAGATAAATTTATCCATGGATTTAATGCTCTTTACCACCTTCCTCAAACCAGAATAAAAATCCCCGGCCACAACTCAGACTTCTTTTCTCTAAGTAGAGGTACCAGACAGGGCTGCCCCCTTTCCCCTCTATTATTCGCATTAGCAATAGAACCCCTAGCCCAAGCTATAAGAAATAACCCGGACATTAATGGATATAGTAAAGGCCCAAATGAATTCAAACTGAGTCTCTATGCAGATGACGCCCTACTATTCCTTACAAACCCTCTCATATCAATACCCAACCTTATATCCGAGCTCAATTCTTTTCATACTCTATCAGGCCTAGGCATCAACATCAATAAATGCTCAGCCCTGCCCATTAATCTGCCCCCTAATTTGACCACAAACCTACAGCAAAATTTCAACTTCATATGGTGCTCTAAATCATTCAGATACCTTGGTATCCAAATCACATCTCACCACAAACTTCTATATAAAACCAACTACACACCTCTTTTTTTAAACATTAGCTGTCTTTTAAAAATTTGGTCCTCTTACCGCATCTCTCTTCTTGGTAGAATATGTGCTTTTAAGATGACGATTCTCCCCAAACTTTTATACTATTTCCGCTCTTTACCTATCAATGTCCCCAAATCCAGAATTGAAGCTCTACAAAGAGAAATTAATAAATTTATCTGGTCTAATAAGAAACCTAGATGCAGCTACTCTCTCATGTTCAGACCCCAAAATAAAGGTGGGCTTGGCCTTCCAAATATTTGGCAATATTTTATAGCAACCAAACTCACACAAATAGCCCAATGGTTTGCCCCCAACTCAAACATCCTATGGCTAAACTTCGAATCAAACTCAATCTCTCCATACTTCATACAGGGCCTTTTATGGTCCAATCTAAACTCCCACCACAAAATCCTCAAACTAAATAATATTGTGGCCCACCATCTCCAATTTTGGCTTAAAATCAATAAAACATTTAAACTATCATCAGACACTCCCCCTCTAGCATCCTTTTTAGGAGAACCCAGACTTATACAAAACCATAACAATAATAATTAATTCCCTCACTGGCGTAACAGCGGTCTGACTACCTTAAGATCATTACTTCCATTCAAAACGTTCATCTCCTTCCACACCCTTCAATCTAAATACAACTTTCCCTCTTCCGAACTCACAAATTATCTCCAGATTAGAAACTTCTATACAGAACACTACTCATTAAACATTCAATCTCAAACGACCTTATTTGAGCACATCTGTCTAAACTCCCCAAGGGACAAAGGCCTGATTTCTATCATTTATAGATATCTTAACGATATAATGTTACCAGAAAAGTCCAGCCCAATGTTAGAATGGGAAGCTGATTTAGACATTTCTATTTCCTTAAAATCATGGAATGCCATGACAGATAACCTCCGCAAGTGTAATATTGCAGCTTCATTTAGAGAATCGCCAATGAAACTATTCTCTAGATTATACCTGACACCCTCGAAAATCCACTCCTTCTATCCAACTGCCTCTCCTAACTGTTTTAGGGGCTGTAATGTACCTGGCACATTCCTTCATATATTTTGGAGCTGTGTATATCTAGAGCCTATATGGAAAGCTGCGGCAAATAAAATGGAATCCATAGCAAAAAAAAAAATCAACCTCTCACCACAATTATGTATACTGTATGCAAAAATTCCTGACATACCTATTTCATGTGTTAGACTGATCCATTCCCTAATTAGTTCCATCCAATGGATGATAGCTCTGAACTGGAAATCCCAAAACCTACCTTGGACTCAAGTCCAGTCTAGAATGGATATGCTCAAACTCTCAGAGAGAATCCATCATACCATACAAGATAGTATGCATACATTTGATGGAAAATGGTCTCTATGGACTTGTGATTAAAACTTACTATTCTTTATTCTGTCTGTTGCATATACTCCCCCCGATGCCATAATATTTTCACTCGCCTCACATTTATGTACTACACAAATTATACTGTATATTGTCTCTTATATACATCATTTTGTACTCAACTGTCTCAATCATCATAACTTTGTAACTCTTTTGTACTGAATCTTCCAATAAAACTTTTGTAAACAAGAAAGCTGAGAAATGGCAAGCAGCAGTCTTTGTAGCTCAATGGCAAGTAAGGATCAGCTGGCAGAAGAGGAGAGGTAGCAATTGCTTTAAAAAAAACACATGTAGCAATCTTCAGTTATGCTAAAAGAAACAATGTAGCAATGGCATAAAAGTAACAACATGAGTAACAATCTTCAACTTAGATGCTTAACTCCAGCATAGCTGCCTTCAAATAACTGCAGTCCAAAGCCCATGCATTTTATAATGTTTGTGCAACCCAAGGCTTGAGATAAATAATTAGTGTCATTTGTCATGGGTCACACAAACATTCTGAACACAATGCTAGGAAGCCAAGTATACTCACAAGCTCTAGGGCAAGGGTAGGCAACCTTTTGAGCACAGTGTGCCAATTTTTTTTCTTTAAAGAAAATTGAGAGTGCCGGTTATAAAAAAAAATAGGAATAATAGTAAGAAATTAACATTGCGATCAATGATAACTTACCCTTGCTTCAAAAGATGTGTGCTGCAAGGCATGTATGGTAAGGCTGAAATTAATATGCCAGCCAAGGACTTCTGCAGGACATAAAGGGAAGTGTAGGTGTGGCGCTGTTCTAAGAAAGTGTTTTATAAAAACGAATGTGTTACACCCTCTGCAGTGCTTCAAAGCAAAATGTGATTGGTGAGTAAATGTCAAAAATTATAGATGGCTGTGTGTATACACTCCTGACAGGGTGTCATACCATAAACCAATGTGCAAGTAATATTATCCTCTAATGGCTAAACCCACCTCAAAAGAGGGAATATTATATAGATATGAGCATGAATGGTAAAGAAAACAGATGTATTATCCTCTAATGTCCAAGTCTGAATTAGCAGAAAGGGGAGTGAATATGCATAAAGAGAACTCCAGTAGTGCCTTTCTTGTAATGATGCTGAATCTTCTATATAAAAAACAGTGTTGGCGTAAAGCTAATGTTCAATGATTAATGCTAAAAAATAAATGGATGAATAAAATAAATCTGTCTGAATTGTGTTACAACCTCTTAGAGGATAATACATCTGTTTTCTTTACCATTCATGCTCATATCTATATAATATTCCCTCTTTTGAGGTGAGTTTAGCCATTAGAGGATAATATACTTGCACATTGGTTTATGGTATGACACCCTGTCAGGAGTGTATACACACAGCCATCTATAATTTTTGACATTTTCTCATCAATCACATTTTGCTTTGAAGCACTGCAGAGGGTGTAACACATTCGTTTTTTTAAAATACTTCCTTTCTTAGAACAGCGCCACACCTACACTTCCCTTTATATCCACCATAGTACACCCCACCTAGGTGGAGGTGCAGTTGTAGAGACAGCAGTTCCTTTTTTTCTTTATATTTATTTTTCTCCTTGCGTGGATTTACTTATATATTACTTCAAGGACTTCAGCAGACCACCCCAATTCCTGCACCTTCACACTTCAGATTACCCAAATTCCTGCACCTTTACACATTAGATCAGTCCCAATTTCCTGTACCTTCACACCTCAGATCAGTCCAAATTTCCTGAACCTTCACACCTCAGATCACCCCAACTCCTGCACCTATACACCTCAGATCACCCCAATCCCTGTACCTTCACATCTCAGATCACCACAATTCCTGTACCTTCACACCTCAGATCACCCCAATCCCTGTACCTTCACATCTCAGATCACCCCAATTCCTGTACCTTCACACCTCAGATCACCCCAATCCCTGTACCTTCACATCTCAGATCACCACAATTCCTGTACCTTCACACCTCAGATCACCCCAATCCCTGTACCTTCACATCTCAGATCACCCCAATTCCTGTACCTTCACACCTCAGATCACCCCAATCCCTGTACCTTCACATCTCAGATCACCCCAATTCCTGTACCTTCACACCTCAGATCACCCCAATTCCTGTACCTTCACATCTCAGATCACCCCAATTCCTGTACCTTCACATCTCAGATCACCCCAATTCCTGTACCTTCACATCTCAGATCACCCCAATTCCTGTACCTTCACACCTCAGATCACCCCTAATTCCTTTACCTTTACATCTCAGATCACCCAAATTCCTGCACCTCCACACCTCAGATCAGCCCCAATTCCTGCACCTTCACACCTCAGATCAGTGAGAAGTCCTGCACTTTCACACCTCAGATTACCCCTAATTTCTGCACCTTCACACCTCAAATCACCCCGATTCCTGAACCATTAGACCTCTGATCACTCCAGTTCCTGCACCTTCACACCTCAGATCACTCCAATTCCTGCACCATTACAACTTAAATCAGCCCCAGTTCCCGCACCTTCACATCTCAGATCACCCCAATTTCTGCACTTTCAGATCTCAAATAAGCCCCAATGCATGCACCTCTATTGCACCAAATTATCCCCAATTCTTGCGCCATCACACCCCAGATCAGTCCCAGTTCCTGCACCATCACACCCAAGATCACCCCCAGTTCTTGTGCCATCACACCCCAGATCAGCCCCAGTTCCTGCACCATCACACCCCAGATCAGCCCCAGTTCCTGAGCCATCACACTCCAGATCAGCCCCTGTTCCTGAGCCATCACACCCCAGATCAGCCCCAGTTCCTGTACCTTCACACCTCAGATCACCTCAATTTCTGCACCTCCACACCTCAGATCACCAAAATTCCTGGACCTTTACACCTACTACTTTTAGAAAACACAGACTAAGCACTTATACATCAGGGTTTATAAAATCCCCCCTTGCATCAGCATTCCTCTCCTATTTACATCAGGGTCCCTAGAGTTCTCCCCTTTACATCAGGATTCCCAGAGCCCTCCCCATAACAGGGTCCCCCTTTACATCCGTGCCCCAAGAGATCCCCACCCCCTTAAACCAGGGTCCCCAGTGTTCACTCCCCCTCGCATCAGGGTCCCAAGAGTTCTCCCCATAACATCATGTTCCCCAGAGCCTCCCCATTACATCAGGGTCCCCTGAGTTGCCTGAATTACATAAAAACTCCATCATACTTAGACCATGAACCGAATGCAACCATAACCCCCATAATCTCACTCATCAAATCATAACTTCACCAAGCATATCCTACCTTCTATCCAACCCAGCAGTATCAAAAATGTCCCATACTCCATCACCCATAATAACCACATAATCCTGACCATGTCTAAACCACCCATACATGGGTGCTCACACATGCATCCCAACACACAAACCCACACCCAATCACCAACGCAAAAACATGCACATACACATAACCCCATCCGTGACAATCTGCACTATCACACACCAACCAAAACACACACACCACCATCCATGCCAACATATTTGCACGTGCATACATACCCACCCATGCACACACTGCAACCACACATACACCAACATATAAAATATGCGCTTGCATGCACAACATTCCTGTACATGCATACACATACACTTACCCACGCACAACTGCACACATACATACATACACATACCGCAACATATTTGCCCACATGCCAGCCACCAAACTTGCAAAGTCACAACACCCAATTCATGAAACAATACAGTGCCAGCCAACCCTGTCCACCTGCATTCATAGCCGGGCATCAAATAGGGAGATGGAAATTGGAACCAACAACTGCGCATGCGCTGCTATCCCGGGACTCAGGCACAGCCAATGAGCGCGGCTGCCAATGGAATCAATGGGGAGACCGGGATTGGAATCGGCAACTGCACATGTGCTTTCGTCCCGGGACTCAGGCAAAGCCAAAGGATGCGGCTTAACCAGGAATCAATGGAGGAGGCAGGTATTGCATGCCACGGTAGACAATTTAGTTGGCCTGGAGGTATTGCTTATTGATGTCCAGACGCTGAGCTAACATCAACGCGTTTCACCAGTATGGTGTTAGGGCCAGTTCACACCACATGCAGTCCAGTGCATTTTTTTTCTCTGCATCAAAAACGCATGGACAGTAGGTTACATGGATTTCAATGGCAAAGTTCATACCAGTTCAGGGCATTCCAGTACAGTCAAGAAAAGTGGAAAATGCGTAATTTTTTCTGCAAGGAACTGCACTGGAATGTGTCAAAATGCATCAAGAATGAAGGTATTTAAACACTGAATGCATTACAAAAAACAAACAAAAGGGGAAAAAAAACACACTGGAATGCATTGAAAATGAATCAAAAACATGCATGCAGAAACGCATACGGACTGTTTCTGTGGTGTGAACTGGCCCTAACTAGTTTCATCAGGACGCGTCCTGCCAATAAAAGATCTGAGTGCCGGTAAGTGGAGCTGTATCGAGGCAGAGATGTGAGATGAGCTGCAGAGTCACAACTTCGAAGGGTTACAAGCTGAGTATACATAAGGCTATGTAAGCTCTGGGTAAGCAGTATGGTAAAGACAGGGCCTGTGCTACCACTAGGCAAACTAGGCAGCCGCCTAGGGCGCACTGCTGCCTAGGGGCGCCCAGGCCGCTGGTTTCCTTCTGGGTTTGCATGCTCTGCAGGCTTCAGCATGTAACTAACTCAATGCGACTGGTAGTGTAATTAGAGGTGCAGCACAGCACTGAAGCCAGGGCTAGAGGAAGCAGAGCAGATGCTTCCTGTATAGCCGCGCCTTCTGTCATATGGGCGGGAAAAGGGGATGGAGTCAGGGGTGGAGCTAACGGGGGGCGGCAAAATGAGGTTTCGCCTAGGGTGTCAAAAATCCTTGCACCAGCCCTGGGTAAAGAGCAGACGATGGGTGTATATGTCAGCATTAGCTGACAGTTGCATGTAAGACACCGACTGGTTGATGAGAAGTCACCCACACGGGATGGAAACTAGGGGTGCAACGGATCGTCACCGATCCGTGATCCGAACGGGTCAACCCATTCGGATCGGCACACCTGGCGGCTGGCTTGGCGGCTTCTATTCTTAACTGTAAGGTAAGACTAACAGCACTAGTCTTACTAATACTCATCTCATAATGTATACAGTGGGGAGTCTGAATATTACAGCACTGCAGTGGGGGAGATTTTGGATATAACAGTGGGGATATGTGGCTATATTACAGTGGGGGACATGTGGACATATTACAGTGGGGGACATGTGGATATATTACAGTGGGGGAGATTGTGGATATATTACAGTGGGGGAGATTGTGGATATATTATAGTGGGGGGGAGATGATGTGGATATTATAGTGGGGGGGAGATGATGTGGATATTACAGTGGGGGAGATGACGTGGATATTACAGTGGGGGAGATGACGTGGATATTACAGTGGGGGAGATGATGTGGATATTACAGTGGGGGAGATGACGTGGATATTACAGTGGGGGAGATGATGTGGATATTACAGTGGGGGAGATTGTGGATATTATAGTGGGGGGAGATGACGTGGATATTACAGTGGGGGGGAGATGATGTGGATATTACAGTGGGGGGGAGATGATGTGGATATTACAGTGGGGGGAGATGATGTGGATATTACAGTGGGGGAGATTGTGGATATTACAGTGGGGGAGATTGTGGATATTACAGTGGGGGGAGATGATGTGGATATTACAGTGGGGGGAGATTGTGGATATTACAGTGGGGGAGATTGTGGATATTACAGTGGGGGAGATTGTGGATATTATAGTGGGGGGAGATGACGTGGATATTACAGTGGGGGGGAGATGATGTGGATATTACAGTGGGGGAGATGATGTGGATATTACAGTGGGGGGAGATTGTGGATATTACAGTGGGGGGAGATTGTGGATATTACAGTGGGGGAGATTGTGGATATTACAGTGGGGGAGATGACGTGGATATTACAGTGGGGGAGATGACATGGATATTACAGTGGGGGGAGATGATGTGGATATTACAGTGGGGGGAGATGATGTGGATATTACAGTGGGGGAGATGACGTGGATATTACAGTGGGGGAGATGATGTGGATATTACAGTGGGGGGAGATTGTGGATATTACAGTGGGGGAGATGACGTGGATATTACAGTGGGGGAGATGACGTGGATATTACAGTGGGGGAGATGACGTGGATATTACAGTGGGGGAGATGACATGGATATTACAGTGGGGGGAGATGATGTGGATATTACAGTGGGGGAGATGACGTGGATATTACAGTGGGGGAGATTATGTGGATATTACAGTGGGGGGAGATGATGTGGATATTACAGTGGGGGAGATGATGTGGATATTACAGTGGGGGGAGATTGTGGATATTACAGTGGGGGACATTGTGGATATTACAGTGGGGGAGATTGTGGATATTACAGTGGGGGAGATTGTGGATATTACAGTGGGGGAGATTTTTTTTTTGTTGATCCGAAAATGATCCGAACGGTGACTCCTGATCCGAGGAACGATCCGAACCGTGAGTTTTTTGATCCGTTGCACCCCTAATAGAAACTCTGTGATAGAGATGTAGCCACAAGTCTGCATGGACTGTCTGCAAATTATCATCACTGGATTAACAATTCAAGACGGTTTCAAAGAGATATTTCATGCATTGAATAAATATGGAACCTAGATAATTCTGATCTGTTAGGACTGGTGCCCTCAGACTTCTTGATATATGTTTTCATAAATTAGAGCAGAGAGGTGTATGAATGCGTGTTAAAACACACATAGTTCCTTAAACATTTAGAAATGTATACACCATTTCCTTTATCATAACATGCGTTTATTAACTTACTAAACCCAGGACCCTGCATTCACTATATCTGGTCTCCCACAGTACACAGAACATGGAAATGCATTTATTTTAGTAAATATAAACTAAATATAAACCTTTTCTCATCAGCAGTATATATCAGTCTTGTGACTACTATCAGTGTCTGGTTAAAGCTTGTAGGAGGAGTTTTCATTCTCCCCTGATTGTCCTATGAGGCTGCAGGACCCCTGATCCTCTATCTGGACAGTGCTGATTGGCCCTGTGCTGATCATATGCACCCTCCCAAGAAAAAAAGAAGCTCTCTAGCAATACACACCAAGCTGAGCATGTGCAAAGTGCCCCCAAGGCTCTGTTCTTTCAGGAGATAGATTGGGGACTGTGGAAGAAAGGGAGGATCAGAAAAGAAAGGATCAAACTGAATTTTTACACAATGCAGAGGATTAACTCTATAGGTTCCACAGTGGATATAACAAGCATGCTTTACTGCATACAGTATACACACTGATTTTACTGTTGTGGGTTTAGTAACACTTTAAGATGTCCGGACCTTACTTGCGTAGATTAAAAATAATGTTGTCTTGTTTTTATTGGCAAAGATGGAGGGTTTCATTTTTGATAGTTGGTTGTACTTTTAATGCTCCAATGAGCAATTTTTGTAATTAATAAAGATTATTTGGATGTATTAATATAAGGCATACCACTTGGTCTCATATGATGTGGTAGCTGTATGAATCTTGTTGGTTTTGCCATAACCTTTTTTTTTCTTATGTGATGTCATCGTGACCCTGCCAACTAGGACACCAAAGAGTCAGAACCCAGAAGGAAGACAAGGAATAGACGGCAATGTCCATGACTGACAGGAGGGCTGACTGCACAGAGCTGAAGGGGATCTCTTGCCAGCTAAGTCTGCCATAATGTGCTAGTATGCTTTGCATACTAGCACATTATGGCTTAAAGCTCCTGGTGCCCGATTAAAATTAAAATTCCACTTTAAAGTGTATTTCCACTTTTGCAGCCAAATTGGGAAAATGACTACTTTATATTTGTTACATGTTCCCAATAACATCACCTAGCTTAAAAAAAAAATGAAATTGTTGTGACCTTTATAACTGCTTTTTACTTGCCTACAAATCCTTGCATGCTCTCCCTACTTTATATAATTTAAGAGGGTGCCATATTTAACCCTGTCTGTACTGCTCTCACAGTTCTTCATTATCAGCTGTAAACTAGAGTTGAACACTGTTCTAACAAAGGGCTGCAAATTAAGAAATCAACCTCCTGTATTTTAGGTTAAAAGGTAAGAAATATATATTTTTTTATTATTACTTTTAGGCAAGCTGTGCAAATAGGAACACATAACATATTTATAGTGCATTTTTTTGTAATTTGACTGCCAAAATAGAAATACATGTAGTGCTACCCCCAGGGGCTGCTGGAAATACAAAGGTTCTCCCACATTAGGACAGAGACCACCAATCACAAGCACAGTTTCATGTACACCAGGGGTAGGCAACCTCGGCCCTCCAGTTGTAGTGAAACTACAAATCCCATCATGCCTCTGTCTCTAGGAGTCATGCCTGTGATTGTCAGGGTCTTGCAATGTCTCGTGGGACTTGTCGTTTCACCACAGCTGGAGGGCTGAGGTTTTCTACCCCTAGTGTACACCAACAAAACAGGTTCTGTCTAAGGTATGTCTTTTTGGAATTTATTGCTGAATAACTTGAACAGGAGATGGGCTCAGGGATCAGTAACCAAGCAATAAGAGAAATAACAGGACAGCTTCTCACTAATCTTCTCTAAGCAGCCTTTACAGGAGGTAACAGGGATGTCCAGTACATCTAGGACTCTATAGCAGCAGTCCCAGCCCATATAGCATATTCACACCCAAGAGTCCACAGTAAGGTCTTTACTCCCAGTGTCCCAGGAGCTGTCTTTCACCCAACATCCACAGGTATTTCATTGGTGAGGAAGTCAAAAGATCCTTCTCCAGACAAGGAATTCGGATAGTGCCATCCAGCAAATAATCCTTTAGCAATCTTCTCCAGGCTTTCAGCCCAGCACTTGCTGAGGTCCACACTTCAATTTCTTATCTCACTAGATATCTCCCTGGGGCATCAGCCCCAAGAGTACTGAAACCCTCCCTGGAGAGAAAAGAACCCTCTGGAAAGGCCTCTCAAACATGTATCACCTCCCTGGCCACTATCTGAATGCCTCCTTTCAGGGATTGGCATGATAAATAATATGCATACTGGGTATTTGACTCTAACTGCCCTATATTCTGGAAGCTTCTCCTAGAAGATAAATCAAACACTTAGTTTGGTGAGTAAATGTCAAAAATTATAGATGGCTGTGTGTATACACTCCTGACAGGGTGTCATACCATAAACCAATGTGCAAGTAATATTATCCTCTAATGGCTAAACCCACCTCAAAAGAGGGAATATTATATAGATATGAGCATGAATGGTAAAGAAAACAGATGTATTATCCTCTAATGTCCAAGTCTGAATTAGCAGAAAGGGGAGTGAATATGCATAAAGAGAACTCCAGTAGTGCCTTTCTTGTAATGATGCTGAATCTTCTATATAAAAAACAGTGTTGGCGTAAAGCTAATGTTCAATGATTAATGCTAAAAAATAAATGGATGAATAAAATAAATCTGTCTGAATTGTGTTACAACCTCTTAGAGGATAATACATCTGTTTTCTTTACCATTCATGCTCATATCTATATAATATTCCCTCTTTTGAGGTGAGTTTAGCCATTAGAGGATAATATACTTGCACATTGGTTTATGGTATGACACCCTGTCAGGAGTGTATACACACAGCCATCTATAATTTTTGACATTTACTCACCAAACTAAGTGTTTGATTTATCTTCTAGGAGAAGCTTCCAGAATATAGGGCAGTTAGAGTCAAATACCCAGTACCCAGCCATCTATAATTTTTGACATTTTCTCATCAATCACATTTTGCTTTGAAGCACTGCAGAGGGTGTAACACATTCGTTTTTTTAAAATACTTCCTTTCTTAGAACAGCGCCACACCTACACTTCCCTTTATATCCACCATAGTACACCCCACCTAGGTGGAGGTGCAGTTGTAGAGACAGCAGTTCCTTTTTTTCTTTATATTTATTTTTCTCCTTGCGTGGATTTACTTATATATTACTTCAAGGACTTCAGCAGACCACCCCAATTCCTGCACCTTCACACTTCAGATTACCCAAATTCCTGCACCTTTACACATTAGATCAGTCCCAATTTCCTGTACCTTCACACCTCAGATCAGTCCAAATTTCCTGAACCTTCACACCTCAGATCACCCCAACTCCTGCACCTATACACCTCAGATCACCCCAATCCCTGTACCTTCACATCTCAGATCACCACAATTCCTGTACCTTCACACCTCAGATCACCCCAATCCCTGTACCTTCACATCTCAGATCACCCCAATTCCTGTACCTTCACACCTCAGATCACCCCAATCCCTGTACCTTCACATCTCAGATCACCCCAATTCCTGTACCTTCACACCTCAGATCACCCCAATTCCTGTACCTTCACATCTCAGATCACCCCAATTCCTGTACCTTCACATCTCAGATCACCCCAATTCCTGTACCTTCACATCTCAGATCACCCCAATTCCTGTACCTTCACACCTCAGATCACCCCTAATTCCTTTACCTTTACATCTCAGATCACCCAAATTCCTGCACCTCCACACCTCAGATCAGCCCCAATTCCTGCACCTTCACACCTCAGATCAGTGAGAAGTCCTGCACTTTCACACCTCAGATTACCCCTAATTTCTGCACCTTCACACCTCAAATCACCCCGATTCCTGAACCATTAGACCTCTGATCACTCCAGTTCCTGCACCTTCACACCTCAGATCACTCCAATTCCTGCACCATTACAACTTAAATCAGCCCCAGTTCCCGCACCTTCACATCTCAGATCACCCCAATTTCTGCACTTTCAGATCTCAAATAAGCCCCAATGCATGCACCTCTATTGCACCAAATTATCCCCAATTCTTGCGCCATCACACCCCAGATCAGTCCCAGTTCCTGCACCATCACACCCAAGATCACCCCCAGTTCTTGTGCCATCACACCCCAGATCAGCCCCAGTTCCTGCACCATCACACCCCAGATCAGCCCCAGTTCCTGAGCCATCACACTCCAGATCAGCCCCTGTTCCTGAGCCATCACACCCCAGATCAGCCCCAGTTCCTGTACCTTCACACCTCAGATCACCTCAATTTCTGCACCTCCACACCTCAGATCACCAAAATTCCTGGACCTTTACACCTACTACTTTTAGAAAACACAGACTAAGCACTTATACATCAGGGTTTATAAAATCCCCCCTTGCATCAGCATTCCTCTCCTATTTACATCAGGGTCCCTAGAGTTCTCCCCTTTACATCAGGATTCCCAGAGCCCTCCCCATAACAGGGTCCCCCTTTACATCCGTGCCCCAAGAGATCCCCACCCCCTTAAACCAGGGTCCCCAGTGTTCACTCCCCCTCGCATCAGGGTCCCAAGAGTTCTCCCCATAACATCATGTTCCCCAGAGCCTCCCCATTACATCAGGGTCCCCTGAGTTGCCTGAATTACATAAAAACTCCATCATACTTAGACCATGAACCGAATGCAACCATAACCCCCATAATCTCACTCATCAAATCATAACTTCACCAAGCATATCCTACCTTCTATCCAACCCAGCAGTATCAAAAATGTCCCATACTCCATCACCCATAATAACCACATAATCCTGACCATGTCTAAACCACCCATACATGGGTGCTCACACATGCATCCCAACACACAAACCCACACCCAATCACCAACGCAAAAACATGCACATACACATAACCCCATCCGTGACAATCTGCACTATCACACACCAACCAAAACACACACACCACCATCCATGCCAACATATTTGCACGTGCATACATACCCACCCATGCACACACTGCAACCACACATACACCAACATATAAAATATGCGCTTGCATGCACAACATTCCTGTACATGCATACACATACACTTACCCACGCACAACTGCACACATACATACATACACATACCGCAACATATTTGCCCACATGCCAGCCACCAAACTTGCAAAGTCACAACACCCAATTCATGAAACAATACAGTGCCAGCCAACCCTGTCCACCTGCATTCATAGCCGGGCATCAAATAGGGAGATGGAAATTGGAACCAACAACTGCGCATGCGCTGCTATCCCGGGACTCAGGCACAGCCAATGAGCGCGGCTGCCAATGGAATCAATGGGGAGACCGGGATTGGAATCGGCAACTGCACATGTGCTTTCGTCCCGGGACTCAGGCAAAGCCAAAGGATGCGGCTTAACCAGGAATCAATGGAGGAGGCAGGTATTGCATGCCACGGTAGACAATTTAGTTGGCCTGGAGGTATTGCTTATTGATGTCCAGACGCTGAGCTAACATCAACGCGTTTCACCAGTATGGTGTTAGGGCCAGTTCACACCACATGCAGTCCAGTGCATTTTTTTTCTCTGCATCAAAAACGCATGGACAGTAGGTTACATGGATTTCAATGGCAAAGTTCATACCAGTTCAGGGCATTCCAGTACAGTCAAGAAAAGTGGAAAATGCGTAATTTTTTCTGCAAGGAACTGCACTGGAATGTGTCAAAATGCATCAAGAATGAAGGTATTTAAACACTGAATGCATTACAAAAAACAAACAAAAGGGGAAAAAAAACACACTGGAATGCATTGAAAATGAATCAAAAACATGCATGCAGAAACGCATACGGACTGTTTCTGTGGTGTGAACTGGCCCTAACTAGTTTCATCAGGACGCGTCCTGCCAATAAAAGATCTGAGTGCCGGTAAGTGGAGCTGTATCGAGGCAGAGATGTGAGATGAGCTGCAGAGTCACAACTTCGAAGGGTTACAAGCTGAGTATACATAAGGCTATGTAAGCTCTGGGTAAGCAGTATGGTAAAGACAGGGCCTGTGCTACCACTAGGCAAACTAGGCAGCCGCCTAGGGCGCACTGCTGCCTAGGGGCGCCCAGGCCGCTGGTTTCCTTCTGGGTTTGCATGCTCTGCAGGCTTCAGCATGTAACTAACTCAATGCGACTGGTAGTGTAATTAGAGGTGCAGCACAGCACTGAAGCCAGGGCTAGAGGAAGCAGAGCAGATGCTTCCTGTATAGCCGCGCCTTCTGTCATATGGGCGGGAAAAGGGGATGGAGTCAGGGGTGGAGCTAACGGGGGGCGGCAAAATGAGGTTTCGCCTAGGGTGTCAAAAATCCTTGCACCAGCCCTGGGTAAAGAGCAGACGATGGGTGTATATGTCAGCATTAGCTGACAGTTGCATGTAAGACACCGACTGGTTGATGAGAAGTCACCCACACGGGATGGAAACTAGGGGTGCAACGGATCGTCACCGATCCGTGATCCGAACGGGTCAACCCATTCGGATCGGCACACCTGGCGGCTGGCTTGGCGGCTTCTATTCTTAACTGTAAGGTAAGACTAACAGCACTAGTCTTACTAATACTCATCTCATAATGTATACAGTGGGGAGTCTGAATATTACAGCACTGCAGTGGGGGAGATTTTGGATATAACAGTGGGGATATGTGGCTATATTACAGTGGGGGACATGTGGACATATTACAGTGGGGGACATGTGGATATATTACAGTGGGGGAGATTGTGGATATATTACAGTGGGGGAGATTGTGGATATATTATAGTGGGGGGGAGATGATGTGGATATTATAGTGGGGGGGAGATGATGTGGATATTACAGTGGGGGAGATGACGTGGATATTACAGTGGGGGAGATGACGTGGATATTACAGTGGGGGAGATGATGTGGATATTACAGTGGGGGAGATGACGTGGATATTACAGTGGGGGAGATGATGTGGATATTACAGTGGGGGAGATTGTGGATATTATAGTGGGGGGAGATGACGTGGATATTACAGTGGGGGGGAGATGATGTGGATATTACAGTGGGGGGGAGATGATGTGGATATTACAGTGGGGGGAGATGATGTGGATATTACAGTGGGGGAGATTGTGGATATTACAGTGGGGGAGATTGTGGATATTACAGTGGGGGGAGATGATGTGGATATTACAGTGGGGGGAGATTGTGGATATTACAGTGGGGGAGATTGTGGATATTACAGTGGGGGAGATTGTGGATATTATAGTGGGGGGAGATGACGTGGATATTACAGTGGGGGGGAGATGATGTGGATATTACAGTGGGGGAGATGATGTGGATATTACAGTGGGGGGAGATTGTGGATATTACAGTGGGGGGAGATTGTGGATATTACAGTGGGGGAGATTGTGGATATTACAGTGGGGGAGATGACGTGGATATTACAGTGGGGGAGATGACATGGATATTACAGTGGGGGGAGATGATGTGGATATTACAGTGGGGGGAGATGATGTGGATATTACAGTGGGGGAGATGACGTGGATATTACAGTGGGGGAGATGATGTGGATATTACAGTGGGGGGAGATTGTGGATATTACAGTGGGGGAGATGACGTGGATATTACAGTGGGGGAGATGACGTGGATATTACAGTGGGGGAGATGACGTGGATATTACAGTGGGGGAGATGACATGGATATTACAGTGGGGGGAGATGATGTGGATATTACAGTGGGGGAGATGACGTGGATATTACAGTGGGGGAGATTATGTGGATATTACAGTGGGGGGAGATGATGTGGATATTACAGTGGGGGAGATGATGTGGATATTACAGTGGGGGGAGATTGTGGATATTACAGTGGGGGACATTGTGGATATTACAGTGGGGGAGATTGTGGATATTACAGTGGGGGAGATTGTGGATATTACAGTGGGGGAGATTTTTTTTTTGTTGATCCGAAAATGATCCGAACGGTGACTCCTGATCCGAGGAACGATCCGAACCGTGAGTTTTTTGATCCGTTGCACCCCTAATAGAAACTCTGTGATAGAGATGTAGCCACAAGTCTGCATGGACTGTCTGCAAATTATCATCACTGGATTAACAATTCAAGACGGTTTCAAAGAGATATTTCATGCATTGAATAAATATGGAACCTAGATAATTCTGATCTGTTAGGACTGGTGCCCTCAGACTTCTTGATATATGTTTTCATAAATTAGAGCAGAGAGGTGTATGAATGCGTGTTAAAACACACATAGTTCCTTAAACATTTAGAAATGTATACACCATTTCCTTTATCATAACATGCGTTTATTAACTTACTAAACCCAGGACCCTGCATTCACTATATCTGGTCTCCCACAGTACACAGAACATGGAAATGCATTTATTTTAGTAAATATAAACTAAATATAAACCTTTTCTCATCAGCAGTATATATCAGTCTTGTGACTACTATCAGTGTCTGGTTAAAGCTTGTAGGAGGAGTTTTCATTCTCCCCTGATTGTCCTATGAGGCTGCAGGACCCCTGATCCTCTATCTGGACAGTGCTGATTGGCCCTGTGCTGATCATATGCACCCTCCCAAGAAAAAAAGAAGCTCTCTAGCAATACACACCAAGCTGAGCATGTGCAAAGTGCCCCCAAGGCTCTGTTCTTTCAGGAGATAGATTGGGGACTGTGGAAGAAAGGGAGGATCAGAAAAGAAAGGATCAAACTGAATTTTTACACAATGCAGAGGATTAACTCTATAGGTTCCACAGTGGATATAACAAGCATGCTTTACTGCATACAGTATACACACTGATTTTACTGTTGTGGGTTTAGTAACACTTTAAGATGTCCGGACCTTACTTGCGTAGATTAAAAATAATGTTGTCTTGTTTTTATTGGCAAAGATGGAGGGTTTCATTTTTGATAGTTGGTTGTACTTTTAATGCTCCAATGAGCAATTTTTGTAATTAATAAAGATTATTTGGATGTATTAATATAAGGCATACCACTTGGTCTCATATGATGTGGTAGCTGTATGAATCTTGTTGGTTTTGCCATAACCTTTTTTTTTCTTATGTGATGTCATCGTGACCCTGCCAACTAGGACACCAAAGAGTCAGAACCCAGAAGGAAGACAAGGAATAGACGGCAATGTCCATGACTGACAGGAGGGCTGACTGCACAGAGCTGAAGGGGATCTCTTGCCAGCTAAGTCTGCCATAATGTGCTAGTATGCTTTGCATACTAGCACATTATGGCTTAAAGCTCCTGGTGCCCGATTAAAATTAAAATTCCACTTTAAAGTGTATTTCCACTTTTGCAGCCAAATTGGGAAAATGACTACTTTATATTTGTTACATGTTCCCAATAACATCACCTAGCTTAAAAAAAAAATGAAATTGTTGTGACCTTTATAACTGCTTTTTACTTGCCTACAAATCCTTGCATGCTCTCCCTACTTTATATAATTTAAGAGGGTGCCATATTTAACCCTGTCTGTACTGCTCTCACAGTTCTTCATTATCAGCTGTAAACTAGAGTTGAACACTGTTCTAACAAAGGGCTGCAAATTAAGAAATCAACCTCCTGTATTTTAGGTTAAAAGGTAAGAAATATATATTTTTTTATTATTACTTTTAGGCAAGCTGTGCAAATAGGAACACATAACATATTTATAGTGCATTTTTTTGTAATTTGACTGCCAAAATAGAAATACATGTAGTGCTACCCCCAGGGGCTGCTGGAAATACAAAGGTTCTCCCACATTAGGACAGAGACCACCAATCACAAGCACAGTTTCATGTACACCAGGGGTAGGCAACCTCGGCCCTCCAGTTGTAGTGAAACTACAAATCCCATCATGCCTCTGTCTCTAGGAGTCATGCCTGTGATTGTCAGGGTCTTGCAATGTCTCGTGGGACTTGTCGTTTCACCACAGCTGGAGGGCTGAGGTTTTCTACCCCTAGTGTACACCAACAAAACAGGTTCTGTCTAAGGTATGTCTTTTTGGAATTTATTGCTGAATAACTTGAACAGGAGATGGGCTCAGGGATCAGTAACCAAGCAATAAGAGAAATAACAGGACAGCTTCTCACTAATCTTCTCTAAGCAGCCTTTACAGGAGGTAACAGGGATGTCCAGTACATCTAGGACTCTATAGCAGCAGTCCCAGCCCATATAGCATATTCACACCCAAGAGTCCACAGTAAGGTCTTTACTCCCAGTGTCCCAGGAGCTGTCTTTCACCCAACATCCACAGGTATTTCATTGGTGAGGAAGTCAAAAGATCCTTCTCCAGACAAGGAATTCGGATAGTGCCATCCAGCAAATAATCCTTTAGCAATCTTCTCCAGGCTTTCAGCCCAGCACTTGCTGAGGTCCACACTTCAATTTCTTATCTCACTAGATATCTCCCTGGGGCATCAGCCCCAAGAGTACTGAAACCCTCCCTGGAGAGAAAAGAACCCTCTGGAAAGGCCTCTCAAACATGTATCACCTCCCTGGCCACTATCTGAATGCCTCCTTTCAGGGATTGGCATGATAAATAATATGCATACTGGGTATTTGACTCTAACTGCCCTATATTCTGGAAGCTTCTCCTAGAAGATAAATCAAACACTTAGTTTGGAAACCCTGATCAGAAAAAAAAAACCAATAGATTACAGCTTCATTGACTACATTGAAGCCAAAAACTAATTTTAGCCTAGCAATCTAACTAGAGGAGGGCACTACATACACTTTAAGGCCTGATTCACACCTATGCCTTTTTAGTGCTTTTTGCATTTTGCAAATTTGTACTACAGTCCATTTAACATAGTTACATAGTAGGTGAGGTTGAAAAAAGACACAAGTCCATCAAGTCCAACCTATGTGTGTGATTATATGTCAGTATTACATTGTATATCCCTGTATGTTGCGGTCGTTCAGGTGCTTATCTAATAGTTTTTTTAAACTATCGATGCCCCCTGCTGAGACCACCGCCTGTGGAGGGGAATTCCACATCCTTGCCGCTCTTACAGTAAAGAACCCTCTACGAAGTTTAAGGTTAAACCTTTTTTCTTCTAATTTTAGTGAGTGGCCACGTCTCTTATTAAATTCCCTTCTGCAAAAAAGTTTTATCCCTATTGTGGGGTCACCAGTATGGTATTTGTAAATTGAAATCATGCCCCCTCTCAAGCGCCTCTTCTCCAGAGAGAATAAGTTCAGTGTGCGCAACTTTCTTCATAACTAATATCATTACATCCTCCAGACCTTTTATTAGCTTTGTTGCCCTTCTTCTTACTCGCTCTATTTCCAGTACATCCTTCCTGAGGACTGGTGCCCAGAACTGGACAGCATACTCCAGGTGAGGCCGGGCCAAAGTCTTGTAGAGTGGGAGAATTATCACTTTATTCCTGGAGTTAATCCCCTTTTTAATGCATGCCAATATTCTGTTTGCTTTGATAGTAGCAGCTTGGCATTGCATGCCATTGCTGAGCCTATCATCTACTACGATCCCCAGGTCCTTTTCCATCCTAGATTCCCCCAGAGGTTCTCCCCCCAGTGTATTGATTGCATTCATAGTTTTGCCACCCAAATGCATTATTTTAAAATTTTCTACATTAAACCGCATTTGCCATGTAGTTGCCCACCCCATTAATTTGTTCAGATCTTCTTTCAAGGTTTCCACATCCTCCAGAGAAGTTATTGCCCTGCTTAGCTTAGTTTCATCTGCAAATACAGAGATTGAGCTGTTTACCCCATCCTCCAGGTCATTTATGAACAAATTAAACAGGATTGGTCCCAGCACAGAACCCTGGGGGACCCCACTTCCCACCCCTGACCATTCCAAATATTCCCCATTTATCAACACCCTCTAAACTCGCCCTTGTAGCCAGTTTTTAATCCATGTACTCACCCTATGGTCCATGCCAACGGACCTTACTTTGTACAGTAAACGTTTATGGGGAACTGTGTCAAATTCTTTTGCAAAATCCAGATACAGGCCTTCCTTTATCTAGATGGCAGCTCCCCTCCTCCTCCTCGTAGAAGGTTAATAGATTGGTTGGGCAAGAACGATTCTTCATGAATCCATGCTGATTACTGCTAATGATACCATTCTCATTACTAAAATCTTGTATATAGTCCCTTATCTTCCCCTCCAAGAGCTTGCATACCTATTGATGTTAGGCTAACTGGTCTGTAATTCCCAGGGATGTATTTTGGCCCTTTTTTAAATATTGGTGCTACATTGGCTTTTCTCCAATCAGCTTGTACCATTCCAGTCAGTAGACTGTTAGTAAAAATTAAAAGCAATGGTCTGGCAATTACTTGACTGAGCTCCCTAAGTACCCTTGGGTGCAACCCATCTGGTCCCGGTGATTTATTAATGTTACGTTTCCCAAGTCTATTTCTAAATTTGTCCTCTGTTAGCCATGAGGGTGCTTCCTGTGATGTGTCATGAGGACAAACACTGCAGTTTTGGTTACTGAAGCCCCCCGATTACCTCATGAAGACTGAGGAGAAGAATAAATTCAATACCTTCGCCACCTCCCCATCCTTGAATGAATGAATGAATGAATGACTTGTATAGCGCTGCAATGCAAACTGAATCGCCTCAATCCTTTTAACCAGATGTCCTTCCTTATTCTTTATGGGGCCAATATGGTCTGTCCTCCCTTTTTTACTGTTTATATACTTAAAGAATTTCTTGGGATTTTTTTTTGCTCTCCTATGTGTCTTTCGTGTTCTATCTTAGCCGTCCTAATTGCACCATTACATATCTTGTTGCATTCTTTGAAAAGTCTGAATGCTGGTGATGATCACTCAGCCTTGTATTTTTGAAGGCCTTCTCCTTTGCTTTTCTTTTTCAAGCTCTCCTTTGCTTTTATATGCATTTTTACATTAGAGTTAAGCCATCCAGAACTTTTGTTCGCTCTTTTAAATTTATTTCCTAATGGGATGCACTGGCTAATTTCCTTTTTTTTTATGCTCTTAAAGCAAATTCATCTCTCCTCTGTGTTCTTTGTTTCTAAGATTTTATCCCAAATTTATATATTCTAGCAAGGTTCGTAGTTTAGGGAAGTTGGCTCTTTTGAAATTCAGTGTCTTTGTGTTCCCCTTTATGTTTCATATTTGTGTGATTTATACTGAAGCCAATTGACCTGTGATCGCTGTTTCCTAAATTGCCCCGTATTTCCACATCCGTGATCAGGTTTGTATTGTTGGTAATCAGTAGATCTAGTAACGCCTTGTTTCTAATTTGTGCATCTACCATCTGACCCATAAAATTGCCCTGCAAGACATTTAGGAACTGGCGTGCCTTAGATGAATGCGTGGTTCCCTCCGTCCAGTCTATGTCTGGATAATTATAATCCCCCATTATGATGACACTTCCCATCCTTACTGCTAATCCAAATTGTGATAGGAGGTCCGTCTCCCCCTCCTCCCTCAGGTTAGGGGCCTATAGCATACTCCCAGTATTATTTTCCCCTTAGCTTCATCCCTTTGGAGCTCTACCCATAAGGATTCCACCTCCTCCCTAGCTCCCTTATTGATGTCATTTCTCAAATTCACTTGTACATTATTGTTAATATATAGGCATACCCCTGCCCCTTTTTTACCCTCTCTATTCCTGCGATAAAGGGAATACCCTTGAATGGTTGCCAGCCAATCATGAGAGCTGTTGAACTAGGTCTCTGAAATTGCCGCAAAATCTAAATCCTCCTCGTTCAACAGTATCTCTAGTTCACCCATCTTGTCCGCCAGGCTCCTGGCATTGGTGAACATGCCATGTAGTTTAGACCGGTCACATACTGTCCTCTTATTGGGTGTTCCAAAATTGCAAATAGGACTTGTTACTATACTTACCTCGGGTTTATGTGCTTTAATCAACCTACCACAAATGCCCCCAATACTACCCTCTGGAACATGTTCATTGTTGACTATCTCTACCTCTGGACCCAGCCCCCTGTCGCCTAGTTTAAAAACCCCTCTAACTTTCGGCCATCTTCACTCTCAGCAGATCTGCACCCTCCTCATTTAGGTGCAGTCCATCCCTTCTATAGAACTGGTGTCCGACTGAGAAGTCAGCCCAGTTCTCCAGGAACGCAAACCCCTCCTTACTACACCAGCACCTCAGCCACTTATTTACTTCCCTAATCTCCCTCTGCCTTTTTGGTGTGGCTCGAGGTGTCTGTAGTATTCCTGAGAATACTACCTTGGAGGTCCTTTTCCTCAGTTTAGCTCCTAAGTCCCTAAAATCTTTCTGTAGAACACTCCAACTGCCTCTGACTTTGTCATTGGTGCCAACGTGCGCCATAACAGCCGGGTCTTCCCCAGCCTCTCCCAGTAATCTGTCCACCAGATCCGTAAGGTGCTGAACCCGAGCGCCCGGTATACAGCATACAGTTCAGCGCTTCAGGTCTTTGTCACAGATTGCCCTTGTTTCCTATGGAACACGTTCTGTAGTGCAAATCTGCAAAATGCAAAAAGCCGTAAAAATGCATAGGCCTGATGCAGGTTGCAGTTTGCATATTACAGATGCATTTCTCATTTTTCAATACACGCTTTTGATCCATTGAAATCAATGGAACCAAAAACCAGTAAAAAGTCCCTGACCCTTTCCATAAAATGCACAGATGTGAAGTGCATCCATAGGAAACCATGTTAAATGGACTGTAGTGTGTTTCTGCAAAATTGAAAATGCACTAAAAAATGCATGCTAACCAGGCCTTAGTTTACGTAAGTCATTTGGGTAGTTTCTGTTGCCATTATAATAAAAAGAGTAAACACAGTTGATTAATCATAAATGGCTTCAGCCAAACACTAGCCATGAGTGAAAGAAAAGTTTTTGTGTTATCATTCATTATTCTCTGAAAAATGGTCAAGAAATCATAAATTCTGCCAGGGTATGTAAACTTGTGAGCACAACTGTATATACAGTATCTCACAAAAGTGAGTACACTCCTCACATTTTTGTAAATATTTTGTGATATCTTTTCATGTGACAACACTGAAGAAAGAAGATGTAAAGTAGTGAGTGTACAGCATGTATAACAGTGTAAATTTGCTGTCCCCTCAAAATAACTCAACACACAGTCTTAAATGTCTAAACCGCTGGCAACAAAAGTGAGTACACCCCTAAGTGAAAATGTGCAAATTGGGCCCCGTTAGCCACCCCCCCCCCCCCGGTGTCATGTGACCCGTTAGTGTTACAAGGTCTCAGGTGTGAATGGGGAGCAGGTGTGTTAAATTTGGTGTTATCGCTCTCACTCTCTCTTACTGGTCACTGGAAGTTCAACATGGCACCTCATGGCAAAGAACTCTCTGAGGACCTGAAAAAAAGAATTGTTGCTCTACTAAAGAAGATGCACAAGAAAGCCCGCAAACAGTTTGCTGAAGACAAGCAGACTAAGGACATGGATTACTGGAACCATGTCCTGTGGTCTGATGAGACCAAGATAAACGTATTTGGTTGAGATGGTGTCAAGCATGTGTCGCAGCAACCAGGTGAGGAGCACAAAGACAAGTGTGTCTTGCCTACAGTCAAGCATGGTGGTGGGAGTGTCATGGTCTTGGGCAGCATGGGTGCTGCCATAACTGGGGAGCTACAGTTCATTGAGGGAACCATGAATGCCAACATGTACCGTGACATACTGAAGCAGAGCATGGGCCGCAGGGCAGTATTCCAACATGATAGCGACCCCAAACACACCTCCAAAATGACCACTGCCTTGCTAAAGAGGGTAAAGGTAAAATTGATGGATTGGCCAAGCATGTCTCCAGACCTAAACCCTGTTGAGCATCTGTGGGGCATCCTCAAATGAAAGGTTGAGGAGCGCAAGGTCTCTAATATCCACCAACTCCGTGATGTCGTAATGGAGGAGTGGAAGACGACAACCTGTGAAGCTCTGGTGAACTCCATGCCCAAGAGGGTTAAGGCAGTGCTGGAAAATAATCGTGGCCACACAAAATATTGACACTTTGGGCCCAATTTGGACATTTTCACTTAGTGGTGTACTCACTTTTGTTGCCAGCAGTTTAGACATTAATGGCTGTGTGTTGAGTTATTTTGAGGGGACAGCAAATTTACACTGCACTGTTTGATTGACAGTGGCTTTCCTTACTGTTCTGCACTCCAGAAGAGGAAGAGTGGATGTGTAGTCATGGGACTGCTTGTTAAAACTATGAAATTACATATACAATTTTTTTTTTTTATAAAAGATGCTCAGTAAGATCAAAACCCTAGAAATATCCCACAAAAAAACACGTGCACAGTCCACTCTACAGGAATTACTACTTACACGATCTCTCCTTCTGGAGGAACTAGGCAAACGCACCAGGAGACGCTATATTCTTGGCCAAAGAGTCTTCTTTGAGCATGGCAATAAGAGTTCAAGCATCGAAAAGTTCCTCTACAATTTACCACTTATGCAATGCTCAGGGAACGCTCTTATCCAAGAATGAGGATATAGCGAAAGAATTCAAACGCTTCTATTTGAAACTCTATCATTTGCAGTCCAGCCACCCCGATCCAACCCCAATAGAAACCCGTACCCAGCGCATTCAAGACTTTTTATCCTAATACAGCCAGAAACCGATTACCTTTCAACAAGCCAAGGACATGGAGATCCCCTTCACTATAGGAGAGTTAGAGATGGCAATCAAACAAATGAAAATGGGCAAAAGCCCAGGGCCCGACGGCTTCAACCTCCAGTATTACAAATCATTTGTAGGCATCTTATCCCCCAAGCTATTAAGGTAGCGGCTTTCGCGGACGACATCTTACTTTCTTTGAAATCACCTCGGATCACCTTGCCCAAGCTGCTTAAATACATTGAATTCTTTGGCAGCTTATCAAACCTCAAAATGAATCGTTCAAAATCCCATGCCCTGAATGTCACTCTACCTCCACAGGAGGTGACTCATTGCCAGGAATCTTTCTCTTTTCGATGGAAGAGAGAGGCAATTACATACCTTGGTATCCAAATCACAAGCCGACTGACAGACCTCTACACGCAGAACTTCCACATAGCCCTAATTAAGGTTCAAAATCACTTCAAAGACTGGATGGGCCTGAATGTCTCATGGTTCGGATGCGCGGCACTGGTCAAAATGATCGTTCTACCACGATTACCCTACCTAATACAAACTATCCTGATCCACGTTCCCCCATCATTCTTTTCGATTTATTGGAAGGCCTGCTCCACCTTCATTTGTAGAAACTCCCCTCCCCGTATAAAATATTCTCGTCTTACACTTCACAAAACCAGAGAGGGTAAAGTATTGCCGGACCTACACAAGTATTACCTAGCTTGTCACCTCATTCAGCAGGATTGCTGATTGGAACATACATTCATTTAGGAAGCTATGGGTTTCACTAGAAAACTAACTCATGCCTGGATCCTTACAATTGCTTCTCTTGTTACCCCCTATACATTGGCAGAAGACCTTTGTAACACACCCACTTATTTACCCCTCCCTAGAGGCATTTAGAAGGACAACAAAATCTGGAACGTTCGTTCCAATCCCGGGACCCTTGACTACACTGCGAGTTAACCCAGCGTTCCCTCCGGACGAATCTTCTGCCTTCTTACACCACGAATAGCCCTTTGATGATGTGCTGGTACATCAATTTTTTTCAAGGGGATCCCCTCTCTCCTTGGAAAACCTAGTAGCCATTTCCAAGAACGCCTCCTTCTCTTTTTGGACATTTAGACAAATCCAACATTTCCTCTCGACCCACTCACATCTAACCAATTGGACAAGGCAACTTACACCTTTTGAGTCCCTATGCAACCGTAACACACTGCAAAGGCATTTGATCTCCTACTTATACAGCCTCCTTTCAGATACTATTACTCCTACTCCTGCTCCTTCACAAGCCTCTTGGGACAGGGATTTACAACAATCCCTCTCTACAGAGAGTTGGGAAACCATTTATGAATACGCTCACAAATGCTCCTTAACCACTTGCCGACCGCCGCACACAGATGTACGTCGACAAAGCGGCACGGGCAGGCATAAGGGCTTACCTGTACGTCCCTGCCTGCCCGCGGGTGGGGGGTCCGATCGGACCCCCCCCCCGGTGCCTGCGGCAGTCGACAAATGTCCCCCGGCGATCGGTGGTGAGGGGGAGGCCATCCATTCGTGGCCCCCCCCTCGCGATCGCTCCCAGCCAATGGGATCATTTCCCTGCCTCTGTATTGTACACAGAGGCAGAGGAAATGATGTCATCTCTCCTCGGCTCGGTATTTTCCGTTCCGGGCCGAGGAGAGAAGACTGTAATGTGAGTGCACAACACACACACACACAGTAGAACATGCCAGGCACACATTACACCCCGATCCCCCCCCCCCGATCGCCCCCCGATCCCCCCCAATCACCCCCCCCTGTCACAAACTGACACAAAGCAGGTTTTTTTTTTTTTTTCTGATTACTGTATTGGTGTCAGTTTGTGACAGTTAGTGTGTTAGGGCAGTGAATGTTAGGCCCCCTTTAGGTCTAGGGTACCCTCCTAACCCCCCCTAATAAAGTTTTAACCCCTTGATCACCCCCCGTCACCAGTGTTGCTAAGCGATCATTTTTCTGATCGCTGTATTAGTGTCGCTGGTGACGCTAGTTAGGGACATAAATATTTAGGTTCGCCGTCAGCGTTTTATAGCGACAGGGACCCCCATATACTACCTAATAAATGTTTTAACCCCTTGATTGCCCCCTAGTTAACCCTTTCACCACTGATCACCGTATAAGTGTTACGGGTGACGCTGGTTAGTTCGTTTATTTTTTATAGTGTCAGGGCACCCGCCGTTTATTACCGAATAAAGGTTTAGCCCCCTGATCGCCCGGCGGTGATATGCGTCGCCCCAGGCAGCGTCAGATTAGCGCCAGTACCGCTAACACCCACGCACGCAGCATACGCCTCCCTTAGTGGTATAGTATCTGTACGGATCAATATCTGATCCAATCAGATCTATACTAGCGTCCCCAGCAGTTTAGGGTTCCCGAAAACGCAGTGTTAGCGGGATCAGCCCAGATACCTGCTAGCACCTGCGTTTTGCCCCTCCGCCCGGCCCAGCCCAGCCCACCCAAGTGCAGTATCGATCGATCACTGTCACTTACAAAACACTAAACGCATAACTGCAGCGTTCGCATAGTCAGGCCTGATCCCTGCGATCGCTAACAGTTTTTTTGGTAGCGTTTTGGTGAACTGGCAAGCACCAGCCCCAGGCAGCGTCAGGTTAGCGCCAGTAGCGCTAACACCCACGCACGCACCGTACACCTCCCTTAGTGGTATAGTATCTGAACGGATCAATATCTGATTCGATCAGATCTATACTAGCGTCCCCAGCAGTTTAGGGTTCCCAAACACGCAGTGTTAGCGGGATCAGCCCAGATACCTGCTAGCACCTGCGTTTTTCCCGTCCGCCCGGCCCACCCCACCCAAGTGCAGTATCAATCGATCACTGTCACTTACAAAACACTAAACGCATAACTGCAGCGTTCGCAGAGTCACGCCTGATCCCTGCGATCGCTAACAGTTTTTTTGGTAGCGTTTTGGTGAACTGGCAAGCACCAGCCCCAGGCAGCGTCAGATTAGCGCCAGTACCGCTAACACCCACGCACGCAGCATACGCCTCCCTTAGTGGTATAGTATATGAACGGATCAATATCTGATCTGATCAGATCTATACTAGCGTCCCCAGCAGTTTAGGGTTCCCACAAACGCAGTGTTAGCGGGATCAGCCCAGATACCTGCTAGCACCTGCGTTTTGCCCCTCCGCCCGGCCCAGCCCAGCCCACCCAAGTGCAGTATCGATCGATCACTGTCACTTACAGAACACTAAACGCATAACTGCAGCGTTCGCAGAGTCAGGCCTGATCCCTGCGATCGCTAACAGTTTTTTTGGTAGCGTTTTGGTGAACTGGCAAGCACCCGCTATTATTGTCCCTCCTGTCCTGACAATCCTGGTCTTTGCATTGGTGAATATTTTGAACGCTACCATGCACTAGTTGACTATTAGCGTAGGGTACAGCACTGCACAGACTAGGCACACTTTCACAGGGTCTCCCAAGATGCCATCGCATTTTGAGAGACCCGAACCTGGAACCGGTTACAGTTATAAAAGTTAGTTACAAAAAAAAAAAAAAAAAAAAAAAAAAAAAAAAAACACATACAAAAATATAAAATAAAAAAAAAATAGTTGTCGTTTTATTGTTCTTTCTCTCTCTATTCTCTCTCTCTATTGTTCTGCTCTTTTTTACTGTATTCTATTCTGCAATGTTTTATTGTTATTATGTTTTGTCATGTTTGCTTTTCAGGTATGCAATTTTTTATACTTTACCGTTTACTGTGCTTTATTGTTAACCATTTTTTTGTCTTCAGGTACGCCATTCACGACTTTGAGTGGTTATACCAGAATGATGCCTGCAGGTTTAGGTATCATCTTGGTATCATTCTTTTCAGCCAGCGGTCGGCTTTCATGTAAAAGCAATCCTAGCGGCTAATTAGCCTCTAGACTGCTTTTACAAGCAGTGGGAGGGAATGCCCCCCCCCCAACGTCTTCCGTGTTTTTCTCTGGCTCTCCTGTCTCAACAGGGAACCTGAAAATGCAGCCGGTGATTCAGCCAGCTGACCATAGAGCTGATCAGAGACCAGAGTGGCTCCAAACATCTCTATGGCCTAAGAAACCGGAAGCTACGAGCATTTTATGACTTAGATTTCGCCGGATGTAAACAGCGCCATTGGGAAATTGGGAAAGCATTTTATCACACCGATCTTGGTGTGGTCAGATGCTTTGAGGGCAGAGGAGAAATCTAGGGTCTAATAGACCCCAATTTTTGCAAAAAAAGAGTACCTGTCACTACCTATTGCTATGATAGGGGATATTTACATTACCTGAGATAACAATAAAAATGATTTAAAAAAAAAATGAAAGGAACAGTTTAAAAATAAGATAAAAAAATAATAATAATAAAAAAAAAAAAAAAAAAAAAAGCACCCCTGTCCCCCCTGCTCTCGCGCTAAGGCGAACGCAAGCGTCGGTCTGGCGTCAAATGTAAACAGCAATTGCACCATGCATGTGAGGTATCGCCGCGAAGGTCAGATCGAGTGCAGTAAGTTTAGCAGTAGACCTCCTCTGTAAATCTAAAGTGGTAACCTGTAAAGGCTTTTAAAGGCTTTTAAAAATGTATTTAGTTTGTCGCCACTGCACGTTTGTGCGCAATTTTAAAGCATGTCATGTTTGGTATCCATGTACTCGGCCTAAGATCATCTTTTTTATTTCATCAAACATTTGGGCAATATAGTGTGTTTTAGTGCATTAAAATGTAAAAAAGTGTGTTTTTTCCCCAAAAAATGCGTTTGAAAAAATCGCTGCGCAAATACTGTGTGAAAAAAAAAAATGAAACACCCACCATTTTAATCTGTAGGGCATTTGCTTTAAAAAAAATATATAATGTTTGGGGGTTCAAAGTAATTTTCTTGCAAAAAAAATTTATTTTTTTATGTAAACAATAAGTGTCAGAAAGGGCTTTGTCTTCAAGTGGTTAGAAGAGTGGGTGATGTGTGACATAAGCTTCTAAATGTTGTGCATAAAATGCCAGGACAGTTCAAAACCCCCCCAAATGACCCCATTTTGGAAAGTAGACACCCCAAGCTATTTTCTGAGAGTCATGTTGAGTCCATGGAATAATTTATATTGTGACACAAGTTGCGGGAAAGAGACAATTTTTTATTTTTTTTATTTTTTTTTGCGCAAAGTTGTCACTAAATGATATATTGCTCAAACATGCCATGGGAATATGTGAAATTACACCCCAAAATACATTCTGTTGCTTCTCCTGAGTACGGGGATACCACATGTGTGAGACTTTTTGGGAGCCTAGCCGCGTACGGGACCCCGAAAACCAAGCACCGCCTTCAGGCTTTCTAAGGCCGTAAATTTTTGATTTCACTCTTCACTGCCTATCACAGTTTCGGAGGCCATGGAATGCCCAGGTGGCAAAAAAAAACCCAAATGACCCCATTTTGGAAAGTAGACACCCCAAGCTATTTGATGAGAGGTATAGTGAGTATTTTGCAGACCTCACTTTTTGTCACAAAGTTTTGAAAATTGAAAAAAGAAAAAAAAAAAATTTTATTTCTCGTCTTTCTTTATTTTCAAAAACAAATGAGAGCTGCAAAATACTCACCATGCCTCTCAGCAAATAGCTTGGGGTGTCTACTTTCCAAAATGGGGTCATTTGGGGGGGGTTTGTGCCACCTGGGCATTCCATGGCCTCCGAAACTGTGATAGGCAGTGAGGAGTAAAATCAAAAATGTACGCCCTTAGAAATCCTGAAGGCAGTGATTGGTTTTCGGGGTCCCGTACGCGGCTAGGCTCCCAAAAAGTCCCACACATGTGGTATCCCCATACTCAGGAGAAGCAGCTAAATGTATTTTGGGGTGCAATTCCACATATGCCCATGGCCTGTGTGAGCAATATATCATTTAGTGACAACTTTGTGCAAAAAAAACAAAAAAAAAATTTGTCACTTTCCCGCAACTTGTGTCAAAATATAAAACATTCCGTGGACTCAACATGCCTCAAAGCAAATAGCTTGGGGTGTCTACTTTCCAAAATGGGGTCATTTGGGGGGGTTTATGTCATCTGGGCATTTTATGGCCTTCAAAACTGTGATAGGTAGTGAGGAGTAAAATCAAAAATGTACGCCCTTAGAAATCCTGAAGGCAGTGATTGGTTTTCGGGGCCCCATACGCGGCTAGGCTCCCAAAAAGTCCCACACATGTGGTATCCCCGTACTCAGGAGAAGCAGCTAAATGTATTTTGGGGTGCAATTCCACATATGCCCATGGCCTGTGTGAGCAATATATCATTTAGTGACAACTTTTTGTAATTTTTTTTTTTTTTTTTGTCATTATTCAATCACTTGGGACAAAAAAAATGAATATTCAATGGGCTCAACATGCCTCTCAGCAAATTCCTTGGGGTGTCTACTTTCCAAAATGGGGTCATTTGTGGGGGTTTTGTACTGCCCTGCCATTTTAGCACCTCAAGAAACGACATAGGCAGTCATAAATTAAAGGCTGTGTAAATTCCAGAAAATGTACCCTAGTTTGTAGACGCTATAACTTTTGCGCAAACCAATAAATATACACTTATTGACATTTTTTTACCAAAGACATGTGGCCGAATACATTTTGGCCTAAATGTATGACTAAAATTGAGTTTATTGGATTTTTTTTAGAACAAAAAGTAGAAAATATCATTTTTTTTCAAAATTTTCGGTCTTTTTCCGTGTATAGCGCAAAAAATAAAAACGGCAGAGGTGATCAATTACCATCAAAAGAAAGCTCTATTTGTGGGAAGAAAAGGACGCAAATTCCGTTTGGGTACACCATTGCATGACCGCGCAATTAGCAGTTAAAGCGACGCAGTGCCGAATTGTAAAAAGTGCTCTGGTCAGGAAGGGGGTAAATCCTTCCGGGGCTGAAGTGGTTAAATGTTGCCATCCAAGAAAACTGTTATAAAGTCATCACTAGATGGTAAAGAACCCCCTCATGCCTCCATGAATTTTCCCCTACCATCCCCAACATTTGCTGGAGATGCGAGAAAATGGAATGCACTATGGTCCACATATGATGGGAGTGCGAACGACTCCAACCCTTCTGGAGGGAGGTACATTGACTCATCAAGCATGTCACTACATTCACCCTGGACTACACCCCTGCACAATTTCTCCTACACCACATGTCCCTGTCAAAAAAGGACTACTACAAATTACTGGCCATGCATATGGTGAATGCAGCTGGACTTTGCATCCCTATACACTGGCGCTCTACAAGCACTCCAATGACCAAGGAATAGTTCGCGAGACTATCCAAAATAAAGGAAATGGAGGAATTGATTATTATTTCCCAAGAAAGAATGCATAAATTCTCAATCATATGGGCATGCTGGACCCACTTTACAACTACCGAACGCTATCATAATTATGTTCCCTAAAGTCGGTCGTTGACCACCAGTACTTGGCTCGGGCAACTCCGTGAGGAGCGGGGGGTGGCGGGGAGTGGGTCCACTTGTAGGTGTCAAAAGCCCCATAGTAACACCCAACCACCCTCTCCCTCCTTTAGCCCTTATATCCCTGGACCACCACCCCCCGTTTTTTTTCCTTCTCTTCCTTTCTCTCCTCTCTCTTCCTCTCGCCTATTTCCCCCTATTCCTCCCTCTTCTGGCTCCCCCCCACTCTTTTCCTGTTCTTCTCACCTCCCTCCCCCCTTAATCTCCACTTACATGACCTTCGACCCAAACTAATGTAACTCTCACACGCCTCTCAACCTACACATAAGGATACACTGTATTCAATGCCCTGACCTGGAAAAAACCCTCTTGTCACCTCCTCTCCTTGGTTGAATGACTGATGTTGTGGGGGGAGGGGGGGAATGAAAAAGCGATCCTTCACCTTGCATACGCCATAACTTGACTAACTGGTCTGTTCCTGGTTATTATATTCCATGTTGTTATTGTAGGATGCGTCCTAGATTTGTATACCTGTATCCTAATTGTTCAATGTTTTCCTTTGAGATATGTTGTGATTTGTATGCACACTGTTCCTTACTTCTAATAAAAACTTTTTATGGAAAAAAAAAAAAAAAAAAAGATGTTCCGTAAGCAACTAGAGAGATTTTTGAATGTGATAGTGATAGTGTGCTTTTTTGATATGACTTCACATAATCTTTAAAGTGGAACTAAAGTCCCAAATGCAAAGACTGTGAGCAGGCATTCTTTAGAATGTACACTGGGCTACACAAGCTCAGGTAGATGATGCCAATGCTGACGAGGGACATTGGACTGTTAGGACTGGTTCACACCACATGCAGTCCAGTGCATTTTTTTTCTGCATCAGAAACGCATGGAAAGTAGGTTATATGGTTTCCAATGGCATAGTTCACACCAGTGCGATCATTTCCTGTGCGTTCCAGTTCCAAAAAAAAAGTAGAATATGCTGCATTTTTTCTGCACTGAATTTTACTGGAACGTGGTAAAATGCATCAAAAACACACTGGAATGCACTAAAACGCACTAATGATTCATATCAGTTATGAATACTAGTGATCTGTGATTGGGTACAGATAATCACAAGGTACAGGTTGCTGTGATGGTTGCTGGCCCAGATACCATGTGATAGTTGTGGGCCAATCACAGCATAGGAAACACAGCTATTAGGAATGAATTCATTCATAACAGCTTTGTTAACAATGTGATCACGTGGTCAATAGTTTTGCACGGAGGAGCCCCTATCAGCTTCTTCTGGGGTCCCCCTCCAGCACTCCTTGTTCCTCCTCTTTGGTCAGTGCCCCCATAGAAAGCCGCTTTCTATGGATGCACTCGTGGGCTAGATCCCAAGTCCAGCTGCCTGTGCCTATAGACACACACAGTGCAGCTTGACCCCACTCCCTTGTCACAGAATTTGATTGACAGCAACAGGAGCCAATGGCTTTAATCTTCCCAGTGAGGAGGGAGAGAGCAAGGAATATTGCTGCTGTTGTTGTGCACACCGCTGTATCGGGATTGGGCTCAGGTAAGTATAAGGGGCACTGGGGGGATCCTCTGGCAAAGAAGGTATTTTACCATAAGGCTTTTGAACCACTTTAAAATGTAACATACTGTATATTGGTAATATATTGTAATGGGGTGACCTAATTTAAAATGGACATTTATAAAATATATAGTATGCAATATATAGCAACAAGAACATTTTAGAAAAAAAACTGTGCTTTAATTAAACACCAGTCCTTGAGATCCAATCAGTGACTTTCCCTAGTCTGAGATGATGCCATCAGTCTGCTGCAGGCAGAAGGCATCATTTCTTGAGTCTCTTTTTCCCCTTTAATCAGACTGCAACATTGGAACTTTGTAGAAAGTCACAAGGAGAGAAGTTGAAGCAGGAACTTATCTGTATTAGACACTGCCAAGAAAAGCACATGCATCAGCATTTAGGTGATTGTATCATCTCTGTACCAGAATTTTCAGTCTAGGAAGTACTGTAGATGCTGAATGAGAAAAATGCCTGAACAAAGTTGGCTCTTTCTTTTTGAAGAAGAAAGTATCATCACTCATAGTGGAAGATGTCCATGCTGGGAAGTTGTGAGGAATGTGACGACTTCTTGCACAGGGCTCTATCCGCAGCCCCATTCAGCTGTCAGCTGGGAGATTCCCTGGCTGAAAGCTGAAGGTCACCAACAGGCCAGGGATACTGGCAACGTCATTACCCTTATTTAGGAAAAGATGAGTAACACAGTGGGCAGACCTGATTAGGAACAAGTCACCAAGGCCTCATCGCCTTCTAGGAGGACGGATGCTGATGGGGAACTGAGGTGATGTGTACAGTGGCAGGGAGAAAGCTCAGTAACTGCCCAATCACCGACAATTAGGGTGCAGAGGTGCAAGGGAATTCTAAAGAGTGTCTATGACTTTTTATGAATTCCCCCAGTATATTCTTATTATTGCCATAAAACTGTTAATTGATTAAAGTGGTTCTAAAGGCTGAAGGTGTTTTACCTTCATGTATTCTATGCATTAAGGTAAAAAAGCTTCAGTGTGCAGCTTCCCCCTTATACTCACCTGAGTCTGATCCAGTGATGTGCACAAGAGCAGAAGTGCTCCTGGGCTCTCTTCCATTACTGCCAATCACAGCCAGTGAGGAAGGTGAGGTGACTTGGAGGTAAGCACGCATGAGTGCCCCAAAGCAAGCAACTTGCTATGGGGGCACTTAGCAGGGGGAAGGAGTCAGGAGCTCCAAAGGGGGACCCGAGAAGAGGAGGATCTGGGCTGCTCTGTGCAAAACTATAACACAGACCAGGTAAGTATGACATGTTTGTTATAAAAAATTTTATAATTTACTTTAAAGTGGAGCTTTAGTCAGAAAATGAAGTCCTGCTAGATCACTTCATGCACTTCACATAAAACATTAAAAATAAAATGTTGCAGCAATCTGAATGTCTAATACGCAATCTAAATAATTGTTTCTAAAATTAAGGTGGTGAACCTGGATTTTCCAGAGATAACTCAACTTCTTTTGGATTATGGCTCAAACCCGAACACCTCAGATTCCAACACTGGAAGAACCCCTGCTCACCGAGCAGCAAGAAATGGTTCAGTGGAAACCCTAATTGCACTACTCGATGGAGGAGCCCATATTCATCTATCAGACATATGGGGCCATCTGCCTATGGACCTGGCCTCTAATGAAGTGGTGGCTAATCTACAGTTAATCGGGATTCTGTCTGACAGGAAACAACATATAATGCAAGATACAATGGAAAGATGAGTTACTGTGGATATAAACCTTCAAATCTTCATTCCTTCTGTCTCTGGGATTTTCTCGCATTTCAAAAAGAAAAAAAAAAAAGTAACAATAAAGCTGTAATTGTTTTAAAAAAACAAACATGTCATACTTACCTGCCCTGTGCAATGGTTTTGCACAGAGCAGCCTCGATCCTCCTCTTCTGGGGTTCCCCACCGGAGCTCCTGGCTCCTCTTAAGCAAGTGCTCCCTGTTTGCATCTATTGACACAGACCAAAAAAAAAAACGAAAAGTGACCTTTTAGTACCCAAACAAGATAGAGGCAGGCTTCCATGCCTAAATATATGCAAAAACAGGGAAAAATTATTTGATCATAACCATAAATGGATTTGTTAATCCAACCCCCGGTTGGATTAATAAACTATAGCTTATTCACCATCATGAATTTTTCAATATCTGTATTCATATAGTTATTTTTATATTATGTACTGTTTGCATTGTTTATGATAATCATGTATAATCGATTTATATGTCCATTGTATGTATCATTGTTCTCTGTAATAATCATGCTCATTTAAGATTAAATATGTTATTATTATTAAGTATGATTTTCTTTGTAAACCTTATACATTATGTATTTTTACATGATGTACTGTATATTATATTTGTTTATCAAATTTCTTAATATTATTATGTTACTAATCAATTTTATCATGGCTATGTGGATACTCCACCGGGGTTGGATTAACAAATCCATTTATGGTTATGATCAAATAGTTTATATAGTTATTGGCAGTTACAGAGAGGCTTCATTTAAAGTCCCGCCTTCTTTTCCTTTTTCCCTGTTTTTGCATGTTGACACAGACAGTGTCAATTAGGGATGAGCTTCGTGTTCGAGTCGAACCCATGTTCGACTCGAACATCGGCTGTTCGATCGTTCGTCGAATTGCGAACGATATGTGCCAAATTCGTGTGGCGCGTCACGGCCCATAATTCACTGCGGCATCGCAGTGCATTGCTTGCTGATGATTGGCCAAGCATGCACTATGACCCGCATGCTTGGCCAATCACGGCGCCGCCTGAACAGAGAGCCGTAATTGGCCAAAGCCAAGGAGGCTTTGGCCAATTATGGCTCAGGGGATTTAGTACACGCCCCACACTATATAAGGCCGCCTGCACGGCGGCCCTGTGTAGTGTGTGTTCCGGTGTGCTTAGAGAGAGAGAGAGAGACAGTGTCATTTCATTTGAGTTAGCTAGATTAGGCAGGACAGTCAGTCAGTTAGCTGCACTTACAGTGTATTGTGTATATATATGCATCCCAGGTGTTGCATATATATATATATATATATATATATATATATATATAAATATATATACACTGTATTCAGTTTAGCTAGATCCGTTCCTGTTATCTTCTAGACTATTTACATTTAGTGCAGTGCGTCCTGCTCACAGTGTTCAGCTAGATACGTTCCTGTTATCTTCCTACTTACAGACAGGCTTGTCTTGTTACAGTATATAAAGCTACCTGAAGAAAATTACTGGTGTTCTTTTGATCCTATTAGTACCACGGTCAGGCAGCTAGACTATTTACATTTAGTGCAGTGCGTCCTGCTCACAGTGTTCAGCTAGATCCGTTCCTGTTATCTTCCTACTGACAGGCAGGCTTGTCTTGTTACAGTATATAAAGCTACCTGAAGAAAATTACTAGTGTTCTTTTGATCCTATTAGTACCACGATCAGGCAGCTAGACTATTTACATTTAGTACAGTGCGTCCTGCTCACAGTGTTCAGCTAGATCCGTTCCTGTTATCTTCCTACTGACAGGCAGGCTTGTCTTGTTACAGTATATAAAGCTACCTGAAGAAAATTACTGGTGTTCTTTTGATCCTATTAGTACCACGGTCAGGCAGCTAGACTATTTACATTTAGTGCAGGGCGTCCTGCTCACAGTGTTCAGCTAGATCCGTTCCTGTTATCTTCCTACTGACAGGCAGGCTTGTCTTGTTACAGTATATAAAGCTACCTGAAGAAAATTACTGGTGTTCTTTTGATCCTATTAGTACCACGGTCAGGCAGCTAGACTATTTACATTTAGTGCAGGGCGTCCTGCTCACAGTGTTCAGCTAGATCCGTTCCTGTTATCTTCCTACTGACAGGCAGGCTTGTCTTGTTACAGTATATAAAGCTACCTGAAGAAAATTACTGGTGTTCTTTTGATCCTATTAGTACCACGGTCAGGCAGCTAGACTATTTACAGTTAGTGCAGTGCGTCCTGCTCACAGTGTTCAGCTAAACCTACAAGTTAGTGGGGTGCGTCCACCTCACAGTGTTCAGCTAAAGCTACCTGTAGAAGGTTGGTGGTGTTCTCATACTATAGGCAGGCAGTTGATTTTGCTAGCTGCAGTATCAGTACATATATATATATATATATATATCCCAGCTTAGTGCAGCTACAGGCCATTAGTATGTCTAGAAGGCCAAGAAGGAGAGGCAGACAGTCACAAGCCAATAAGAGAGGGCAAGCAGGCTCTGTGTCTAGTGCTGGTCGTGGAGACGGTGCATCCTCATCAGCACGTGGCCATGGGACACGCTTGGCCTTTTTTTTGGCAGCTGGCCGTGTTGAGCCGCAACATGCGGAAGACTTGGTCGAGTGGATGACCAAGCCGTCCTCATCCTCTCTCACCCATGCCCAGGGTGCTTTGTCTGGCAAAGCAGCGGCCTCTTCCCTCGGCTCAATGTCATCAGTGACTCCTTCCCTAGCTCCACCATGTCCTCCTGAGGAGTCCCTCGAACTGTTTGACCACAGTGTTGGGTACATGCTCCAGGAGGATGCCCAGCGTTTGGAAGGCTCTGATGATGATACTGAGCTCGATGAAGGCAGTAACATGAGCACGGACAGAGGGGGTGCCCAAGAAGGACAGAAATCTGGCAGTCATGCTCCCCCTGCTGCAGCATACTGCCAGGTTTGCTCCAGTGATGAGGAGGGAGGGGATGATGAGGTCACTGACTCAACGTGGGTGCCTGATAGGAGAGAGGAGGAGGAGGAGGAGGAGGCGGCACATCACCAACGAGGCAGGATGCCCTCCAGGGGCCAGCCTAAGGGCAGCACATTGACTGCATCACACCCCAAAGCTCCACATGTGCAGGGCGCTGCAGTCTCTGCGCGTTATTCAAAAAGTTCTTTGGTGTGGGCCTTTTTTGAGACGAGTGCATCAGATCGCACCGCTGCTATTTGCAACATATGTCTCAAGCGTATCTCACGTGGCCAAAACATCTCCCGCTTGGGTACCACATGCTTGACCAGACATATGTTGACCTGCCATGCAGTTCGTTGGCAAGCGTATCTAAAAGACCCACACCAAAGAACAAAGAGGACCTCTTCTTGCTCCTCATCAGCTGAGATTTCCAACCCCACTAGACCTCCAGTCCTCTCTGAGACCTGCACTGAGAGTAATGAAGGTGTAGAATTAGGTGTGTCACAGCCAAGTACTTGTGGGCAATCTGCTTTTGGTACACCGACGTCAGATTGTACCAGGCAAATTTCCCTGCCCCAGCTGCTGCACCGCTGAAAAAAGTTTGCTCCCAGCCATCCACATGCCCAGCGGTTGAATGCTAGCTTGGCAAAATTGCTAGCACTTCAACTGCTGCCTTTTCAGTTGGTAGACTCTGCCCCCTTCCGTGAGTTTGTGGAATGTGCGTTTCCTCAGTGGCAGGTACCCAAACGCCACTTTTTCTCACGGAAGGCGATTCCGGCTCTCTACCGGCATGTGGAAGGCAATGTCCATGCCTCGCTGGACAGGGCGGTCAGCGGTAAGGTGCATATTACCGCTGACTCATGGTCCAGCAGGCATGGACAGGGACGTTACCTAAGTTTCACGGCGCATTGGGTGACTCTGCTGGCAGCTGGGAAGGATGCAGGACAAGGTGCAGTAGTGTTGGAGGTTGTTCCGCCACCACGCCTCCAAAATGCTAATGATTCTGACACACCTCTCTCCTCCACCCCCTCCTCTTCTTCTTCCTCCATGGCCTCTTCCTCTGAACCAGCGGTGCTCCATAGTCATTCAAGGGGCTACGCAAGTACGCAGGCCAAAAGATGCCATGCGGTGCTTGAGCTGGTGTGCTTGGGGGACAGGAGCCACACTGGGGCAGAGGTTCTGTCAGCTCTGCAGGGGCAGGTTCAGAGGTGGTTGACGCCACGCCAACTTAAGGCAGGAATGGTGGTTTGCGACAATGGCACCAACCTCCTCTCTGCCCTCCGACAGGGACAAATGACCCATGTGCCCTGTTTGGCTCACGTCCTTAACTTGGTGGTGCAGTGGTTCTTGGGCAGGTACCCGGGCTTACAGGATGTCCTGAGGCGGGCCAGGAAAGTCTGTGTGCATTTCCGCCGGTCATATAATGCCAGTGCTCGGCTGACGGACCTCCAAAAGGAGTTTAACCTGCCCAAGAACCGCCTAATCTGTGACATGCCCACCAGGTGGAACTCAACGTTGGCCATGCTGCAGCGGCTGCACACGCAGCAGAGGGCCATCAATGAGTACCTGTGCGACTATGGCACCAGGACAGGGTCAGGGGAGCTTGGTTTTTTTTCCCCATGCCAGTGGGCCATGATCAGGGATGCATGCACTGTCCTGTCACCATTCGAGGAGGCCACGAGGATGGTGAGCAGTGACAGTGCATGCATCAGTGACACTGTCCCCCTTGTCCACCTGTTGGAGCACACGCTGCGTGGAATAATGGACAGGGCACTTGAGGCAGAACAGAGGCAGGAAGAGGAGGACTTCCTTAGCTCTCAAGGCCCCCTTTATCCAGACAGTGTTCCTGCGTGCCCGCCGATCACACAGGAAGAGGACGAGGAGGAGGAGGAGGAAGATTGTGTCAGTATGGAGGTGGAGCCTGGCACTCAGCATCAGCAGCAGTCTTTAAGGGATCAGTCCCAAGAAACACATGGACTTGTACGTGGCTGGGAGGAGGTGGCTGCGGACGTTGTCGTCCTTAGTGACCCAGAGGACTCCGGACCGAATGCCTCAGCAAACCTACGCTGCATGGCCTCCCTGATCCTGCAAAGCCTGCGTAAGGATCCTCGTATTCGTGGTATCAAGGAGAAGGACCAATACTGGCTGGCAACCCTCCTTGATCCACGTTACAAGGGTAAGGTTGCGGACCTTATCTTGCCATCACAGAGGGAGCAGAGGATGAAACATCTTCGGGAGGCCTTGCAGAAAGGTCTGTGCAACGCGTTCCCAGAGACTGGGAGGTTACAAACTCCTGTTTCTGGACAACGTGCTGCTGAGGCTTCGGCCAGTCAAAGAAGGAGCGGTGGAGAAGGTGGCCGTCTGACCGATGCGTTCAGACAATTTTTTGGTCCGCAGCCCCAAGGTATGATCGGTTCCAGCAACCATCGGCAGCATCTGTTTTACATGGTGCAGGAATACCTAGGAGCAAGATCAGACTTGGACACCTTTCCCACCGAAAATCCTCTGGGTTACTGGGTCTTGAGGATGGATCACTGGCCAGAGCTTGCACAGTATGCAATTGAGCTACTGGCCTGTCCTGCATCCAGCGTTCTTTCGGAACGCACATTCAGTGCTGCTGGAGGCGTGGTAACCGATCACAGGGTGCGTCTGTCCACCGACTCGGTCGATCGACTGACCTTCATAAAAATGAATTAGTCTTGGATCACCACCAGCTACCAAGCACCTGATGCTGATGTAACCGAATAATTTTTTTTGAAATCTCAGATCCCTTCAAAGACTGCCTATGCTGATGCTGAGTGACTATCCCTGAGTAATTATCCTCTTCCTCCTCAATCATCACGCTGATAGCTTGTAAGAACATTTTTGGTTCTGGGCGCCACCACCAGTGCCTAAGGCACAATTTTTCAGCCCCTGTTTAACAGGGGCGTGTAATTACAATTTTTGATGTAATACTTTGCAGCAGGGCTCGTTCCTGCATTCCAACTAGAGTGTCTGTGAGGGGTTGCAGTGTTGTGGCACCAGCACCAGTGCCTAAGGCCCAATTTTTCTGCCCCTGTCTAACAGGGGCGTGTAATTACAATTTTTGATGCAATACTTTGCAGCAGGGCTCGTTCCTGCGTTCCAACTAGAGTGTCTGTGAGGGGTTACAGTGTTGTGGCACCAGCACCAGTGCCTAAGGCCTAATTTTTCAGCTCCTGTTCAACAGGGGCATGTAATTACAATTCTTGATCTAATATTTCACAGCAGGGCCCTGTGAGGGCTTACAGTGTTGTGGCCACAGCAACACCTAAGGCCCAAATTTCTGCTGAGTATATAGGGCAGGACCCTACTTTCAAACATCTAACTTACAAACGACTCCTACTTGCAAACGGAAGGAGACAACAGGAAGTGAGATGAAATCTACCCCTAGGAAGGGAAATTCTCTCCTGTAAGAGTTAATATGGGAAAAACATTTCTCCTTTCCACTGATGCTTTCCAATCCTTGTTCCACAAAAAAATCCAAATTTTCAAAAAACATTTTTCATTGGGACAAAAAGTGAGGTGAAATCTTCTGAAGAGGAGGAAAGACAGCAAAACAAATGTCACAGGGGTGATAACCCTTCCCTATGTTTTCCAAAAAGCTTAAAAAAGATTTTTTGGCTGGAGCTAAACACGTTAAAAATGTACCCGTTCAAAATTACAAAGAGATTCTACTTCACAACAAACCTACAGTCCCTGTCTTGTTTGCACCGCCTGTATACTGCTGTTCAGAGTATATAGGGCCTGGTGGCCCCACACCTTTCCTTATTTTAATTTGGGTGCGGGGTTCCCCTTAATATCCATACAAGACCCAAAGGGCCTAGTAATGGACTGGGGGGTACCCATGCCGTTTGTCTCACTGATTTTCATCCATATTGCCATGACCCGACATGACATTAAACCCGCAAGCAGTTTTAAATGAGATTTTTTCCTTTGAAAATGACATTTGGTGCAGGGACTGTTCTAAACACGGGAAACACGCGTCACTTTACAGGCATACTATAGACACCCCCCAGGTACGATATTTAAAGGAATATTTCACTTTTTTTTTTTTACTTTAAGCATCATTAAAATCACTGCTCCCGAAAAAACGTCCGCTTTTAAAAGTTTTTTTTGCATTGATACATGTCCCCTGGGGTAGGACCCGGGTCCCCAAACCCTTTTTAGGACAATACCATGCAAATTAGCCTTTAAAATGAGCACTTTTGATTTCGAACGTTCGAGTCCCATAGACGTCAATGGGGTTCTAAGGTTCGTGCGAACTTTCGGTCCGTTCGCAGGTTCTGGTGCGAACCGAACCGGGGGGTGTTCGGCTCATCCCTAGTGTCAATATTCCAGTCCAACAATATTTTAAAAAACATCCTTCCAAGCAAACCTTCTTTCATCTACAGAAGAGCTCCTGCTTTACGAAATAGATTGGTTCACAACGCACTGGATCCTCCCAGACAAAATAAAATATTTAGAGACTTTAAGGGGTTTTTTAAATGTGGAAAGTGTGTCCCTTGCAGAAAAAGTAAAAAAACTGAATGAAAAAAGGTGGCTTTTAGATCTATTACCACAGGGAAAGAGTATAAAATTAACGAATTAATAACATGTACAAATACACATGTCACGTATGTCTTGGAATGCCCCTGCCACAAGCAATATGTTGGAAGAACTACCAGACCCTTATTTGTTAGAATTAGGGAACATATAAATAACATAAAAACAGTTTTTTTAAATAATGGGGTGTCCAGACATTTTAAGGAATGTCATAATAAAGATCCATCTGGCCTTGTGTTTTACGGCATAGACAAGATCAACCGGACATTGGAGAGGCGATAATAAAAAGATCAAAATATCATAGAACGAGACTAAGTGGATCTTCATTTTGAATACCCTGGGGTGAATAATTTTGGTTAGTGCATTTCTTATGGGGCACCTTTAAGAAGCACTAAATAACGTTTGTGAAAAGCACCTGTCACTTTATTTTTCATTTTATTTTCATGATATCTGGACTTTTTAGTGTATCAGTACTGTTTATCAGAGGACATTATATATGTGTTATGTTTCTTGTTATATATTATTACCACAGTAGATAACTGGTCCTAAATTGTGGTTTGTGCACAGGAGGATTTTTTAAAGCACCAATACTGTTTATCAGAGGATATATGCTTTATGCTTTCTGATTTATCGTCACAGCAGATAATTGGTTTCAGATTGTGCTTTTTTGCATAGGAGGTATGCTTTATAGGTACGGATTGGATTGGCACCAATCTGTATTTTAGTATCAGCACACTAGGTCGTGGCAATAATCACTTAGATCATTTGCACATTTATTTTGTATTATCTGCATAGTTACCATATCAGGAATTTACTTTATTAGTGATAACATGCCAGCAACAGCATATTAGGTTATGGTAACAATCATTAAGATCATTTGCACATTTATATTGCATTATTTGCACAGTCACCATACCAGGAATTCACCACATCAGTTTAGGGTGTAAAACACCCCAATTTCAGAACAGCGCAGATTTATGGGTAGAGGCAGCAGTTCTCTTTGTTTGATTCACTCCATAAGCGCGGGAGTTCATATATATTTTTACACAGACAGTGTAGCTTGGCCACCCCCCCACTCCCTCGTCACAGAATTTGATTTACAGCAGCGGGAGCCAATGGCTCCCACTGCTATCAATCTGCCCTGTGAGGAGGGAGAGAGCGAAGAGAGCCGCTGTTCTTATGCAAAGCAGTGAATCGAGATCAGCCTTAGGTAAGTATATGGGGGGTGATCCTGTGACAGAGAAGTTTTTTTACCCTAATGCGTGGAATACATTAGGGTAAAAAACCTTTAGTCTTTAGAACCACTTTAAAGTTGTTAAAGCTTACCTGCAGAAGGGTAAACAATGTGCTAATAAGAGTTATGCCCCGTACACACGGTCGGATTTTCCGATGGAAAATGTCCGATCAGAGCGTGTTGTCGGAAATTCCGACCGTGTGTAGACTCCATCACACATTTTCCATCGGATTTTCCGACAGACAAAGTTTGAGAGCAGGATATAAAATTTTCCGACAACAAAATCCGTTATCGGAAATTCCGATCGTGTGTACACAAATCCGACGGACAAAGTGCCACGCATGCTCAGAATAAATAAAGAGATGAAAGCTATTGGCCACTGCCCCGACTATAGTCCCGTCGTACGTGTTTTACGTCACCGCGCTTAGAACGATCGGATTTTCCGACAACTTTGTGTGACCGTGTGTATGCAAGACAAGTTTGAGCCAACATCCGTCGGAAAAAATCCTAGGATTTTGTTGTCAGAATGTCCGAACAAAGTCCGACCGTGTGTACGGGGCATAAATGCTTACTTCTTGTGCCTCTCCTACCTGAACGGTATTTAAGTGTGGTGTGCTGATGTCCAGGCATGATCTCCGTTCCCAGTGGATGCCTGTTAAGGGGAAACATGTTAGGTGGAGCATGAGCCTGAGACATCACCACGCTGAACAGCTGACTGGTAGACACCGTGGCTGATTCAAACCTACTTTTCTTACCTTCTTGTATTTATGGACTTTTTCCTTGTATGATTTGTTTTTTAAATAAATACTTTTGCTGGAACATACTGCACCATGAAGCCCTCTTGTATTCCTCCTTTCGTGAGAATACCCAGATCCTGGCTTTTATGAGAGTGTCCTGGAGAGTGAAGTTTTTTTCCTTGCTGATTCCTGGATAAACAGGTGGATTCCTCTGCTTTCAATCACTGTAAGTTCACCTGCCGGCAGGCTAATGCACAAGCGCTTCTGATCTCTATCATTTGAGATCCAACAGATCTGGTAAGCAGTTTGTATTTGCATTTTATGCTCCGTATTCCAGATGATTCGAATGAATATGTGTCCTGCTTTCTGATATTAAGTGAAGGACTTTTACATCTCCTAAATTTTGAAGAATCATTTTGGGATTTTCTGTTTTTGATGAATTCACTTTTGGTTTTATTAATTTTTTTTTATATCACATGGACTATTTGTTTTTGATACACCATTCAATTTTTCACATTATTATGTTTTAGAGAATCTGTTCACAACAATATTTATCATTATTTGTAGCGGTTTCTTTGCGCATCTTTTTCTTTCTTAAAGCAATACATGGAAAGAGCAGCCAACCCACACAAAAACCTTGGATACACTGCACTGCAGCCAAAGTGCAGTGGGGGTATTGTGAACCTACACAAAAACTTTGGGTACACTGCACTGCAGCCAAAGTGCAGTGGGGGCATGAATGAAAAAAGAAAAACAATTTGCGTAGAGTACCCGCCCCCAAGCCCCAAATATATTCTAAATCCTTTGATTCTGGTATGAGTTTTAAAGAAATGCTCCTCCCAAAAGAGGGAGAGCTGCTTTAAGGCCTCTATCCCCCCCTCTTCTTCAACAAATAGTACTTTTATTGCAGGGGGGGGGGTTCAAAATCGGGTACCCGCTCCCACTTCCACTCGGAACGCCTAGGCAATCCGACCTAAAGTTCTCCTCTCCCTCCCCACAGTCTTCTGGGATACGTCACAGGTTCCACTACTCGCGCATTTTGCAGTGGGCACCTGGCTGTGAAGCCACAAGCCATCATAGCCAGGTGTCCACAGTTCAGATGCCTGCGCCGGGGAGAGAAGTTGGTAGGAAGGGACGGCTTGGGTGAGCACATCGCTGGAACCTGGGATAGGTGGGTGTGTGTTTATTAAAAGTCATCAGCTACATCCTTAACATCCTTACCAGACCCTTAATCTGAGCATGCAGCCCGGGCAGGATAGGGGAAGGTACTGCTGTACCAGGCTACATGCCCTCAACATGCCTGGCCAGTGGTTGTGGTGGTCTGTGGGCAGGGGGCTTCTCAGAATCTATGATATTAATAAGGAGGCCCCCAGATAACATGAATGAGTGGGAGGCCTTGTTAAAAATATTGCCTTCCCCCTTCTCTGACCTATGCTGGATACTATTTATAAAAGAGAGCAGGGTAAATACAATTTTTATTTAATCCACTTCTGTGTGGTCACTTGATCCAGAAGCAGAGGCTGCTCTGAGTCAGCGAAGGAGTGCCAACAATGCTCAGGGACACAGGAGAGCCACTGCTTCTGGATCACATGTCTGCACCAAAGTGGATGAGGAAGGTATAAACATTGATCTCTTTTACAAAAGGTATGCAGCATAGGAGGAGGGTGTAGCACCCTCTAGTGTGTGCTACTAGTATTGGTAGAGTAGGTAAAATATAATCTGGCCAGGGCTGGATGACTCATCTTGGCAGCTCTCTGGTGTCTTTCCTTATTGTCTGGAAGGTTGGAAAGCCTTATAGAACTAGAGGGTGGGAGCTAGGAGGGGCTGCCATGAATATTTTTGGGGCCTTAGCCAATCCCCAGAAGTGGGCTGGCAGGGGGCTGGAACTACCCCATAAATAGGCATGGGCCATGCCAGCAGGTCAGGTGGGTGGAAGATGGAGATATAGTTTTGAGGAGGCTGTCGGTGGTCCTGAGGGGTACCCCCTAGTCTGGGGGGAGGTGTCCTGCCTTGGGCAGGGGCTTGGGTGCTGGAAGCATTCTGCCAAAGACACAAGGGAGGAAGCATTTATGGAGGCACAGGAGCAAAGAGAAGACAGAGTGAGTAGAGCAACACTGTGGGGACTAACAAAGGGGGGAGACTGCCACATGTAGCTAGTCTCCCTTGAAGACAGCGGTGGGCTTAAGTCTTCTACCTTTTTTTTTTTTCCCTGAGAGATCTCCAGAGAGAGTCAGCCAGGTGGGCTGGTGAAGAGTCAATCAGGCAGACTGGTGTAGAGAAGCAGCCAGGTGGGCTGGTGAAGATTGAATCAGGCAGACTGGTGTAGAGAAGCAGCCAGGTGGGCTGGCATTGCCTGAAGGAGTGGAGGTGGGACCAGCGGCCAAAAGGGGAGGCAGAAGGAAAGATCACATTCTGTTTCACTCCATATGTGCTGCTGTGAAGGGACTGTGAGTTCCTGCCTGTAATGGGTCAAAACTGAACTGACAAGAAGTCTGTCAAGTTCCCCCAGGAGTGAACCAGCAGAAGCTGTGTAAAGTAGAGTAAGTGTGTGCCGGAGGAAGAAGTTGAAGAAGTTGTACAATTGAAGTTTGTCCTTGAAGTTCTCGTTACAGTCAAGTAGGCATCCCATAACCCCCTATCCCCATCCAAGTTGTTAACGCTCTAATAAACCAAACAGCAAAAACAAAGCTGAGGACTGTTTTCTGACTTTTGTGTGCCTGTGAAGACTCTGTGTGCCTGGCTGTGAGGGAGTGGGGGATCCCTGTTCCTCTGCAGCTCCAACGTGGGGAGTGCTACAAAGGTATAGGCAACTTCTTTTAACGAGACTTCTAGTTAGCCTTAACTTCCACTTTACGTTTTGATAAGTAGTGCATTTTATATAAAACTATATAGATCAGACCAAAATGAGGGACAAACAAGGAGGAATGGGGGACAGAGGGGCTTTGTTCCGAATGAGGGAAAGTCCCATAAAATCAGGGACAGTTGGGAGCTATGCTGTATTGCTGGGACATAAACTGTGGATCAGAGATACCCCCCACAGCAGCTCACTTGGCTAGTGGGAATGCGGGGATCATTGGTCAGATTCCCATGGGATCAAATTTAAACCCAGTTCATCCCAACTGTTATGAAAGCACCCTGACAAACAACATGCAGCCATTGCTGCAGTGCATGCATGTAGATAGGTAGTTGCTACAGGAGCTGCAACAGTGAGATGCAACAAAGGATGAAAAAAGGCTAAAACAATTATTTATTACAAATGGCAATTGCTTTTATACACAGTGCTTTAGTAAAAGAAATGCCGTTTAATTAGAGTTTGCATTTACTACTGAGCTCTGGAAAGAGCTGAACAAGCAGACAGAGATAAGAACAAAATTCTGTAGTATGACCACAAACTGTAGAAGCAAGTTAAAAATGAATTCAGGGCATCTCCCTGTAGTCACATGACAACATGTATTTCACAGTGTTTCTGTCATCTTTAATATTAAAAACTAAAACGCGGAGCATAAGTGACTCTGAGAAGGTAACCAACATTACATCATCCAAGTGAAACCTGATACTAACACCCTGTAAATACAATAATTGTTTGCATATTAAGTATATGAAGTATACTGTATGCATTTTAAAGCCCAAATCTAACCAAATTTATATTACTATTTTGAATTTAGAGGTCACTGAGACAGGAAGGGCACACACTGCAATAAAAATAAGAAAGGTTCTAACATTTGTACATGTAGCGCTGGTAGATTTGCGATCTACCATATGTTAGGTAAATTTAGTAACTTGTTCGTTAGGAAGGTTAAGTTTGCCTCTGTTCCAGCTTGCCTGACGTTGTGTGTGTTTCCAGACTGACCGGTGGGTGTCGCTGTTATTACTGGTCAGTGTTGGAAAGGCAACGTGTCGAAGCGTATGGATGCTCTTCTGTCCCGGAGACAACTCGGTGGAGGTGGTCCTCCGAGTTGCATTCTGGGCGAGGGTATTTATGGGACAGACGCCATATTAGGGGGTTCATTTTACAGCCACCTGCTGGCCCTCCTGGCCGACAGGTATGCGTTAGAGAGCAATCTCGTGGTCCTCCGTTCCGGAGGCCCGCGGCGCAGGATTGGGCCCAGAAGCTTGTCTGGGGCCTACCACAGCAGCCGAGGAATGGTCCTGAGCTGTCTATCCAGAAGGGAAGAAGCTGGACAACCGAGGAGATCCCAGGGGAGGACCCGTCATGGAAGGATCACGCAGTGTGCTGGTCTGGAGAGGGGCCTGGTGACTCGGTTGGAGGACGTATCCTAAAAGTAACTATACAGCATAGTGTTGCCGGGTTGGCTTAAAGGTTCAAGCACTGTGACTGACGTTCATTGCAGAAAACCGATACATCCTGTGGCAGAGGATCGTACAGGTTTATCCCAAATAAGTCTGTGGCAGAGACTTTTGTTCGTGCTACGTACTGGCTGCTAGGCAAGTGAGAGAGGCCTATCCAGGCGAGCAAAGAGTGTGTCCCACGAGGGGAGCGCATTCTATTGTAATATCCAAATTCTACCAGGACATTTGTCAAGAACCATACAAGAAGATATTTGAGTTTCTTCTGCAGTTTCCCTTCTGCCTCTTTCCTGCTACTTCCTTGGTAAATTGTTTAATAAAGCATTGAAAACGTATTCAAGTGTTGGTGCGTGTATTTTCCAGAGGCAAACTCAATGGAACCCTAGACCCGGTGCCGGTAAAACAGAGGGAAGGAGAGTGAAGGTAACAGGCCCGCTTAAACCATCAGCTCCACCGAGAGTTAGTGCTACATACATAAAACGGAAGTTCAGCTATACATTTTAGAAGTGATGAAGGGCTAGAACCTCTAAGCCCCTGTCTCCAGGACAGAAGTGAGGGGAAAATTCCTAAAATGAAGACAAAGATAGTAATACAATTGTCAGGGGATCTCACCCTTCCTTACTCTGTTTAAAGCTCAAAGATAAACTGTGTCCTGTAGTGACATACAGTATGGACTGGCAGGAGGAACTACGGCAAGTGGTGGGGAATAGGGGAATTTATTCTCCTAAAGGTTCAGATTCTGTGGGCTTAGCTGGTGATTTATCTTTAATATACTGTACTTATACATAAATAGCAAGATGGGTCACTGCCACTGCCGACACTTGTGTGTACCCTCTAGGGACACAGAAGATCACAGATAAGGGTACAGGGACAATTTCATCAGCCCTGTAACATGATTGCTGTGACCAATCACAGAGTGTACATTTGTAAAAAGGGCTGAAGCAGTGAAAGCTTCAGCCAATCAGGGCACAGAGCACTGTCAGAGTCATAATTGGACACTGTCATCATGACTTTATCCAATCAAGGCTCATTCCCGCCCTACATTATAAAGGTATTCTTTCAATGGCAGCCATTTTCAGTGTTATTTCGGCATGGAGAGAGATAGAACAGGGCTCTGTTCAGTGTGCTACACTGTGCTATTTTGCTTCAATTGTCAGTTTAGAATATTAGTTTAGTGTCAATCTAGGGATAGTGTAAGTGTAGTGAGGAGGGCCATCATTCAGCTTTGCATAGTATGCAGCTGGAGTAGGGACAGCTCAGATAGTTTCACTGTAGTGTAGTGAGACCGTGTCATTCATACATACATTAGTGTAGAGTAGGGACAGCTCGGATAGTTTCAGTTTGAGGAGGCCACAAAGATGGTAAGCCGTGACAGTGCATGCATCAGTGACACCATCCCTGTTGTGTTCCTGCTGGAGCAGACTCTGTGTGACATTATGGACAGGGCACTGGAGGCAGAGCAGCAGGAGGAAGAGGAAGACTTCCTTTTCCCTCAAGGCCCACTTTATCCAGACACCATCATTCCTATGTCACAGAACACACAGGAGGAGAGAGGGGAGGAGGATGAGGAGGAGGATTCTGGCACTTTCATAGGCTTCGAAGAAGAGGAAGACATGCGTTTAATCTATAAGCGATGGCTTTCCAATCTCAGGACCCTTGGGAGTAGTCTGACTGGGAGGAGGAAGTTCCAGGTGCTGTCATCCTAAATGACCCCGAGGAGTCTGCTTCTCAAGCCTCGGCAAATGTGAGGCACATGGGCAACCTCATGCTTCAAAGCCTGCGAAAGGACCCAAGAGTACGTGGCATAAAGGAGAAGGATGATTACTAGTTGGCAACCCTCCTTGACCACCATTATAAGGGGAAGGTCTCAGAACTCATCCCATCCCCACAGAGAGAGCAGAAGATAAAATCTCTTGAGGACACGTTAAAGAGGATTTTATTGAACGTTTTTCCTGAATCCAGTAGGTTACAGTGTCATGGAAAACATAGTTTTGAGTCTTCTGTTGGTCAACGGAGGAGCATTGGAGAGGCATTTCGTAATTTTTTTAGTCCTCGCTGCCCAGGGCTGTCAGCTTCCACATTCCATTGGCAGCGTCTGCATCACATGGTGGATAATCACCTAGGGGGCAAAACAGAGATGGAGAGCTTTCCAGCTGACGATCCACTGACTTACTGGGTCATGAGAATAGACCACTGGCCAGAACTTGCCCAGTATGCTATTACGTTATTGGGCTGCCCTGCATCCAGCATGCTTTCAGAACGGGCATTCAGTGCTGCAGGAGGTTTCGTTACTGATCATAGAATGCATCTGTCCACAGACTCTGTGGACTGTTTGACTTTTATAAAAATGAAACAGTCTTGGATTACCAGCTTTGAAGCCCCTGATTCCGATGTCACTGATTAAGTCTTTTTGGGATGTGGAATCTCTGCAGGACTTCGAGGCTGCCTAGCTTCATTTCATCTGGAAGAATGTTTTTGGTATAGGTTTCATGGGCACAACACCCAAAAACCAATTTTTCAGCACCTGTTTGACAGGTGCATATCATTGCAATTTTTTTTGCCTTCATCAAGAGCGCCTGTATAGGGTTACGGTGGGAAGACGCCCCCGACACCCAAAGAGTAATTTTTCTGCACCTACTCGACAGGTGCATATCATTGCAATTTTTTACAGCAAGGCCAATTCTTGCTTTCATCAAGAGTACCTCTATAGGGTTACGGTGGGAAGGCCCCCCTGACACCCAAAGAGTAATTTTTCTGAACCTGTTTGACAGGTGCATATCATTGCAATTTTTTACAGCAAGGCCAATTCTTGCTTTCATCAAGAGTACCTCTATAGGGTTACAGTGGGAAGGCCCCCCTGACACCCAAAGAGTAATTTTTCTGAACCTGTTTGACAGGTGCATATCATTGCAATTTTTTTACAGCAAGGCCAATTCTTGCTTTCATAAAGATTACCTCTATAGGGTTACGGTGGGAAGGCGCCACCGACACCTAAAGACCAATTTTTACGTACCTGTTACATCTATCCAAAGTAACACCAGAATGTATTAAAAAAATCTCTAATCTTGTTCCCAGTGCACTACATTGTGGCCTCATCACACACACTGGCTCCCCAGCTGTTGCTGAGCAAAATAAAGGCAGCTTGCAGGGAAAATGTCATTTTTTTGGCTTTTTAAATGCAATTATTGCTGCAGCAGATTCTAGACATGGGTCAGATCTGCCACTTTACAGGTAGACTAAGGGGACCTCCCAGGCACTATATTGGAAGCTTTTTCTTCATTTTTATGCTTTCACTTTAAAAATCAAAAAATCACTGCTCATTTAAAAATGACGTCACAAACTTTTTTTTATTGATTGTCCCCCAGGGCAGGACCCGGACCCCTATAACCATTGTTTGCCCAATTACTTGCATATAAGCCTCCAAAATGGGCATTTTTGATTTTTGAAGTTCAGGTCCCATTGACTTCCGAACTTTCGCGGTGTTCAAAAGTTCTGGTGTGAACCGAACAGGGGTCCATTCGGCCCATCCCTAATGTGGTATCCCCATCTCAGGAGGAGTAGCAGAGAGTGTTTCGGGTGTAAGCCCTAGTATGCCCATGCTGCATGTGAGAAAATCTTATTAATTGACATCTGTTTAAAAAAATAAAATCAGTTTCTTTTCTTTCTTTCTTTTCCAAAAACTTGTGGCAAAAAAAATGTGCTCTTCAAAAGACTCATGCCTCTATTTCAATACATTGGAGGGTCTAAAAAACAAAATATCAGTAACAAAATGTCACTGATCCCTGCGCTCATGTGCAGATGAACAAACTAAATTGAATTTACTATGCACAATAAGCTGCTGCTATAAAACAAATAAAACCATATAACTTATGCAAAAAATACACTATGATCATTTCAGCATTAGCAACGCTCTACTAGTACTAAACGCACTGTGTGTTTGAACAGTTCAGTGTATATCACTTTGTAAAAGATGGATAATGCAGCATGCATCCACTAGAAAGTGTTAATAGGCCAGATGGGATCTCTAAATTCCATCACCCCCACACCGTGTGAGCTCCACTGCCCTATGGTAATGAACTCATCACAACTGCGAATGCAATAAGCCTTGTATCTCTTTAGTTGGCATGTGGTCACTCCTAATGAAGGGTTACAAACAAGGGGACAAACTACATAGCGTAATCCTGTTTTGAAATTTCATTCAAACTCCCCCCGTGATTAAAATGGTGCTTACAAGCATAAAAAGACAAAATCGCATTGGATAATACAGAGTAGTACTGTCCAGCCAGCCTGTGTATTCTCACCATTTCCTGGATAACCTGATCGCGGTGATGCCCGGGACGAGTCACAAGCCGCTGACAGTGTAGAAAGGCCACGTGGTCACCCCTAATGTGTTTCGTCATCACGTCTTCATCAGAGGGCTAGCCACGCAGCATGGCTCATTCTATTAATTAACCCTGTATGGTCATGTTGAAACCGCTCAACTCGGACATCACCATGGCCAGTGATATACAAATACTGAGCCCTCACGCATGCAATGAAAAGTACCGATCTCGTCAGAAGATGCAGATCGAATCATACTTAGGATTACATATCACATTGGAGTCAGATTTCTCCGTTCTCCTTTCCTAATACATCTCCTACTTGTGGGCATAGATCTGCACATTAGTAGCATTATATTACTGCTCATACTATTAGAGTACGCCAAATAAAAAAGTGTTACATTAGAGCTCACTGCATGTGGTCTGGCTCATTCACATCAAATGTACACGAGATGGTGGAATACAGAGATTAGTAACATAAAATAGAATTAGATTTAAAATAAAATATCACTAGCATGTATCACAAGCTTAATCATTCAGAGTAAACATCATATGCAATAAATGGTTATTGAACAGACCATCAGCGGACATAAATTCAAATACGTTTTGATGACGAATCAGAGGTAGATAAACTATTACAATAAAATGAATACAAATAAAATTAATTAAAAATCACTTATAAAGCTGTTTAGATCCAATTCCACATTCATTCGATTAGGATTTAGTGTGTTGGTAAGAAATATCCATTTGGTCTCTCACCAGGATAATTCTCTTACCAAATTAGCCCCCCTCCACATTGGGTGGATTTTATCAATCCCCCAAAATTTGAGTCCTGCAGGGTTTCTATTATGTTTGTGTCTAAAATGTAATGAGACGCTATGATCCTTGAAGCCTATGCAGATATTATGTACATGCTCTGAAATGCATTTACCGAAAGTTATTTTGGTCCTGCCAATATACATTAGCCCACATGGGCACTCCAGAGCATACACTATATGAGTGGACATACAGTTGATAAATTCCTTTATCTCTAACTCTCTGTCAGTAGCAGTCAATCTAAATTGAGTTAGACCTCTAATATGTGTATTGACTTGCTGGAAAGCCCTACATTTTCTACATGCATAGTAGTCCTTTCTATCCCAGAACATTTGAGGTCCAATCGGTGGATCCATAACTTTTTTAACCACACTATCACCAAAAGAAGAGGTTTTTCTATAAATAAAAGGTGGCTCATCTGGGAGGGCCTTGTTAAGAATCTTATCCATTTTCAGAATTCCACAATATTTCTTAAAGATAATCTCAACCTCTCTGTATTGGGCATGATAGTTACTAATGAACTCCTATTCATGTTTTTCATCCTTAGGTTTTTTTCTCTCTACTAAACATGATTCCTGTGTTACTGAACTTACTTCATAGATCACCTTATCTAGTTGCTGGGGGGTTATATCCTTTTTTCAAGGAACCTCTATCTAATCAATTGTGATTGAGCCCAAAAGTCCGCATCTGAGGAGTAATTCCTCCTTGAACTGCCCCTTTGGAATATTCCTCAACCACAATGGATGGAGGTCACTGCTCATGGGGAGATAACTATTGCGATCAGTGGGTTTGAAAAAAACGTTTGTATACAATTGATTATTTTGTTTCATAATGGTTACAATAACAAATAGTTGACTTGTTCATCACTCCAATGGTACTCTAATTTGATGTTGTTTGGTATTGGTGTTCAACTCATGGGAGAACTCAATCAAAGAAGCTTCCGTACCAGACCAAATGAAGAACAGGTCATCTATAAAGTGTAGAATAAAAGCTCACTTCTACTTTTTTCAAAAATAAATAAATTTGTCCTCCAATTCACTCATGAAGAGATTAGCTAGGCTGGGCGCAAACTTAGCGCCCATCGCAACACCTCTCTTCTGAGTATAGAATTTGCCATTATACCAAAAATAGTTATGTGATAGGCAAAATTCTAATGCCATCTTCAGAAACTTTTTTTGTGCAAAAAGTAGGTCATTCTTCCGACCAAAGGCCGAATTTAGGGGCAGCTGTGCATCGTTATGTTGAATCACCGTATATAACGATGAGACATCAGCTGTTACCAAAAAGATTTCAGTATGTTCAGATAATATTACCTCTTTTAACATTTGCAAAAAGTTTTTAGTGTCTTTTAAGTAAGCTTTTGTATGTATGCAAAAAATGGTCTAAATATTGATCTACTCTTGATGTGACTGAACCAATGCCATTGACAATCGGTCTGGCTGGAGGAGTCAGAGGATCTTTGTGTATCTTTGGTAACGTTTATATCGTGGGAATTCGACTAAAGCTGGGTAACAAATATCTTTTTTCCTTCTTGGTTAAAACTTGCGTATAGTAACCATATTCAATTAGATTATTAGGAACCCTCCTATACCTATTAGTAGTATATCTATCTAATTGGGCATACGTTTCATTATCTGAAAGCATATTCAACAATTGGGAGTGGTAAATAATTTTCTCTAAAATTACCACCCCTCCCTTATCAGCAGGACGGATTATCACATCTTTCCTGTTCTCCAATGCCTTTATGCCTTCCTGAATATATCTAGGATTGACATTCTTTTTGGGAACTACCTCTTCCAAAACTTTTAGAACAAGTTGTTTAACTACTTCGACATAATGATTCGAAGTTGTGGTGGGTTGAATAGTGACTTCTTCAGTCCGCTATCAACTCCCACAGTTGTGGCGAAATTCCTATTTACTTGGTTTTACTACCTAGAAATTATTTCTTCATATTTGTTTTTCTAAAATACTTATGTATATCAATATACACATTTAACTTGTTGATTGCTTTTTTGGATGAACATTAAGTCCTGCATTCAGTATTTTTAAAGGAGAAGTCCAGCCTGAGCTTTTCAGGCTGGGCTTCTACTCACAGGCAATTCGTTTTGCACTCCTGTGACCGGTTTTCAGCGGAGAGCGGTCTGAAGTCCGCTGACGTCACTGCTATCAGTTGAGGCAGTGCGTCATCCCGACTTCCCAAGTCTGGATCCACCAGCTGCCTTGACTGATGGCAGTCTCAGCAGCTCAGCGAGCCGCTGAGACGGCCGCTCCCTGCCCCCCCCCCACAGTTTATTGCTCCAGTGAGCGTGGCGGAGCAGAGCAGGAGCTATGCTGACTGACAGTCAGCATAGCTCTGCTCGGGGAAGAGTGAGACCCATCAGAGGTGTTCAGTGGCTCGGTTCTCAGTGCAATGGTGACGGGGACAGCTGCAGCATCGGTCTGATGCTCCATCCACCGAGGTAAGTATGATTAGCCCAAAAAAAAAAAAAAAACATACTTCCCTTTTAACTCTTTTTTTGTTAATTCCACATTAGTTAAATTGTATATCCCATTTATTTACCCTTGGTCCAGCTCTACACCCTCTCCGTCTCTTATCCTTGGAGGTCCTGATGGATTGAAGGGCTTCTCCCAAACAGGAGGATTTCACCATTCCTGTCCTCTTGGTCGATAGGAGGATTGTGGGGGACGTCCCCTGCTTGGTTGGCTCCCACATCCTATCGGGTAACCTCTCATACCTCTCCCTAAAAAACGAGGTTGTGGGGAATGTGGGGTGGAATCACTCCTAAGGTTCTAAGGATAGGGTTCCCAATGATCTGTGTTATTTTGATCATTTCTTTGATGAGGTAACATTTGAATATTACCTCTCAAATAATGATTATTCCCTCTTCCCCTATTAGTCTAAACAGGGGGTATAGGTCTAAAATCTCTCTTAGGTGTGTTCATTTGAGGTGCTGGTACATTTGGCTTATTCCCAGTATCACCTATTTGGTTATTTATTAAAGGGGGAATTATTTCTACCTTTCCCTGAGTCATTGTAGACTGTGGGTTTGTATTCTGCCACAGATAAATCAAATTCTTTCTAAAATCACCTAAATCCCTACAAAATTTCTTAAATGTTTTCTTTAGTGTTTCTCTAACAATTTTCTCAAATGTTTTCTTAATAACACTTTTTTATTTGGAGTACTCTCATTAGTATGAGCAGTAGTATAATGCTACTAATGTGCAGATCTATGCCCACGGGCAGGAGATATATTGGGATAGGGGAACAGAGAAATCTGACAACAATGCGATTAATATTTAATCCTAAGTATTATTCGATCTGCGTCTTCTGACGCAGATCTGTGCTTTTCATTGCATGTGTGGGGGATCAGTATTGATATTTCATTGGCCGCAGTGATGTCTGGTTTGAGCAGTTTCAACATGACCATCCAGGGTTAATACCCTGGAGGTTCTCTTATAAATAGAATGAGCCGTGCTGCGTGGCCACGCACTCTGAGGAAGACGTGATGATGAAACGCATTTGGGACTTTTTATACTGTTGGTGGTTTGTGACTCATCCCGGGCATCACCACAATCATGTTATCCAGGAAGTGGTGAGAGTACACAGGCTGGCTGGACAGCACTACTCTCTGTTATCCAAAGCAATTTTGTCTTTTTATGCTTGTAAGCACAATTTTAACCATGGGGTGAGTTTGAATAAAATTTCAAAACAGGATTACGCTATGTAGTTTGTCCCCACTCTTTTCATGTTACATGGATAATTCCGATCTGAGGAGGACCCTTCATTAGGAGTGACCACATGCCAACTAAAGAGATTGGAGATCAAGGCTTATTGCATTTGCAGTTCTGGTGAGTTCATTACCATAGGGGAGTGGAGCTCACTTGGTATGGTGGTGACGGAATTTAAAGATCCCATCTGTCCTATTAACACTTTCTAGTGGATGCATGCTGTATTATCCATCTCTACGAACTCTTACAAAGAATGATATACACTGAACTGTTCAAGCACACAGTGTGCTTAGCATTGGGAGAGCGCTGCTAATGCTGAAACGATCATTAGTGTCTTTTTTGCATAAGTTACATTGGAGGGTCTGCTTTGCAAAATGGGGTCATTTTGTGGGTTTTTCTCCTGTCCTGGCACTTCAGGGATCAAGAAGTGTGACAGATAGTCAGGACATCAGATACAAAATGTATGCGCCTTGAAAGCCTAAGGGTGCTCCGCAGATTTTGGGCCCCTCGATGCGTTATGGCAGGGAAAAAAATCTCACACATGTGGTGTTCCCATACTTGGGGGGAGTAGAAGAATGTGTTTTGGTAAGAACTTGTAAGTATGCCTATGCTATGTGTGAGAAATCATTAAAAAGACCACTCTGTGAAAAAAAAACACATTTTATTTAACTTTCTCCATTTTCCAAAATGAAAAAAAATGTGGCAAAAAATGACATCTTCTAAAAAACTCACATGCGTCTTACTAAATAAAGTTTACTATATACTTTGCAAAAATATATCATTTTAGGAGTATGTGTACTGTCCTGGCATTTTAGGTCTCAAGAAATGAGATAGGCAGTCGATACATTGAGGTTGATGAGGGAAATTTTTTTTCTTAAATGTTCAGGCTAAAATGCTTTTAGTTTTACATTATTACTGCTGAGATCTGCTATTTGGACAGGAGAAGAGGTGAGTATTCCATGTTTTCTGAGCAGGGGGTCTGGAATGTAAAGTATGGCAGGGTTGCTTTAATGAATATAGAGCTGCATTATATCTAATAGATCTGGTTGGAGTTGAGTTTTCTAAATAGTTGTTCTTTTCTTGTGCTTCCAATATGATGTTATAAGGAGATGTGAACTTGAATATACACATTTTGTATTTTTAGGCCATCTGAAACTGAGAATTATCCATTCACATTGTACACATGAAAAGCTAGTATAATCTTGAATGACATTTTATATTTATTTTAAAGCACAACTAAGCACTAAAAAACAAAACCTAAACACCACGATACTTACCTGCCTTCAACAGTCCAACGTCCCATCTTTTACCCAGCCTCTTGGGCCTCTTCTCATTGGCCATGCACTCATCCCAGCACATAGGCGCTGTGCTGGAATATAGATTGAGCTGCACCTACGAAGCTCAGTGTGCATTTCAAAGATGACCACAAACAGACGGGTACGCTTTTTTTTACTGCTATGTCTCTTCTACAATAAAGAGCCTGCCTGCTCACAGTTTTCAAAGCTGGTACTTTAGTTCTGCATCAAGAGCAGGAAGGCTATTTATTGCAGAAGAAACATACAGTAGCATGTTTCTTCTGCAATAAATAGCAGCACCCAGAAGAAGCAGAGGAGAAGTTGCCAGAACCAGTGAGGGACCTTGTGGGTATCAAGCCATGTGAGCGGAGGTAGGAAATAAAGTAAAATGTAAAGTATGGCCAAAGTGATCAGGGGTCATGCGATTGCTCGGTTCACTATCTTAGAGCCAGAGGGGGACTGCAGCAGACATCCAGGTGAGAATGAATGTTTACTTTTTTAAATTCACAGACTTCCCTTTTAAGGACTTTAGTTCCGCTTTAAAGCTGCGAGCGTATAGTTCCAGATCACCTGGTGTCCTCAATAAGTGCTAACTGTAAAAAGTCTCCTAAGCCTCTGTTCACAGCGGTGTGGCTTTGCGCTATAAACAAAAAAAAGGGCAACAATTTTGAAAAAAAAAAAACAATATTTTTTACTTTCTGTTACAAAACATACCCAATAAAAAAATGAAGAAAAAAAAATCAAATTTCTTCATCAAAAAAAATCCCAATTAACGTATATTGGTTGGTTTGCCCAAAATTTTAGCGTCTACAAACTATGGGATAGATTTAGGGACTTTTTATTTTTTTTTATTTTTTTACTATTAATGGCAGCGATCAGCAATTTTTAGTGCGACTGCAACATTGCGGCAGACAAATTGGACACCAAGTGACACTCTAATGCCCCGTACACACGGTCGGACATTGATCGGACATTCTGACAACAAAATCCTAGGATTTTTTCCGACGGATGTTGGCTCAAACTTGTCTTGCATACACACGGTCACACAAAGTTGTCGGAAAATCCGATCATTCTGAACGCGGTGACGTAAAACACGTACATCGGGATTATAAACGGGGCAGTAGCCAATAGCTTTCATCTCTTTATTCTGAGCATGCGTGGCACTTTGTGCGTCGGATTTGTGTACACACGATCGGAAATTCCGACAACGGATTTTGTTGTCGGAAAATTTTATAGCCTGCTCTCAAACTTTGTGTGTCGGAAAATCTGATGGAAAATGTGTGATGGAGCCCACACATGGTCGTAATTTCCGACAACAAGGTCCTATCACACATTTTCTGTCGGAAAATCCTATCGTGTTTACAGGGCATTAGTCTGAACACATGAGGAGAAAATTTCCAGATCCTTGCTTTCGTAAAGAGTATCCCGGGAGTGAAGCTTTCTTCCGCTGGTTTCTTGGTAACAGGTGGACATCTCCCTGTGGTTTGACCATCGCAAGCTGACCTGCCAGCAGGCTGATGCATAGGCGCTTTTGATCTCTGTCATTTGAGATCCAACTTATCTGGTAAGCAGTTTGTATTTTTACATCGTGCACCGCATCCCAGATGTTTGGATTGAGGAATATGTGCCCTGTTTTCTGGAGATTTATTTAAGGACTTTTGTTTTATTTTCAGATAATACATAGACTTTCTTTCTCAATTTTTTGTATGTTGTGATACACATATATACTGATATATTTTTTTCATATGTAATGTTCAGGTTTGGTTTTTGTTTTGCCCCAAATATTTATCACCATTTTTAGTGGTTCATTTGCGCACTTTTTTCTTCTTTTCCAATTCATTTTAGGTTTTCAGTATTTAACTTATAGAGGTGCAGCATTTAATCACATCACCTGTACACGTAGTCACACTACCTGTATACCTACACATTTCTCACTTTGGATGGTATCTTTGTGGTTAGCACAAATATCCCCTTTTTTCCTACTAAGTGACACTTTTTGGGGACAAGTGACACCAATACAGTGATCATTGCTAAAGAAAAATGCACTGTCACTGTATAAATGACACTGGTGATCAAGGGGTTAAATGTTTTCCCTCAGTGTCTTACTGTGTGGGGGATGAACTCACTGCAGGAACAGAGAGATCTGTGTTTCTGATTATCAGGAAGCACAGATCTCTCTGTTCCTGTCTGACAGAAGGACGACCTGCTTTGTTTACATCAGACCGCCGTTCTGTCATTCCCCAGATCGATCGCAGGAGCTTTACAGGTTAAGTTGGTGGTGGTAAAACAGCAGAATATAATAGAAGTCTATGGCTAAGCGCAGCAAATCTGCAGGAAAGCTGCAGGTACACTGCACTGCACCTGCGGTGTGGGTAAACCGCAGCACATCAGTGTGAAAGCAGACCTATACTATTGTGCCCAGTGTATCGCTTGACACTTACCTGAAGATCTCTTCTTTCCTGCTGCTGGCACCACTCTGAAGACCACTAGCGCGGATAAGAGGTGATGCGCAGCTGCTATCACTCCACATGGGACAGGAGCCAGCACTACAGAGGAGGCATCCGCTTATGCGGCTCCTGCTCCCTACTACAGCTCTAACTGTAGTCCCTCTGCATTGCACCCTGTTTAAAGCTTTAGATTGGCAGGTCAGCAAGCCCAGACCGAGATCTACCAGTCACCTGTCCACGATCTACTAAAAGATCGCGATCTACAGGTTGCTGACCCTCCGCTATACAAAATATAGACTTCAGGTGTCAGGATCTGGATCCCCTACTTGTGGCAGTGTGGTTCCCAGAGCAGCAGAGTGCAGTTTTAGGGGCCACAAGCAGGTGCAGATCCCAGAAATGATGCTCCACTTGATGCTGGTTGCAAGGGAGGTAAATAACTCCTCCCTTGATTTTCATCAGTGCTTCATTGTTTTGCCTGTTAGTCATATAACTACATTCTGATTATCCCGATCCTGAACCATGTACCCTACATCCCTATCCTTTTACCCCATCTCTGCTCCCCTTTTTCCAAATTCCGGTCCTGATCATGCCCTGTTTATGCAAGCCTTCGCCATTTGTACAGTTGATTTGGTTTGGCTTCTTTGTCATGCTTATTTTTCACTTTTGCTTTGTTTATGGTCTGCTGGTGTTAGATAAAACTGTGTGCATTACAAAAGTTTATTTTAATCATGCTCACAGTTTCCTGAGGTGTAGCCCACTGATCTGGTCATCCCTGCTGTTGCTGGATGCCTGTATTTGGTATTGCTTACATCAGGTATGATTTGTCAGGAATTGGTCAGTGTTAGGATGCTATGTGAGCGCATAAATAGACCGCAAAAAATATTTGAGTGGGAGGATAGGACCAGATCATGTGAATAGGATAAAAAAAAGATCCAATGCAAGTGCTACTCTATATCAAAAATGAGAAAATTTGTACCCCCTAGACAGAACTGCACAAACATTGTACAGTATTTAGAGTGATATAGAGTGCCTGAGTATTTGAATAAGCCACAAGTTTTGAGACATATTGCAGGTGGTACTGCACACCAAAAATGATAAATTTTGCCACCAAGGTTGAGCTGGGGAAATGTTGTGCAGCGTCTTTACAGTGTCAGGGACTGGTGATGAGGAAGAATTTTTTTTGTAGGATGACATTTTAAACTTTAGTCCAAAGCATCAGCAGCTGAAGTTTTTATTATCAGTTTTTAATAAATTTGAACCAGTCCACACTGTCAGCTGTGTGCTGATGGCCCTCTCGCATAGCACACTTGCTGAAGGGCAATCCAGAAGCTCCAGTGCTTACTGTGCAAGGTCCAGTCAGTCGTCCAGTTTGGACACTCAGCAGTCAATGGGGGTCCTCGCTTTGCAAAAATGGATCCAATGTAGTCAGCAATCACGTGGCTGAGGCACTGCCCGAGACTGTTACTTGCAGCTGGGCCTTGCTGCTATGGCTTGAAAAAGTTTTTAAAAGCAGCGTTGATGCAGATGGTACCACTGCTGCTCTTTACAGGGTTAGGAACATCAGAAGCAAAGAGGCCTAAAGAGGCACATTGCTCTGTAGAGGGGATTTTGCCACCCTCCAAAAATGCATTTAGGAGGCTTTTTACACAGCACCTCCTCAAACATTTTGCATTTTTCACTCCCTAAGGGATGGTGTTAGGGATCATTTTGCCCTTTTATTGGGGATCTCAAAGGCTTTGTGCCTGCTAGTTGTTTTTCTCTTTTATCACCAAAATTTGAGGTCTTTTGCAAGCATTATTGTGTAAAAGATCCTATCCGCCACAAATTGCCAAATTGTAGCAAAGCATCAGAAATCCTTGGTGTCACTGAGGACTGTTAGCCCTAGGACAGAAGCTTCCTCCTGCTGCTGTACCTCTAATGTACGTTCAAATAGGTCAAGTAGTGTGGGGTCCAAAAGGAACACAAGAGTGATTGCATCACAAAGCTCCTGCATTATCAGGACCATTGTGGCCGCTATTCCAAAATATGCCAAAAATGATAGATCAATTTTGAATGATGAGCCATGGTTGCAATGAAAAGATCCCCAGCTTCCCAGAGCCTGTCTTCATGCCATAACTGCAGAAGTACTCATTGATGGCACATTGCTTCTGATGCAGCTTCTGCAGCATGGCTAGCATAGAGTACCAGCAGCTAGGGATGCCAAGGATGAGATGGTTGGCAGGCAGCTGATGCTGGCTCTGCACTTCTTCCAGACAAGCCAGGGGTGGATATAACCATCTAAATTGTCTACAAATCCTGTTATCCTAAAAAAATACCTTTTGGAAGCCAGGGCATTTTGGGATGAAATGCTGCATCACTGCCAGGCAAGAAACGTGTTAGTCTACGCTTGGTTGGACAGCAGAATAGTGCTGTTGTCACACACAACCTTGTTTGGCTACAGATGATGTAGGGTTGGCCCCCTTTCAATAAAAGCTGGGAGAGCTGCCAGAAACTCTGGTCCAGTATGGCAGCATTTGGCCTGGACATTGCCTATGCTCTGGGGTATTTTGTGTGGCATGTTGTTCTTAAAGTGGATGTAAACCCGAAATTCGAGCTGGGCACATATATCTGCAGTGTTTTCTTATCTCTCTTCAAACTACTAGGTCCCGTGGCTTTCGCCTGCCCTGTTCTTCTATTATCAGTATGATAACTTCTGACAAGTTCTCCATCAACTGTGATAAAACCAGCCTGAAATTTGTGTCGGGGAGGTTGCTATAAATAGATTAACAGTAATGCCCCGTACACACAGTTGGACTTTGTTCGGACATTCCGACAACAAAATCCTAGGATTTTTTCCGATGGATGTTGGCTCAAACTTGTCTTGCATACACACGGTCACACAAAGTTGTCGGAAAATCCGATCATTCTGAACGCGGTGACGTAAAACCCGTACGTCAGGACTGTAAACGGGCCAGTGGCCAAAAGCTTTCATCTCTTTATTTATTCTGAGCATGCGTGGCACTTTGTCCGTCGGATTTGTGTACACACGATCGGAATTTCCGACAACGGATTTTGTTGTCGGAAAAATTTAAATCCTGCTCTCAAACTTTGTGTGTCGCAAAATCCGATGGAAAATGTGTGATGGAGCCTACACACGGTCAGAATTTCCGACAACAAGGTCCTATCACACATTTTCCGTCGGAAAATCCGACCGTGTGTACAGGGCATAAGAATGAGCTCCGGCGTGTTTGCACAGCCCACGTTCAGAGCCCGCCAGGAAGTTGGCACTGCGCTGCGCTAATCACAGGCAGTGAGACATTTAGCCGATGCGTGGCTGCAGAGATCGGGAAATGTCTCACTGCCCATGATCAGCGCAGTGCTGACTTCCTGGTGGGCTCTGCACGTGGACTGTGTGAACACACTGGAGCTCATCCTTAACTAACAGAAATCTAAACTATTCACAGAACAGCTCTGAGAGTCTCTGCCTATGTGGAGTAGGGGGCGTGCCTTTCCTCCAATCAGCTGTCTTGGCTTTGTGCCCAGGCTTCACTTCCAGTGCTGAACAGGAAGAGAAAATCTCTAACACAATCTGAACTTTCTAAAGAATATATAAAGCTGAAGACAGAAGATATACATGTAAAACTTGTTTAGGGAGATTTGTTTCATGTCTGTGTATCATCTGAGGCTGTTCAATTCACTGGGTATATGTGAGGGTTTACATCCACTTTAACCAGTTGCCGACCGCCGCACGACGATGTACGTCGGCAAAGCGGCACGGGCAGGCAAAAGGGCTTACCTGTGCGTCCTTGCCTGCCCGCGGGTGGGGGGTCCGATCGGACCTCCCCCCGGTGCCTGCGGCGGTCGGCCAATCTCCCCCGGCGATCGGTGGTGAGGGGGGAGGCCATCCATTCGTGCCCCCCCCCCCCTCGCGCTCGCTCCCAGCCAATGGGATCATTTCCCTGCCTCTGTATTGTACACAGAGGCAGAGGAAATGATGTCATCTCTCCTCGGCTCGGTATTTTCCGTTCCGGCGCAGAGGAGAGAAGACTGGAATGTGAGTGCACAACACACACACATACAGTAGAACATGCCAGGCACTCAAAACACCCCAATCCCCCCCCCCCCCCCGATCCCCCCCCAATCACCCCCCCCTGTCACAAACTGACACCAAGCAGGTTTTTTTATCTATTTTTTTTTTTTTTCTGATTACAGTATTGGTGTCAGTTTGTGACAGTTACAGTGTTAGGACAGTGAGTGTTAGCCCCCTTTAGGTCTAGGGTACCCCCCTAACCCCCCCTAATAAAGTTTTAACCCCTTGATCACCCCCTGTCGCCAGTGTCACTAAGCGATCATTTTTCTGATCGCTGTATTAGTGTCGCTGGTGACGCTAGTTAGGGAGGTAAATATTTAGGTTCGCCGTCAGCGTTTTATAGCGACAGGGACCCCCATATACTACCTAATAAAGGTTTTAACCCCTTGATTGCCCCCTAGTTAACCCTTTCACCACTGATCACCGTATAACCGTTGCGGGTGACGCTGGTTAGTTAGTTTATTTTCCATAGTGTCAGGGCACCCGCCGTTTATTACCGAATAAAGGTTTAGCCCCCTGATCGCCCGGTGGTGATATGCGTCGCCCCAGGCAGCATCAGATTAGCGCCAGTACCGCTAACACCCACGCACGCAGCATACGCCTCCCTTAGTGGTATAGTATCTGAACTGATCAATATCTGATCCGATCAGATCTATACTAGTGTCCCCAGCAGTTTAGGGTTCCCAAAAATGCAGTGTTAGCGGGATCAGCCCAGATACCTGCTAGCACCTGCTTTTTGCCCCTCCACCCGGCCCAGCCCAGCCCACCCAAGTGCAGTATCGATCGATCACTGTCACTTACAAAACACTAAACTCATAACTGCAGCATTCGCAGAGTCAGGCCTGATCCCTGCGATCGCTAACAGTTTTTTTGGTAGCGTTTTGGTGAACTGGCAAGCACCAGCCCCAGGCAGCGTCAGATTAGCGCCAGTATCGCTAACACCCACGCACGCACCGTACGCCTCCCTTAGTGGTATAGTATCTGAACGGATCAATATCTAATCCGATCAGATCTATACTAGCGTCTCCAGCAGTTTAGGGTTCCCAAAAACGCAGTGTTAGGGGGATCAGCCCAGATACCTGCTAGCACCTGCGTTTTGTCCCTCCGCCCGGCCCAGCCCAGCCCACCCAAGTGCAGTATCGATCGATCACTGTCACTTACAAAACACTAAATGCATAACTGCAGCGTTCGCAGAGTCAGGCCTGATCCCTGCGATCGCTAACAGTTTTTTGGTAGCGTTTTGGTGAACTGGCAAGCGCCAGCGGCCTAGTACACCCCGGTCGTAGTCAAACCAGCACTGCAGTAACACTTGGTGACGTGGCGAGTCCCATAAGTGCAGTTCAAGCTGGTGAGGTGGCAAGCACAAGTAGTGTCCCGCTGCCACCAAAAAGACAAACACAGGCCCGTCGTGCCCATAGTGCCCTTCCTGCTGCATTCGCCAATCCTAATTGGGAGCCCACCACTTCTGCAGCGCTCGTACTTCCCTCATTCACATCCCCAACCAAATGCAGTCGGCTGCATGAGAGGCATTTTTATGTCCTCCCGAGTACCCCTACCCAACTAACCCCCCCAAAAAAGATGTTGTGTCTGCAGCAAGCGCGGATATAGGCATGACACCCGCTATTATTGTCCCTCCTGTCCTGACAATCCTGGTTTTTGCATTGGTGAATGTTTTGAACGCTACCATTCACTAGTTGAGTATTAGCGTAGGGTACAGCATTCCACAGACTAGGACACACTTTCACAGGGTCTCCCAAGATGCCATCGCATTTTGAGAGACCCGAACCTGGAACCGGTTACAATTATAAAAGTTACAGTTACAAAAAAAGTGTAAAAAAAAAAAAAAAACAAACAAAAATATAAAATAAAAAAAAATAGTTGTCGTTTTATTGTTCTCTCTCTCTCTATTCTCTCTCTATGTTCTGCTCTTTTTTACTGTATTCCATTCTGCAATGTTTTATTGTTATTATGTTTTATCATGTTTGCTTTTCAGGTATGCAATTTTTTATACTTTACCGTTTACTGTGCTTTATTGTTAACCATTTTTTTGTCTTCAGGTACGCCATTCACGACTTTGAGTGGTTATACCAGAATGATGCTTGCAGGTTTAGGTATCATCTTGGTATCATTCTTTTCAGCCAGCGGTCGGCTTTCATGTAAAAGCAATCCTAGCGGCTAATTAGCCTCTAGACTGCTTTTACAAGCAGTGGGAGAGAATGCCCCCCCACCGTCTTCCGTGTTTTTCTCTGGCTCTCCTGTCTCAACAGGGAACCTGAGAATGCAGCCGGTGATTCAGCCAGCTGACCATAGAGCTGATCAGAGACCAGAGTGGCTCCAAACATCTCTATGGCCTAAGAAACCGGAAGCTACGAGCATTTTATGACTTAGATTTCGCCGGATGTAAATAGCGCCATTGTGAAATTGGGGAAGCATTTTATCACACCGATCTTGGTGTGGTCAGATGCTTTGAGGGCAGAGGAGAAATCTAGGGTCTAATAGACCCCAATTTTTTCAAAAAAGAGTACCTGTCACTACCTAGCAGTAGACCATGCCTCTCAGCAAATAGCTTGGGGTGTCTACTTTCCAAAATGGGGTCATTTGGGGGGGGTTTGTGCCACCTGGGCATTCCATGGCCTCCGAAACTGTGATAGGCAGTGAAGAGTGAAATCAAAAATGTACACCCTTAGAAATCCTGAAGGCGGTGATTGGTTTTCGGGGCCCGGTACGCGGCTAGGCTCCTAAAAAGTCCCACACATGTGGTATCCCCATACTCAGGAGAAGCAGATAAATGTATTTTGGGGTGCAATTCCACATATCCCCATGGCCTGTGTGAGCAATATATCATTTAGTGACAACTTTGTGCAAAAAAAAAAAAAAAATTGTCACTTTCCCGCAACTTGTGTCAAAATATAAAATATTCCATGGACTCAACATGCCTCTCAGCAAATAGCTTGGGGTGTCTACTTTCCAAAATGGGGTCATTTGGGGGGGTTTTGTGCCATCTGGGCATTTTATGGCCTTCAAAACTGTGATAGGTAGTGAGGAGTAAAATCAAAAATGTACGCCCTTAGAAATCCTGAAGGCAGTGATTGGTTTTCGGGGCCCCGTACGCGGCTAGGCTCCCAAAAAGTCCCACACATGTGGTATCCCCCTACTCAGGAGAAGCAGCTAAATGTATTTTGGGGTGCAATTCCACATATGCCCATGGCCTGTGTGAGCAATATATCATTTAGTGACAACTTTTTGTAATTTTTTTTTTTTTGTCATTATTCAATCACTTGGGACAAAAAAAAATGAATATTCAATGGGCTCAACATGCCTCTCAGCAATTTCCTTGGGGTGTCTACTTTCCAAAATGGGGTCATTTGTGGGGGTTTTGTACTGCCCTGCCATTTTAGCACCTCAAGAAACGACATAGGCAGTCATAAATTAAAGGCTGTGTAAATTCCAGAAAATGTACCCTAGTTTGTAGACGCTATAACTTTTGCGCAAACCAATAAATATACACTTATTGACATTTTTTTTACCAAAGACATGTGGCCGAATACATTTTTCGGTCTTTTTCCGTGTATAGCGCAAAAAATATAAACGGCAGAGGTGATCAAATACCATCAAAAGAAAGCTCTATTTGTGGGAAGAAAAGGACGCAAATTTCGTTTGGGTACAGCATGACCGCGCAATTAGCAGTTAAAACTACGCAGTGCCAAATTGTAAAAAGTGCTCTGGTCAGGAAGGGGGTAAATCCTTCCGGGGCTGAAGTGGTTAAGGAACCAGAGGATGATATCAGTGAGGAGGGGTACAGATGACCATGCGGTCACCATCTGTCACCACATGTGGCGACAGCACTAGCTCCAGTGGTCTGCCCTGTCCTGCATCTATCCCAGCTGCCAGAAGATTCACTCAGTGTGCAGTGAAATATATGTAGTCTTCTCGTGCCTACTCGACCACGTGTTCATGGTCATGTGTTCCCTGCTGCTGACAGTGTGACAGCGCCACAGATACAATTCGTTCTATGTGTCACAAGTGACTTGCTACTGTGATGTAGCACAGGCCATAGGCTAGCAGAGGGGGGGTGATTCAACCAGCTAAGTTAGCATTAAGACACTGGGCATGTATATTATATGTTTGATTGCTGCTCTTTGTATTTTATGGTACGTCTACTAATGTTGTACTGTTATTTTTTCCTAAATAAAGAATTTAATAAAGAAAAAGATGCTGGGCATTCAAGTGGTTTAGAGACTGTGTTGCTTATCGTGGCCCCATGACCCTCTTAACTGACATTGAGTGCAAAAAGCCTATGAGTGCCAAGCAGTTATCTCTAGCTGGAACATCACTACCTCTTTCTACTCCCTGCCTCATGTTCCCAGACAGCTGTGTGGCCGAACTCTCTTCTCTTTTTCTGATTTTGTTGTCTTCTACAATATTAGAAAAGAGAAGCGCTTGTGCATCACGCATTCTCCTGACAAAAGTCACAAACCATATGATCAAATAATTCTATTGAATTGGCACGAGACGAGGAAGAAGAGGGTGGATTAGCAGTACTGGTAGACACTAGCTGCTCTGTATCTGACACAAGGAAGAAAAAGGTTTTTAAGCCACTCAGCTACTGCTACAGCATACTGTAACTATATAGTTTGGCTTTTTTGTGAAAGAAAAAGTTGATGTTCCCTCTAGATGGTGCAGCTTTGTCTTACAGAACCTATACCCCCTCTACTACCTCCACGTATTGCTCTTCTGCCTCCCAACTTAGGCCTGCCCACCTCTACCTAAACAATAATTTACATAATATAGCACCATATAGCGCAGAATAGCACACTTCTACTCTGCCTTCTCAGACCCTTAATTTCCTTGAAACAGTTCCAACACACAATGACAAATTGCTGCTAGGACCCAACCCTTTATAGTGAGGTGGCTTGTCCATAACAAAGCCCCTATTGTTTGCCAATCTAACCCTGCCAGTACATTGTGGGTCCTCTAAAATTTGGGCTTGCAAATTCCCCATAAATTCACTGGTATTGTGAACCTCAGACCTAAAGGATTTGCTATAAACCTTTGGAAGCAGCGAACCTGAATATTCCTAGTGGCTAGCACCATAACTATGTAGTGGTGTCTTTAAATCAATTTTTAATGAGGATATTATCAGGGTTGTTCGTATGTTCTTGCTATATTTGTATGGTCTTTCTGTGATTTCCTCCCACAATGCACACATATTTTGGAATGTTATTTGGAAGTATTAGATTACAAGCTCCTTTAGGACAAGACAGATGATTGCACTGTTTAATAAGTGCTAGCAGTATATAGATAAGATAAATAAAGTATTAAGTAAATAGAAAGTATTTGCCTGAAGCAAAATTTGTTTAGCAGGAGAAATTTTTAACATGCGGATTGATAGATCCTGACAAAGCACTAACAGACGAAGCCAAGTACTAAAATTTATAATACAGTAAGTAACATTAAACCTTCATTTTTTTTCCTCATTAATAAATATGTCATATTTACCTGCTCTGTGCAATGCAGCCCTGATTCTCTTTTTCTAGGGTACCCCACCAGCGCGCCAGGCTCCTCCTCTTTGGCGAGTTCTCCTGCTGTCTATAAGGGCACTCATGTGGGTTCACTCCTAAGCCACCCTGTCTGCATCCATTGACACAGACCAGGTGGCTTGGCCCACCCCCTGCTCCCTCATCACAGCATTTGAATGACAGCAGTGGGGGCCAATGGCTCCCGCTGTCTGCCCAGTGAGAAGAGGGATAGCGGTGAGAGCCGCTGCTCTCACGCACATTGCTGGATCAGGATCGGGCTTAGGTAAGTATAAGGAAGGGGGTGGGGTGCTGGGGGGATCCAGCTTTAGAACTACTTTAAGATGAATCTGGGCCAGTGTTTCCCAAAGTGCAGTGTGACACTTAAAGTGATATTAAACCCTTTGTGTTTAAGATCTTTCAGCAGCTATCTTTTAATCCTTGCCTATGTTTCTAATTGAAGTTGGTGCCAGGACTGCTGCCCAGACCAGGTTTCCTGTTTCAGGACGGCACCTTCCTCTTGGAGTGTCCTATAGAGGACACTTGCATGCAGGAACTATAGCTGTGTCTCTCTGCACTGGTTGCATAAATAGAAATACACATCACCATAACCTTGGGTGGCAAGGCACTCCCCTGCAACTCAGTCACATGGCTTAGGATGGCAGGGCAGTATTCTGCTCCTCCCCTTTAATTCACTTATACCCAAGAGACTGAGTCAAAACTGTACTGTCCACTGTTTCCAGTAAAGCCTGGGAATTCAGGGAAGCAGCGCTACGAGAACAGGAGCCAGCAGCATTGACATTTGTAATTGACATTTTCAACTAATAGGTTACTGGGGAATGTTTATTGTATTGTGCCCATTTTGTTAAGCTACTTTTTACCAAGCCACTTCTTCAGTTTCAAAGAGTGTCAGGAAGATACCCCAGCAATGATACCCATTGGTAGCACAGACACCTCAGTACCATCACCATGGGATGAGGAGATGTTGATAATACAAGAACAGGGTGTGAAGTGTGAAAATAGTTGAACCACCCTGTTTAAGTTACAACATACATAACCCCATCCTTGGTGTCAGGAAGTCTGGATAGGTGTTAACTATTTTACTTAGATGGCAACTGACTCACTCAAACTAGCCCACACAGGAAAACAATGCAAATAGCTACATAGTATCACACAGTTCCTTTTTGAAGAAATGGCTATACCTAATACCTACATGTACCTATGAGTCAATACAGAAAACTATAGAAAAGACTGCAGCAGGTCATTTATAATTCTCATATATCTAAGATACAACATACAGTTTAATAAAGAAACAATCGAGCATTTTGAAAAGAGATGAGATACCAGGACCTATCCTAGCAGACAGATTATCCTTAATTTTTAACACCAAATCTGACCATTAAAAGTTAAGTGGTTAGCACTTCTGCCTGGCACCACTAAGTTCTTTGGTTCGAATCCCAACCTTGACATTACCTGCCTGGAGTTTGCATGTTCTGCCTGTACCTGTGTGGGTTTCCACCGGGTACTCCAGTTTCCTCCCACATTTCAAAAACATGCTGGTAGGTGAATTGGATCATGTCTAAATTGGCCCTAGTATGTGTATGTGTGAATGTGAGATAGAGACCTTTAGACTATAAACTCCTTGAGGGCAGGGACTGATGTGAATGTATAATAAATATGTAAAGCACTGCGTAAATTGATGGCGCTATATATAAGTACCTGTATTAAATAAATAAATACTACAATACAATGGCTAACAATGAAAGGAGGTTTTGTGAACTGTGAAAGCTGTTGCAAATGTACCCAACAAATGACAAGGAGAAAGGAAAAGCGTACAGTATGTTTACTTCAACAAGTACCAACAAACAATTTGCAGTTAAGGGCCTGTTAACATGCAATATTAAAGCCATTATATATTGTAAACATAGGCGTGTGCCAGGTGTGCCGATTCCCTCTACTGCCTGGGCTTCCTCTCCCCTCAGCTGCTGCGGAGAATGTTTCAGGATGGAGAGTGGGGGGTAGGGGTTAGTAAATATGTCATTTACCAGTGCCTTGCTTTTCTAAATGAACACAGTAAACACACTCACTCACTGTGTTCATTCATTAATGATGCCTGCCAATTGTGACCCATTCAAGTAAATGGGGCAACTTTGCAAGCGCCCCACAACTGCATTCTTCTGCAGGGTCCAAGGGGTTAAAGCAGGTGGTGAGAAAGCAACACAATGCTGCCTGCTTTAACCCCTTGTTTGCTGTACTGCACAAGGTTGCAGGGCACTTGCAGAGCAGCCTTATTCACTTGAATGAGTCATGCTTGGCAGGTACTACACCCACCAACCATGACAGGGCGTGTAACTTCTACTGGGGCTGCGACATATATACACCCCTGGCCACTGTGGCTAAAGGGGGTGTGGTTGGGGCGGGGGTAATAAAAACACATTTTAACTATGGGATTTTACCAACCCCCAAACTGCAAATGTAAATGAACCATGATGCAGTTTTTAAATTATTTAGTTTATTAAGGGAAAAAGCTGTTCAAACCTGCCTGGCCCTATGTGTAAAGCAATTGCCCCCTCCCATGCTGAATTATGCATGAACTGTGATTAACCACAATTTTTTGGAAAGCTGTGTTAAATTTCACTTGCCACACCCAGGCCTGATTACTGCCAGACCTGTTGAATCAAGAAATCACATAAATAAAAGCTGCCTGACAAAGTGAAGCACGCTAACAGATCACAAAAAGCCACACATCATGCCTCAATCTAAAAAAATTCAAGAACATATTAGAAACAAAGTAGTGTACATGTATTAGATTGGGAAGGGTTTCAAAGCCATTTCTAAGGCTTTGGAACTCCAGTGAACCATGGGGAGAGCCATTATCCACAAATAGAGATAACTTGGAACAGTGGTGAACCTTCCCAGGAGTAGCCGGCCTACAAAAATTACTCCAAGAGCATAACGACATCTCATCCAGGAGGTCATAAAAGAACTCAGAACAACATCTAAAGAACAGCAGGCCTCACTTGCCTAAGGTAAGATCAGAGTTCATGATTCAACAATAAGAAATAGACTGGCCAAAAATGCCATCCATGGGAGAGTTCCAAGGGCAAAGCCACTGCTGACCAAAAAGAACACAAAGGCTCATCTCATATTTACCAAAAAACATCTTGATTATCCCCAAGACTTTTAGGCAAATATTCTGTGGACCGATGAGACAAAAATTTGGAAGGTGTGCGTCCTGTTACATCTGGCATAAAACGAATACAGCATTTCACAACAAGAACATCATACCAACAGTCAGACATGGTGGTGGTAGAGTGATGGTCTGGGGCTGCTTTGCAGCTTTAGGACCTGGACAACTTACCATAATTGATTGAACCATGAAATCTGAGCTCTACCAGAAAATTCTGAAGGAGAATGTCCGGCTATCAGTTTGTGACCTCAAGTTCTGGTACACTTGGGTTACGCAGCAAGACAATGATCCGAAACACAACAGCAAGTCCTCCTCCAAAATGGTTCAAACAAAGAAAAATTTAGGTTTTGTAGTGGCCTAGTCAAAGCCCGGACTTAAATTCAATTGAGATGCTGTATTATGACCTTACACAGGCCGTTCATGCTGGAAAACCCTCCAATGTGGCTGAATTAACCACTTGCCGACTGTGTCACGCAGATATACTACAGTACAATGGCTTTCCTGGGCGAAATCCCGTACGGGTATGTCCTACCCTCTTTCGGCCACCAGAGGGCACCTGCGCACCCGCTGCACAGCGGGGGACCTGATGCGCGTGGCCGGACGAGCGCCAGCACGGGGATTTGTGTGTGTAAACACACAAATCCCTGTGCTGTCAGAGGACAGGAGCCATATCGTTTGTTCCTACTAAGTAGGAAAAACGATATGGCTCCTCTCCTAGTCAATCCTATCCCCATATAGTTAGAACACAGTGAGGGAACACACCGTTAACCCCTTGATCACCCCCTAGTGTTAACCCCTTCCCTGCCAGTGACATTTACACAGTAATCAGTGCATTTTTATAGCGCTGATCGCTCTATAAATGCCAATGGTCCCAAAAAAGTGTCAAAAGTCTCTGATCTGTCTGTCGCAATGTCGCAGTACCGGTAAAAATCGCAGATCACCGCTATTACTAGTAAAAAAAATAAATAATAAAAATGCTATAAATCTTTTCAATAGTTTGCAATTGCTACAACTTTAGCACAAACCAATCAATATACGCTTATTGCGATTTTTTTTTACCAAAAATATGTAGAAGAATATATATTGGCCTAAACTGATGAAGAAATTAGTTTTTTTAAAAAAAATTGGGGGATATTTATTATAGCAAAAAGTGAAAAATAATGTTGGTTTTTTTCCAAAATTGTCGCTCTTTTTTTGTTTATAGCGCAAAAAATAAAAACCGCAGAGGTGATCAAATACCACCAAAAGAAATCTCTATTTGTGGGGAAAAAAGGATGCAAATTTCATTGGGTACAGCGTCAACGGCCACGTAATTGTCAGTTAAAGCGGCGCAGTGCCAAATTGTAAAAAGTGCTCTGGTCAGGAATGGGGTAAAATCTTCCGGGCTGAAGCAGTTAAAACAATTCTGCAAAGAAGATTGGGCCAAAATTGCTCCACAGCAATGTGAAAGACTCATTGCCAGTTATCGCAAATGCTTGATTGCAGTTGTTGCCGCCAAGTGTGGCACAACCAGTTATTAGGTTTAGGGGGCTATTACTTTTTTACATAAAGCCAGGCAGGTTTGGACAGCTATTTTGCCTTAACAAATGAAACCATCATTTAAAAACTGCATTTTGTTTTTCCTTAGGTTATCTTCATGTAATAAAATGTGTTTGATGATCTGAGTCATTTAAGTGTGACAAATATGCAAAAAAATAAAAAATGTGAAAGGGAGCAAATACTTTTTCACAGCATTGTATATTCAATTCATCATCAGCTATCTATTTCTAAAAGCAGCACAGCAGTTCTATAGCATACACATGAGCAACATAGACAGCAACTGAAATCTAACCTGATGTTCCAGTACCTTCTTCAATGATGGGGGGCTTGCAGCTTTGGCATTGGCTAACCAGTGGAGGGAGACACAGTCTGGAAGCAAGGTACCCCCAGAGGAGCAGCCGTCCCCAGCTTTCTGTTCAGTATGATCTTCTGTATGTTGTGGTTTCATACTAGGGGAGTACTTTCAGTTCTTTGAGAGAGAGGCAGTATGGATTTCTTAGAATTGAATTGTAAAGAATACGCCTCTGCAATTTTCTGAAAATCCCCTGATGAGTCAGGGATGTCTCTTTTCGGTCTAAAGAAGACACTTTGTGGATTCTTAAAAGTTGAAAACAATGTCAAGGAAAGTGGAAGTAAACTCCAAATACCAAAGAAATAGATGGGATTACAGCAATACTTCTGCAAGTACGTATAGGAAGACCAGAGTTTACACGATATGGGCAACAGCCAATCTGATAGAAGGAGTCGTGTGTATTTATTTACCAGGATTTCATGAGGCTATGTTCTAACCTAACCTAATTTTAATGATACAACAGACCATAAGGATACTGTAGAGCCTAGACTATTATTGCTAATAAGTATGGATGCTGAGATCTGGTTTGGACTGCCAATAAAAATACACTTATGCCGCGTACACACGAGCGGACTTTACGGCGGACTTTGCCCGGCGGATTTTTCTACGTACTTTACGACGGACTTTCTGAATGAACGGACTTGCCTACACACAATCCACCAAAGTCCGTCAAATTCGTACGTGATGACGTACGACCGGACTAAAACAAGGAAGTTCATAGCCAGTAGCCAATAGCTGCCCTAGCGTGGCTTTTTAGTCCGTCGAACTAGCATACAGACGGCGGACTTTTCGACCGGACTCGATTTCAACGGATACATTTTAAACAAGTTTCGAATCTAAGTCCGTCCAACTTTTGAGAAAACAAAGTCCGCTGGAGCCCACACACATCGAATTGTCCGACGAAATCCAGTCCGCCGGGCAAAGTCCGCCGTAAAGTCCGCTCGTGTGTACGCGGCATAAGACATACCTAATTAAACTAAGATTATTTAAATGACAAAGGCCATTACATTTTAAACAGTTCAGTGTGACAGTACTGGTTTTACCTAACAATGACTATACTAAATGCACTGTATCTATACATATCAAAGCTGTATCAAAGGGGGATCAACTCCAGAAATAAAACGATAATTCTCCCGCTCTACAAGACTCTGGTCCGGCCGCACCTGGAGTATGCTGTCCAGTTCTGGGCACCAGTCCTCAGGAAGGATGTACTGGAAATGGAGCGAGTACAAAGAAGGGCAACAAAGCTAATAAAGGGTCTGGAGGATCTTAGTTATGAGGAAAGGTTGCGAGCACTGAACTTATTCTCTCTGGAGAAGAGACGCTTGAGAGGGGATATGATTTCAATTTACAAATACTGTACTGGTGACCCCACAATAGGGATAAAACTTTTTCGCAGAAGAGAGTTTAATAAGACTCGGGGCCACTCATTACAATTAGAAGAAAAGAGGTTTAACCTTAAACTACGTAGAGGGTTCTTTACTGTAAGAGCAGTAAGGATGTGGAATTCCCTTCCACAGGCGGTGGTCTCAGCGGGGAGCATTGATAGCTTCAAGAAACTATTAGATAATCACCTGAATGACCGCAACATACAGGGATATGTAAGGTAATACTGACACATAATCACACACATAGGTTGGACTTGATGGACGTGTGTCTTTTTTCAACCTCACCTACTATGTAACTATGTAACTATATCTGTAGAAGCTCCCAGCCAAACAGCATTACACCACAAAGAAACAGGTCCAGTTTGCATGATGCTGATTTTGTGATGTACTTGAAAACATAGGCACTAAGGTCTGCTTAAACTTGCATTGGACCCCCCTCCACCCCCAAAGAATCACACATACTTAAAGTGGTATTAAATTAAAAGGCAAAAAAATTTAAGTGATTGTAAAGGAAATTTTCTTTTTTTTTTTCTAAATAACAAACATTTCTATTCTTTCCTGCTCTGTGCAATGTAATTCACAAAGCGGCCGCGAACCTCCTCTTTTTGGGACCCCCACCGCGCTCCTGGCCCCCTCCCCCTGTCCAGTGCCTTCCCATGGGGGCACTCGTGCGTGCTCACTGAAGCCCCACTGCTGCATCCATTGACAAAGACAGCGGGACCCGGCCCCATCCCCCAGTTCCTCGTCACTGACTTTGGTTGACAGCACTGTGAGCCAATGGCTCCCAGTGTCCCAGTAAAGCCAGTGAGACCCGGCAGTGAGGGGAGAGAAGAGCTGCAGACGTGCATGGCCCTGGATCGAATGAGAGCTCAGGTAAGTAAAAGGGCGGGGGGGGGGGATGCTGACACCTAAACATTTTTTACCTAAATGCAAGGAATGCACGAAGGTAAAAAATGTTTAGACTTTACAACCACTTTAACATATTGCAGCTTACTAATCCTTAGAGGTGGTGGCTGCATTTGTTTTCTTTTTTTAGGCTTTTTCACCTCTATTTTCAATTGGTTGTAAGGCCAGTAACATGTGGGGAGGTGCAGCATGGTGTCCACTCAGAGTACAGTTGCAGAGACCAGAACTTGTATTAATGTTAAAGTCTAGCAATACACAACAAGCTTGGTGGGAATTTGCTCGACTGGGAACACTCCCAGAATGCAACAGCAGTGTGTAGCAAAGCAGGTCTTGGGTATGCTGACAGCATCTGTCTTGAGAGGTGGAATGTGGCCTGGCCAGTCAATGCACAAATAGGGAGGTGTTCAGAAGGATGGCATCCTTTCCCTATTCGCCTAGAACCTCTCCCTGCTGCTATTTACTGTCCCCATCAGCCAGGGGCTCTGTCCCTACACTACCCATACATGAAATGAGGGCCAAACGTGGGAGCTTGGGCCTTAAATAGGCTCTGCCTAACCCAAGATGGCTGCCAGAGTCACCTGGAGCGGCAGCATCCAATCTGACAGCCTCCCCAGTGACCCAGGAAACCATAGAGCCAGGGTCGGCAACCCATCGATCGCGGGCTGTCGACCACAGGTAGGTGACAGGTAGACCGGGAACGGGTCTGCACTGCCGACCCCGCTACTGCTAGTGCCAGCCCTTCTCTCTCTCTCCCTCCCCTCCAGCCTCCTCTGGCGCTGTGAACAGCGAAAAGCGAGAGGCAGCACAGCCCAGGACAGAGGGTGGGGGAGGAGCTGGCCAAGTTAACTTTTCAAGTTAACCCGCAGGTGATTGGTTGCTAGGTCCTAAGCAACCAATAACCAGCTTGTTAATATTAAAAGTCACTCTGCCCGCTCCTGCTCCTGCCCCCTGTATAGAACAGTGCTGCTTCTTGGTCTTCCCCTTCCCTCCCATAGGATGCTATGGGAGGGAAGAGGACACTACTGTGTGTGTGTGTGTGTGGGGGGGGGGGGTGATGTGAAGGAGCAGTGGACACTGCTATGGGGATGGCCATCCCCATAGCAGTGTCCTCTACCGCACTTCACATCACCCCCCCATCCCTGTATTCTGAGCGCAACACACTCCTGATCCCTGCATTCTGAGCGTAACGCACTCCTGATCCCTGCATTTTGAGCGTAACGCACTCCTGATCCCTGCATTCTGAGCGTAACGCACTCCTGATCCCTGCATTCTGAGCGTAACGCACTCCTGATCCCTGCATTCTGAGCGTAACGCACTCCTGATCCCTGCATTCTGAGCGTAATGCACTCCTGATCCCTGCATTCTGAGTGTAATGCACTCCTGATCCCTGCATTCTGAGCGTAATGCACTCCCGATCCCTGCATTCTGAGTGTAACGCACTCCTTAACCCTGCATTCTAAGTGTGACGCTCTCCTTAACCACTTCAGCCCTGGAATATTTGGCTGCTGAATGACCGGGACATTTTTTGCGATACAGCACTGCGTCGCTTTAACTGACAATTGCACGGTCTGCACCCAAACAAAATTGACGTCCTTTTTTTCCTACAAATAGAGCTTTCTTTTGGTGGTATTTGATCGCCTTTGTGATTTTTATTTTTTGCGCTATAAACAAAAAAAAGAGCGTCAATTTTGAAAAAAACACAATATTTTGTACTTTTTGCTATAATAAATATCCCCATTTTTTTTTTTTTTTAAAAAGCAAATTTTTTCCCAGTTAAGGCCGATATGTATTCTTCTACATATTTTTGGTAAAAAAAAAAAAATCGCAATAACGTATATTATTATTATTATTAATATACAGTATTTATATAGCGCCAACAGTTTACGTAGCGCTTATTGATTGGTTTGCGTAAAAGTTATAGAAGATAGATTTATAGCATTTTTTAAAAATTTTTTTTACTAGTAATGGCAGCAATCTGCAAATTTTATCAGGACTGCGACATTATGGCGGACACATCGGACACTTTTGACACCTTTTTGGGACCATTGGCATTTATACAGCGATCATTGCTATAAAAATGCACTGATCACTGTAAAAATGTCACTGGCAGGGAAGGGGTTAATACTAGGGGGTGATCAAGGGGTTAACTGTGTTCCCTGTGTGTGTTTCTAACTGTAGGGGGAGGGGACTGACCTAGAAGAAATGACAGATCGTGGTTACTAGCTATTAGGAACTCACGATCTGTCACTCAGAACAGAACAGGGATTTTACACACACACTTCCCTGTTCTGCCTCTCATGCCCGCAATCCCTCGTGGCAGGCTGTCATCGCGACCGTCGACCACGAGCATCGTCACCCCCGCAGTGCAGCGGGTACGTGCACGCGCCTGCTATTCCGATCCCACGAGCCGATGTATAGCAGTATAATGACGGCAGCTGGTCGGCAAGCAGTTAACCCTGCATTCTGAGCATAACGCACTCCTGAACTCTGCATTCTGAGCGTAACGCACTCCTAAACACGGCACACTCTTGTAATACTTTTTTTTGTGTCCACTGCGTTTTGGGCTCCATTTTGGTGTTAACAATGTATAGTGCCTTGCAAAAGTATTCACCCCCTTGGCTTTTTACCTATTTTGTTACATTACAGCCTTTAGTTTCTTTTTTTTTTTAATCTGAATTATATGTGATGGATCAGAACACAATAGTCTAAGTTGGTGAAGTAAAATTAGAAAAATATATACATAAAACTATTTTTCAGAAATAAAAAAATGATAATTGGCATGTGCGTATGTATTCAGCCCCTTTGTTATGAAGCCCATAAAAAGCTCTGGTGCAACCAATGACCTTCAGAAGTCACATAATTAGTGAAATGATGTCCACCTGTATGCAATCTAAGTGTCACATGATATGTCATTACATATACACACCTTTTTGAAAGGCCCCAGAGGCTGCAACACCTAAGCAAGAGGTACCACTAACCAAACACTGCCATGAAGACCAAGGAACTCCAAACAAGTAAGGGACAAGGTTGTTGAGAAGTACAAGTCAGGGTTAGGTTATAAAAAAATATCCAAATCTTTGATGATCCCTAGGAGCGCCATCAAATCTATCATAACCAAATGGAAAGAACATGGCACAACAGCAAACATGCTAAGAGATGGCCACACACCAAAACTCACGGACCGTTCAAGGAGGTCATTAATAAGAGAGGCAGCACAGAGACCTAAGGTAACCCTGGAGGAGCTGCAGAGTTCCACAGCAGAGACTGGAGTATCTGTACATAGGACGACAATAAGCCATACGCTCCATAGAGTTGGGCTTTATGGCAGAGTGGCCAGAAGAAAGCCATTACTTTCAGCAAAAAACAAAATGGCACATTTTGAGCTTGCGAAAAGGCACGTGGGAGACTCCCAAAATGTATGGAGGAAGGTGCTCTGGTCTGATGAGATTAAATTGAACTTTTGGCCATCAAAGAAAATGTTATGTCTGGCGCAAACCCAACACATAACATCACCCAAAGAACACCATCCCAACAGTGAAACATGGTGGTGGCAGCATCATGCTGTGGGCATGTTTTTCAGCAGTCGGGAATGGGAAACCTGTCAGAGTTGAGGGAAAGATGGATGGTGCTAAACACAGGGATGTTCTTGAGCAAAACCTGTGCCACTCTGTGTGTGATTTGAGGCTAGGTCGGAGGTTCAGCTTTGAGCAGGACAATGACCCCAAACACACTGCCAAAGCAACACTTGGGTGGTTTAAGGGGAAACATGTAAATGTGTTGGAATAGTCTAGCCAAAGCCCAGACCTCAATCCAATAGAAAATCTGTGGTGTGACTTAAAGATTGCTGTTCACAAGCGCAAACCATCTAACTTGAAGGAACTGGAGCAGTTTTGCAAGGAGGAATGGGCAAAAATCCCAGTGGTAAGATGTGGCAAGCTCACAGAGACTTATCCAAAGCGACTTGGAGCTGTGATAGCCACAAAAGGTGGCTCTACAAAGTATTGACTTTGAATAGTTATGCACATTGACTTTTTCTGTTATTTTGTCCTATTTGTTGTTTGCTAAACAAAAAAACATCTTCAAAGTTGTGGGCATGTTCTGTAAATTAAATGATGCAAATCCTCAAACAATCCATGTTAATTCCAGGTTGTGAGGCAACAAAACAAGGAAAATGCCAAGGGCGGTAAATACTCTTGCAAGGCACTGTATCATCACCTGCAGTAGATCACAAAGGCAGTGCGTTTTGAACACTATGCAGGAAACACACATGGTACATGCCTTTCTGGCATCACGTTCTGCTGTGAACTGGCCCTAACATCAGGACACTGTGCCCGGTGATCTTTGAGTTCATCATTGTTGTTCAAGTAGATCTCCATCTCTCTAAAGTTGCCTACCCCTGCCATAGAGGAACCATCTTCATCTTAACTTTCCCTTTAACTGTAAAATAGACTGCACCTGCCTACAAACATACCTCCTGTATTAGAGTGCACACACTATGGATGAAGGAGAAATACCGATACCTTTGGACAGCAGCTTTGTTAAAGTACATGTAAGTACTCACCTTTTAAAACAACCCATTCATTTTAAAGTAGACATAAGAGCTGGAGGAGTAGAAACAGCAGCATACTAATCTCCCCAATGAATAGCTGTGAGGGGGGGGGGGGGGGGTGTCTGTAAGGGTTTTACCTAAATAAATAAAAATCTGACCGTTGTAAGCACCCCTGTTAATGTTAAATGGTTTGTCTCAACCCTTTTACTGGTATATCTGCAGGACAGCTTGTCCTGTTGAAAAACAACAGACTTGGTAGCTAGATCGCCAGGTGAAAATAAAGGAAAGAAAGCCTAAAAAAGAAAACTAATGCAGTCACAACCTCTAAAAATTGGTAAACTGCGATATAAAAATAAATGTTTGTTTTTGGGTTTAATAATGCTTTAAATAAACGTGGATTCTTTTTTATATACAAAGTCGATTTATTTAAAAACAGTGCCATCTGGTAGCACTGGTTGACCCTATTATATGTCCATAATAAATGCACTGCATATACTTACTGTATCTAAAGATCTGTATAAGCTTCCAGCTCAACAGATTACACCACAAATATAAAAGTACAGTTTGTACAGTGTTGATTTTGTGATGGTAATTATAATAAGAATAGACCGAGGTCTGCATAAATTCTTGTTTAGGCCCCTACGTGCTCCACAAAAAAAGAAAAAATCAGACATACTTAAATAAACTAGGATTATTTTAAAGTGGAAGTAAAGTCCACTTTTTAACTTGTACCTACAGGTAAGCCTATAATAAGACATACCTGTAGGTACAATTAATATCTCCTAAACTTGCACTGTTTAGGAGATAGTCACACAGCAGGCAACCGGTGACGTCACTGATGCATGGGCTCTGAACGGACGGTATACCCATGCCGTCCCGTCAGAGCTCTGTGCCAGGCCATAGCTCCTGCATGGGAATGGTGTTGTTGCGGCCCGACCATTTATACAGCTAGAGTCCGTAACCTTGAAGACCGGGTAAAGATGGAAGCGATGGGGAACCATGACAGAGCTGCGCTGGAAGGCTCTGTATCCAGGTAAGTCTGCCATAATGTGCTAATATGCAGCTGACTGAAACCTGCAGGGGGCCCATTTTTTAAAGATTTTGCTGTCAGTTTACTACCGCTTTAATTACAAAGTCCATTTCATTTAAAAAACAGTGTGGTTTGGTAGACCTGGTTGTTCTGAACAGTATCCAGTAATACATGCAGTGTACACAATCATTGCATCTTTAAATATCTGTACATGCTCCCAAACAGCATTACACCACAAATAAAAAAGTTGTTTGTATGATGCTTGTATAATTTTACTATTTTTCTATTTATGGGGGCTGTGGTGATGGCTGTTAACACTGTTGATGTCTGTGGCCTGTTTCTAGGATTTAATGGCAGCTTCTAGCTACCTATTATATGTTTCACACCTTGGCCAGTGACCCTCGATGTGTGGTTCCTGTTTGGTGGTCTCTTGCCCTTTCTACAGCTCCAACAAGACGCCTCTCATGGTACTTTTCCATTGCTCCCCATTGTTTTTTGCTGGAGAAGGATTTTATAATCCCACCTATGTTGTATGGTTGGTGGATATCCTATTAATATAAGATATTCTACAAATAAATGTCGCTTCATGAAACGCATCAAGTGTTAGGATATCAACTGGCTATTTCTATATGCATACACAACTATTCGTCATTTTTTTATGTACTTCATGTAATTTTAATATGATTTTAATTAGGCATTTAAATAAGAATTTTAATTTTTAAGAATGCTGTGATTTGCTGTTTTTGGGTGCAACTCTGAGGAGGCCTTTACTACTCCATCATCCTGTGGACTGAGGTGGAATTGTCCTTGATCCAGTGAGCTGTGACCTGGGAGGATTATACCAAATACAGGAGCTTTTTTCCAAAATGGATGTGAGTTTTGGGAGACTGGAAGGAGCATGTGGTGTTCAAATATAGGAAGATCATCAGTTACAGTATTTCACATTGGAGTGCGTTATTCACGTTGTGGAGTTATGAATATTATCATACTGAAAGGAATACTTCTATAGACTGGAAACTGATTTGAAGGACATGTATTTATTTTGCACAGTATTTAACCACTTGATCTCTGGAATGTTTACCCCCCTTCACGACCAGGCCATTTTTTGCGATACGGCACTATGTTACTTTAACCAACAATTGCACAGTCATGCAACGCTGTACCCAAATAAAATTTCTGTCCTTTTTTTCTCACATATAGGTGTCCTTTTATGAAAGTGAGGTAAAATACCGCGATTCAGTTCTCAGGCATTCTCAGGGGAGATCGCTCTCCTCTGAGTGCCTGTTTATGAAAGTGTGTAGATGGCTTCTCATGTTGAGTTGAGGAGCGATCTACAAATGCCAGGAACTCCTGAGAAACGGCTCCTCTCACTATAATCTCGCGTGATATAGCGGGATTACAGTATGAGGAACCATAAAATACAAAGTGTAACACAAATCAGCACACATTCCCCAACATATTAATAAAATAACAACGTTAAATTCCCCCTACACAATATACATTAACCTAATTATAAAAAAACATTGTTTTTATCAATATTTAAAGATCATACATGTCCTTATTTAAATATGAATGGTGTATAGTAAATGAATGTAATGCACATATGTAATGCAGCTATACACCATTCATATAAATGCAAAATACATTTATAATCATTAAAAAAATAATTTTAATAAAGTATACAAGTATAAATATTTATTAATAAATTAAAATAAAATATATTTCATAATTGATAAACATAAAAATTGATAAACTGGTGCAATGCGAGAACACTGCGAATCCACTGCGGGTTACCGCATCGCACCGACTCGCATGTCAGTTCACACTGCCATATGCGAATCGCTGGGGAGTGTCAATACATTGTTAAGGACACCCCCAGTTCAGCTTGCATATCGCACTGCGAACTGACAGTCCGGACATGAATCGGATCGCATATGTGTGAACACACATGCGATCCGATTCTGGTCCGAACAGAAAAAAGGGTCCTGTGCGTGTTTGCACCGAATGCGGTGCAATATCAGCCATACTATCTGTACAGCTGATATCGCACCGCACAGACATTGCATGTAATGTGAATGGCAGTGTGCTGCAAATTAAATGCGATGCCTGTGCGATGTCCGGCATCGCACAAGTGTGAACTGGGCCTAAAAGTTAACAACACCCCCAAATCAGTTCGCATATCGCAGTGCGATCTGCAAACTCAGACAGTAATTGAATCGCATGGGTGTGAATACCCATGCGATCCGATTCTGCTGTGGACCAAAAAAAGGGTCCTGTAAGAGTTTGGTCCGAGGGCAATGCAAATTTAGCAATACTATCTTTATGGCTGAAATCGCATCGCACAGAGATCGGATGTGATTTTGCACTGCAGTGCGGTGCGAATCACATCCGATCTTGGACACCGCAGCAGTCGGAACTGGCCCTAAACCATATTGCATTTGCACCAAAATGGTACAGGACCCTTTATTTGGTCCGCACTGGAATCTGATCGCATGGGTGTGAACACGCATGCAATCCGATTCCTGCACCATTACATAGTTCGCACTGCGATCTGTGAAATGATCTGGGGGTGTCATTAACTTTACATTGACACCCGCAGTGGTGCGCAGATGTCAATGTAGGTGCGATGTGAAAACCCACACAGGAATCACGCTGGTTCACGCATCGCACAAGTGTGAACCCAGCCAGAGACGTGAACATCTAAAAAAATATATATATATATATCTATATATAGCTATAGATATATATAGATACAGATATATATATCTATATATATATATATAGATATATATATAGATATATATATATATATCTATATATATATATATATAGATATATATATACATATATACATATACATATACATATATATATATATATATGTATATATATGTATATATATGTATATATATATATATGTATATATATGTATGTATATATATATATGTATATATATATATATATATATATATGTATATATATGTATATATATATATATATATATATATATATATATGTATGTGTATATATATATATATATATATATATATATATATATATATATATATATATGCACACTATAAATTCGTATCCGGCTGGTTTTGGGGTGTGTAATGGTGGGGAAGATGTGATCTGACTGTTTGGTGAAAGAAAGAAGTCAAAAGACTTCTTGCTTTCTCCAGAATATCAGCCAGTTTCAGGCTTCTCACTCTGATTCTCCACTTCTGAAATGGTGAATCAGAAAGTGAGAATTCTGTCACAGATCGCCAGTGAGGTGCCGAGATCGCACCTTCATAAACTGGCCGTTTCTGTGAATTCTCACTGTGCTGAGATAATCAGCGGAGAACATGTTCTCCGCTGATTATCTCAGTTTCATAAACTGGTAATGAGCTGAGATCAGCGGTGAGACTCGGGATCGCCGCTGATCTCAGTTTCATAAAAGGACACCATAGAGCTTTCTTTAGGTGATATTTGATCACCCCTGCATTTTTTTTTTTTTGCGCTATACACAAAAATAGACTGACAATTTAAAAAAAAAAAAATTTCCACTTTCTGCTATAAAACATATTCAATAAAAAATTTGAAAAAAAAATCAAAATTTACTCATCAATTTAGTTAAAAACAAAATTACTCAAATATTCCAATATGTAATGATTCAAAAGAGAGTCATTAGCGCTTGTACAGGATTGTGCCTGTTCAAGCGCTAATGACTCTCTTTTTAGTTAAAGCAGTCATTGGTATCTGGTAAGCAGATATCTATTATTCCAAGGTGATCTCTTCCTCTCTGGTGACGGAACCTTTTTATCAACAATAAGATTTTGTTACATCTATGAAGATTTTTGCTGTTTTCCTTGCTTTTGTTTTTTTGCTATGTTTTGCTCTAATCTCTTCACTGGATTAGGACAACCAATTATCACAAATGTACTTAAATTACCTTTGCACTAAGGACTTTATTTTTTTGAATCATTACATATTGGAATATTTGAGTAATTTTGTTTTTAGCACAATAACTCACTGTGGTTTACATATTTTTGTTACATATTGTGTGTGTATGTTTTCAATTGTCTAGCAATATACCAACATTTATATTATTTTTTGAGGTTTATAGCGCCCCCTATTGTATACCATTTCTAGATTTGATCTTCTTAGCAAATTAAGGGGAGCAGCTTGTGACCTGTGTTTTTTTGGGAGTTTTTTTAAACAATTGATCATTCACGGGTGATCCATTTTGGTTCAGCTATTGCACGGATTTTTCCTATTGGTTTAATTTTCTATTGACACCACTGGCGCGGAAGTATTGTTTATTATTCATCAATTTAGGCCAATATGTATTCTGTTACATATTTTTGGTAAAAAAAAATCCCAATAAGTGTATATTGATTGTGTTGCGCAAAAGTTATTGGGTCTACAAACTATTTTTTAATGATTAATCGTGCAGCTCTTATATATATATATATATATATATATATATATATACACATACAGTTGTATGCAAAAGTTTAGGAACCCCTGACAATTTCCATGATTGTCATTTATAAATATTTTGGTGTTTGGATCAGCAATTTTATTTTGATCTATCAAATAACTGAAGGACACAGTAATATTTCAGTAGTGAAATGAGGTTTATTGGATTAACAGAAAATGCGCAATATGCATCAAAACAAAATTAGACAGGTGCATAAATTTGGGCACCCCAACAGAAAAATCACATCAATATTTAGTAGAGCCTCCTTTAGCAGAAATAACAGCCTCTGGACGCTTCCTATAGCCTGTAATAAGTGTCTGGATGAATGTATTTTGGACCATTCCTCCTTACAAAACATCTCCAGTTCAGTTAGATTTGATGGTTGCCGAGCATGGACAGACCGCTTCAAATCACCCCACAGATGTTAAATGATATTCAGGTCTGGGGACTGGGATGGCCATTCCAGAACATTGTACTTGTTCCTCTGCATAAATGCCCAAGCAGATTTTGAGCAGTGTTTTGGGTCGTTGTCTTGTTGAAATATTCAGCACCGGCGTAACTTCAACTTTGTGACTGATTCCTCAACATTATTCTCAAGAATCTGCTGATATTGAGTGGAATCCATGCGGCCCTCAACTTTAACCAGATTCCCAGTACCGGCACTGGCCACACAGCCCCACAGCATGATGGAACCTCCACCAAATTTTACTGTGGGTAGCAAGTGTTTTTCTTGGAATGCTGTGTTCTTTTGCCGCCATGCATAACGCTACTTGTTATGACCAAATAACTCAATCTTTATTTCATCAGTCCACAGCACCTTACTCCAAAATGAAGCTGGCTTGTCCAACTGTGCGTTTGCATACCTCAAGCAACTCCGTTTGTGGCATATGTGCAGAAAAGGCTTCTTTCGCATCACTCTCCCATACAGCTTCTCCCTGTGCAAAGTGCGCTGAATTGTTGAAGGATACACAGTGACACCATCTGCAGCAAGTTGATGTTGTAGGTGGTCCGTGGGCTGTTTTTGACCGTTCTCACCATCCTTCGCCTCTCCAATATTTTATGTGGCCTGCCACTTCTGGCCTTAACAAGAACTGTGCCTGCGCTCTTCCATTTCCTCACTATGTTCCTCACAGTGGACACTGGCAGCTTATATCTCTGCGATAACTTTTTTGTAGCCTTCTCCTAAACCATAATGTAGAACAATATTTGTTTTCAGGTCATTTGAGAGTTGTTTTGAGGCCCCCCATGTTGCCACTCTTCAGAGGAGAGTCAAAGAGAATAACAACTTGCAATTGGCCACCTTAAATACCTTTTCTCATGATTGGATGCACCTGTCTATGAAGTTCAAGGCTTAATGAGCTCACCAAACCAATTGTGTGTTCCAATTAATCAGTGCTAAGTAGTTACAGGTATTCAAATCAACAAAATGACAAGGGTGCCCAAATTTATGCACCTGTCTAATTTCGTTTTGATGCATATTGCGCATTTTCTGTTAATCCAATAAACCTCATTTCACTACTGAAATATTACTGTGTCCTTCAGGTTTTTGATAGATCAAAATGAAATTACTGATCCAAACACCCAAATTTTCATAAATGACAAATATGGAAATTGTCAGGGGTTCCTAAACTTTTGCATACGACTGTATATATATATCATCATATGATCCTATATATACAATCCTATACCTACAGTTGATCCAGAGGAAGGCAAAAAACCCCACGCTTTTCAGTTAGTTTCTGAATCGCCGTTCGTCAACCAGACATGTTGCGGAATTGGAGGAGATAACGTGTTATTTGGAGTTATTGCTTTGACCCAAGTCCAGTCCAGGAACAGGAGGAGGAGTTCTTGGACCAAAAATTGGTTGCTTTATTAATCATGACCAATTATGTCATATGCCTTTGTTGTGGGAGCTCCAGGAGAATTAATCCAGATGTTTTTCGGAATTATCTCCGGATGACGGACCCCTGCTTTCACCAACTCTTGGCATTTTTGACCCCCTATATCAGTGATGGCGAACCTTGGCACTCCAGATGTTTTGGAACTACATTTCCCATGATGCTCATGCACTCTGCAGTGTAGCTGAGCATCATGGGAAATGTAGTTCCAAAACATCTGGTGTGCCAAGGTTCCCCATCACTGCCCTATATTAACCACTTCAATACCCGCCCATAGTCATATGACGTTCACAGATAGGATCTCCCATCCTGGGTGGGCGTCATATGACGTCCTGGGATTCCCGGCCGCCTGGGGGGCGCGCGCGCCCGCCGCGTTCCTCGGGACCCGATGCGTGTGCCCGGCGGCCGCGATGTCCGCCGGGCACCCGCGATTGCCGGTTAACCGGACCGGCATGTGGATCTGTGTGTGTAAACACACAGATCCACAGCCTGTCAGCTCTGAGGAGAGCGATCTGTGTTCCCAGAACGGAGGAACACTGATCGGTCTCCTCCCCTAGTGCGTCTCCTCCCCCTACAGTTAGTAATCACTCCCTAGGAAACATATTAACCCCTCCCCGCCCCCTAGTGGTTAACCCCTTCACTGCCTGTCACATTTACACAGTAATCAATGCAATTTTATAGCATTGATCGCTGTATAAATGTGAATGGTCCCAAAAATGTGTCAAAAGTGTCCGATGTGTCCGCCATAATGTCGCAGTCACGAAAAAAAATCCCGATCGGCGCTAAAAAAATAAATAAATATATATATTTTTAAAACGCAATAAATCTATCCCGTATTTTGTAGACGCTATAACTTTTGCGCAAACCAATCAATATACGCTTATTGCGATTTTTTTTACCAAAAATATGTAGAAGAATACGTATCGGCCGAAACTGAGGAAAAAATTATTTTTTTTTAAAAAAATTGGGATATTTATTATAGCAAAAAGTAAAAAATATTGTGTTTTTTTCAAAATTGTCGCTCTTCTTTTGTTTATAGCGCAAAAAATAAAAACCGCAGAGGCGATCAAATACCACCAAAACAATGCTCTATTTGTGGGGAAAAAAGGACGTCAATTTCTTTTGGGTACAACGTTGCACGACCGCGCAATTGACGTTTAAAGTGCGACAGCGCTGAAAACTAAAAATTGGCCTGGGAAGGAAGGGGGTGAAATTGCCCTGTATTGAACCGGTTAAGAAACAGGACACATGCATGAGGCTTTTATTTTATGGTTGAATAATAATGATTTGATTTGTTATATTTTCTATGTTTTTGGATGCATGGAATGCACTTTTTGGTAAAGTTCTTTATATAGCATGTCTAATTGTATTTGTTTTCTTTTTTTAATGTACAATAAAAAAAATGGTGTAGAATAATATTTGGCTATGTGTTTTACTTCAAATGACAGTTTGGGAGGAGGCAGTTACATTTAAAACAATACAATGTAAAATTGACAAGGGACACCAACATAGTTGTATCTTTGATCTTAAAAACTACAGGATAATGGTGCTGTGGTAACTTGCCCCCCAAAAAAAGCATATTATTCTTGATATCACTAGAAAAAAAAACCTTTGAAAATTGGTTTGCAATAACTCCATCAGTATCACCAGCAAAGCAGCTTCATTATTACCACATTAAAGAAGAAGAGAATGTGCTGCATTTCGAGCTTTCATAATTTGCCACGTCGCGAATGTTAATTCTCCATTACGAACGCTAGTTTACAAGACCGACCGCTTCTGCCTCAACCTTGCTTCCGAGCATGCGTGTTTGTACTTTGGACTTTTGTCCGACGGACTTGTGTATACACGCTCGGAAAATCCGACATTTGTCTGTGGAAAATTTTAAAGCCTGCAATCCAACATTTGTCCGCGGAAAATCCGTCAATTGTCCGATGGAGCATACAAATGGTCGGATTTTCCGCCAACAGCCTGTCATCACACATTTCCCGTCGGAAAATCCGATTGCGTGTACGAGGCTTAAGAACCATTAACCACTACTCTCTGAATTCGGTCTTTAGCCAGTTTTCTATCCATTTACAAACTGATCTTTCCAAGCCTGTAGACTTAACCTTACACATTAGCTGTGTGTGGGGAATGGTTTCAAATGCTTTTGCAAAATCCAAATATACCACATCCACAGCCACCCCTCTGTTCAAGGTCTTACCTCCTCATAAAAACAAATCTGATTTGTCTGACAACTTCTGTCTTTCATGAATTCATGCTGTCTGTTGCTTAAAATACTTTTTTTCCAGCAAGAACTCATCTATGTGGTCTTTTATTAACTGCTTCAGATCCGGGCCAATGACGGCAACAGCGGGGATCTAAATTGCCGGGACTACGTCTATTGACGTTGTCCCGTGCATGAGCGGCCTGCGCGCCCCCTGCAGGGCGCGCGCGGCGCGCTCGGTGATCAGTGAGTCTATGAGACTCGCCTGATCACAGATCAGAGTAAGGGGTCGGTCCCGACCCCTTACCACATGATCAGCTGTCAGCCAATGACAGCTGATCATGTGATGTAAACAGAGCCGGTAATCGGCTATTTTTCCTCCTCGCGCTGACAGCGTGAGGAGGAAAAAAAACCTGATCACCGGCGGCCGTGATCGGGACATCAGTCCCGATCACGGCGATCTTCTGACACACAGCAATAGGCAGCAGTGCCGCCTACCAGTGCCCACCAGCGTCACCCATCAGTACCCACAGTGCCATCAATCAGTGCCACCCATCAGTGCCCACAGTGCCACCCATCAGCGCCCACATCAGTGCCACCCATCAGCACCCACATCAGTGCAACCTATCAGTGCTCATCAGTGTCACCTACCAGTGCCCATAAGTGCCGCCCATCAGTGCCACCCATCAGTGCCCCCCATCAGTGGTACCTATCAGTGCCTATCCGTGCCACCCATCAGCGCCAATCAGTGCCGCCTTATCTGTGCCCATCAGTACCGCCTTATCTGTCCCCATCAGTGCGGCCTTAACTGTGCCTATCATCAGCGCATATCAATGAAGGAGAAAAATTACCTGTTTGCAAAATTTTATAACAAACTATTAAACATGATTTTTTTTTTTTTTCAAAAATTTCCATCTTTTTTTGTTTGTTTAGCAAAAAATAAAAACCCCTGCTGTGATTAAATACCACCAAAAGAAAGCTCTATTTGTGGGAAAAAAATGATAAAAATTTCATTTGGGTACAGTGTTGTATGACCGCGCAAATGTCATTCAAAGTGCGACAGCGCTGAAAGCTCAAAATTGGTCTGGGCAGGAGGGGGGTTTAAGTGCCCAGTAAGCAAGTGGTTAAACTCTCCAGTGTCTTCCCAACTATAGAAGTTAAACTAACAGGTCTATAGTTACTTGGAAAAGACTTTAGTTTCTTTTTAAATATAGAAACCATGTTGGCCTTATGCAAATCCAGTGGTACTATTCCAGTCATTAAAGAGTCCCTAGAAATGAGAAACAATGGCTTTGAAATGACAATGCTCAATTCTTTAAAGATCCGTGGGTGTATGCCATCTGGTCCAGGTGCTTTATCCACCTTTATTCTGTCTAAATATTTCTGCACCATATCACTTTCGAGCCATTGTAGATCATTTCTCAATACCATCCCCATTATGGACATGGGCTCCCCCATGCTCCTTTGTATACACAAAGCTGAAAAAAGTATTTCATAAATTTGCTTTCTCTTTGTCCCCAGTCACCCACTCTAGATTATTTTGTAATGGGCCTACATGCTCAGACCTGACCGTTTTACTATTAGGATATTTGAAGAATTTTGTTGGGGCTTGTCCTACTATCTTTTGCAATCTGTTGCTTGTTTTGAAATTTTTTTATCCTTGAATTCCTTTTTACAAATTCTGTTATATACTTTGTAACATTTAAACGATGATAGTGTTCCTTAGTTTGTATATTTTTTAAAAGCTCTTTTCTTTTAGCCTTTTAAACCTATTGCCCATGGGAATATACTTTGCAGTAAATTCACATACAGTCTTTTTGAAGAATTTCCATATCTGTTCTGTGTTCATCAATGCCAATATTCCCTCCCAGTTTAGGTCTTGGAGAGCAGCCCTCTCATCTTGGAAAATTTGCTCTCTTAAAGTTAAGTGTTTTTATATTTCCCGTATGTGCTTGTTGCTTACAGCTAACATTCAATTAAATCATGTTATGGTCACTGCTACCCAGATGTTCTTTTATATGAACATTTGTAAAAAGCTCTGCATGGTTTGAGATTACCAAGTCCAACAGAGCATCATTCCTAGTGGGGGCCTCTATGAATCGTACCATAAAATTGTCTTATAATAGGTTTATAAATGTTTGCCCTTTAACTGTTCCTGTAGTGCCATTACTCCAGTCAATCTTCGGGTAGTTAAAATCTCCCATTATTATCACTGTCCCAGCCCTTGCAGCCCTTTATATCTGTGCAAGGAGGCAAGTCTATAACCATCTCCAATGGGAAGTCTATAACAAACCCCAATGATAACCTTTGTAGTACACACACCCATGTGCAGTTCCACCCATAGTGCTTCAGCCTCATCACGCTCTCCATCAACTAGGCCCTCTTTCACACTCGCTTTGAGATCACTTCTGACATAGAGACAGACACCACCACTCCTTCGTTTTAGCCAGGAATTTTAATAGCCCAGTCATGTGAAGAATAAAGCCAAGATTCAGCAATACCAACTATATCACAATTCTCTTCATGCACCAAAGCTTCCAACTCACCTATTTTGCTTGGCAGACCTCTGGCATGGTGAACAAACACTTTAATTCATTGTCACATTTTGTACATGTATTTTGCTTATTTTAATTTTTGTACTTTATAGCATCGCTACACTACTCATCAATTTTTTTCAATGGCACTATGTGCCTACGGACCTTAAACCAAGGAATCACGACACCTGTGCAGTACCAGCCGCTGCACTTCTGGACATTTTGTGGTCATGCCTACCTGACTTCTTGAATAATGATCCCATCACAATTTATATTGATTCTACATTTGAACTAGTTGATCCTTAATCTAACAAGGAAATCAGAGCCAATACCATTGCACTGAACACCTCTGTAAAGTCAATGACAAGACGTTCAGTTGAACAGTTTTCGAAATGGTGCTTCTTTTGCCAAAGGAAGAGGATTCATCTTCTCAGGCTCCATTCACACTAGCGTGTTTTTTGATGCATTTTGCAGAAATGCATGGGAATTTTTTTAACATGGGTTCCTATGGAACATGTTCACATCAATGCCTTTTTGTATCTCTGCATTTTTGGAAAGGGTCAGGGACTTTTTTTCATGCAAAATGCAGTGTTTTGCATGTAATAGAATTCAATGGACAAGCATCAAAAACGCAAGTGCACCGTTTTTGCAGCGTTTTTACAGCGTTTTTGCCTTTTTTAAATTTTTTTTAACCACTTCCGGACCGCCCACTGTATATATACATCATTTTTTTGAAGATGGATATCTCGGTAACGGCAGCAGCTGCTGCCACAACCGAGGTATCCATCTTTTCAGTGGTTCCGTACATGATAATGGTGGTCTCTGCGGTGGGTTGACCGCGAGATCACCGTTATCGGCGGCGGGAGAGGTGCCACCCCCCCTCCCGCCGCTCTCCCGCACCCTCCGCCGCTTACCGGAGCCGTCGGTAGCGGCGGAGGCGATCGGGTCCTGTCACTTCCTCGGTATGGAGATGAGTGAGGCTAAGATGGCCCCCACCCATCTCCATACCATGTGACGGCCGGAGCGACATCATTATGACGGCTCCGCCCACTTCTCTTAAAGGTACAATTTTTTTTGTCATTTTTTTAACCACTTGAGCCCCGGACCATTATGCTGCCTAAGGACCAGAGGTCTTTTTCCAATTTGGCACTGCGTCGCTTTAACTGCTAATTGCGCGGTCATGCAATGCTGTACCCAAACGAAATTTGCGTCCTTTTCTTCCCACAAATAGAGCTTTCTTTTGATGGTATTTGATCACCTCTGCGGTTTTTATTTTTTGCGCTATAAATGGAAAAAGACCGAAAATTTTGAAAAAAAATGATATTTTCTACTTTTTGTTATAAAAAAAATCCAATAAACTCAATTTTAGTCATACATTTAGGCCAAAATGTATTCGGCCACATGTCTTTGGTAAAAAAAATGTCAATAAGCGTATATTTATTGGTTTGCGCAAAAGTTATAGCGTCTACAAACTAGGGTACATTTTCTGTAATTTACACAGCTTTTAGTTTATGACTGCCTATGTCATTTCTTGAGGTGCTAAAATGGCAGGGCAGTACAAAACCCCCCCAAATGACCCCATTTTGGAAATTAGACACCCCAAGGAAATTGCTGAGAGGCATGTTGAACCCATTGAATATTTATTTTTTTTGTCCCAAGTGATTGAATAATGACAAAAAAAAAAAAAAATATTTACAAAAAGTTGTCACTAAATGATATATTGCTCACACAGGCCATGGGCCTATGTGGAATTGTACCCCAAAATACATTCTGCTGCTTCTCCTGAATATGGGGATACCACATGTGTGGGACTTTTTGGGAGCCTAGCCGCGTACGGGGCCCCGAAATCCAATCACCGCCTTCAGGATTTCTAAGGGTGTAAATTTATGATTTCACTCTTTACTGCCTATCACAGTTTCGGAGGCCATGGAATGCCCAGGTGGCACAAACCCCCCCCAAATGACCCCATTTTGGAAAGTAGACACCCCAAGCTATTTCCAGAGAGGCATATTGAGTCCATGGAATATTTTATATTTTGACACAAGTTGCGGGAATGTGACACATGTTTTTTTTTTTTTTTTGCACAAAGTTGTCACTAAATGATATATTGCTCACACAGGCCATGGGCATATGTGGAATTGCACCCCAAAATACATTTAGCTACTTCTCCTGAGTACGGGGATACCACATGTGTGGGACTTTTTGGGAGCCTAGCCGTGCACGGGACCCCGAAAACCAATCACCGCCTTCAGGATTTCTAAGGGTGAAAATTTTTGATTTCACTCTTCACTGCCTATCACAGTTTCGGAGGCCATGGAATGCCCAGGTGGCACAAAACCCCCCCAAATGACCCCATTTTGGAAAGTAGACACCCCAAGCTATTTGCTGAGAGGCATGGTGAGTATTTTGCAGCTCTCATTTGTTTTTGAAAATGAAGAAAGACAAGAAAAAACTTTTTTTTTCTTTTTTCAATTTTCAAAACTTTGTGACAAAAAGTGAGGTCTGCAAAATACTCACTATACCTCTCATCAAATAGCTTGGGGTGTCTACTTTCCAAAATGGGGTCATTTGGGGGGGGGGGTTGTGCCACCTGGGCATTCCATGGTCTCCGAAACTGTGATAAGCAGTCAAGAGAGAAATCAAAAATTCACGCCCTTAGAAAGCCTGAAGGCGGTGCTTGGTTTTTGGGGTTCCGTACGCGGCTAGGCTCCCAAAAAGTCTCACACATGTGGTATCCCTGTACTCAGGAAAAGCAGCAGAATGTATTTTGGGGTGTAATTTCACACATTCCCATGGCATGTTTGAGCAATATATCATTTAGTGACAATTTTGTGCAAAAAAAAAAAAAAATTTGTCTCTTTCCCGCAACTTGTGTCGCAATATAAAATATTCCATGGACTCGACATGCCTCTCAGCAAATAGCTTGGGGTGTCTACTTTCCAAAATGGGGTCATTTGGGGGGGTTTTGAACTGTCCTGGCATTTTATGCACAACATTTAGAAGCTTATGTCACACATCAGCCACTCTTCTAACCACTTGAAGACAAAGCCCTTTCTGACACTTATTGTTTACATGAAAAAGTTTTTTTTTTTTGCAAGAAAATTACTTTGAACCCCCAAACATTATATATATTTTTAAAGCAAATGCCCTACAGATTAAAATGGTGGATGCTTCATTTTTTTTTTTTTCACACAGTATTTGCGCAGCGATTTTTCAAACGCATTTTTTGGGGAAAAAACACACTTTTTTAAATTTTAATGCACTAAAACACACTATATTGCCCAAATGTTTGATGAAATAAAAAAGATGATCTTAGGCCGAGTACATGGATACCAAACATGACATGCTTTACAATTGCGCACAAACGTGCAGTGGCAACAAAATAAATACATTTTTAAAAGCCTTTAAAAGCCTTTACAGGTTACCACTTTAGATTTACAGAGGAGGTCTACTGCAAAAATTACTGCCCTCGATCTAACCTTCGCGGTGATACCTCACATGCATGGTGCAATTGCTGTTTACGTTTGACGACAGACCGCCGCTCGCGTTCGCCTTAGCGCGAGAGCAGGGGGCGACAGGGGTGCTTTTTTTTTTTTTTTTTTCTTTATTATTTTTCTATCTTATTTTTAAACTGTTCCTTTCATTTTTATTTTTTTTTAATCATTTTTATTGTTATCTCGGGGAATGTAAATATCCCCTATGATAGCAATAGGTAGTGACAGGTACTCTTTTTTGAAAAAATTGGGGTCTATTAGACCCTAGATCTCTCCTCTGCCCTCAAAGCATCTGACCACACCAAGATCGGTGTGATAAAATGCTTCCCCAATTTCCCAATGGCGCTATTTACATCCGGCGAAATCTAAGTCATAAAATGCTCGTAGCTTCCGGTTTCTTAGGCCATAGAGATGTTTGGAGCCACTCTGGTCTCTGATCAGCTCTATGGTCAGCTGGCTGAATCACCGGCTGCATTTTCAGGTTCCCTGTTGAGACAGGAGAGCCAGAGAAAAACACGGAAGACGGTGGGGGGCATTCCCTCCCACGGCTTGTAAAAGCAGTCTAGAGGCTAATTAGCCGCTAGGATTGCTTTTACATAAAAGCCGACCGCTGGCTGAAAAGAATGATACCAAGATGATACCTAAACCTGCAGGCATCATTCTGGTATAACCACTCAAAGTTGTGAATGGCGTACCTGAAGACAAAAAAATGGTTAACAATAAAGCACAGTAAACGGTAAAGTATAAAAAATTGCATACCTGAAAAGCAAACATGATAAAACATAATAATAAAACATTGCAGAATAGAATACAGTAAAAAAGAGCAGAACAATAGAGAGAATAGAGAGAGAGAGAACAATAAAACGACAACTATTTTTTTTTATTTTATATATTTTTTTATTTTTTTATTTTTTTTACACTTTTTTTGTAACTAACTTTTATAACTGTAACCGGTTCCAGGTTCAGGTCTCTCAAAATGCGATGGCATCTTGGGAGACCCTGTGAAAGTGTGCCTAGTCTGTGGAATGCTGTACCCTACGCTAATACTCAACTAGTGCATAGTAGCGTTCAAAACATTCACCAATGCAAAGACCAGGATTGTCAGGACAGGAGGGACAATAATAGCGGGTGTCACGCCTATATCCGCGCTTGCTGCAGACACAATATCTTTTTTGGGGGGGGTTCGCTGGGTAGGGGTACTCGGGAGGACATAAAGAAAATGCCTCTCATGCAGCCGACTGCATTTGGTTGGGGATGTGAATGGGGGAAGTACGGGCGCTGCAGAAGTGGTGGGTTCCCAATTAGGATTGGCGAATGCAGCAGGAAGGGCATTATGGGCACGACGGGCCTGTGTTTGTCTTTTTGGTGGCAGCGGGACACTACTTGTGCTTGCCACCTCACCAGCTTGAACTGCACTTATGGGACTCGCCACGTCACCAAGTGTTACTGCAGTGCTGGTTTGACTACGACCGGGGTGTACTAGGCCGCTGGCGCTTGCCAGTTCACCAAAACGCTACCAAAAAATCTGTTGGCGATCGCAGGGATCAGGCCTGACTCTGCGAACGCTGCAGTTATGCGTTTTAGTCTTTTGTAAGTGATCGATCGATACTGCACTTGGGTGGGCTGGGCCGGGCGGAGGGGCAAAACGCAGGTGCTAGCAGGTATCTGGGCTGATCCCACTAACACTGCGTTTGTGAGAACCCTAAACTGCTGGGGATGCTAGTATAGATCTGATCGGATCAGATATTGTTCCGTTCAGATACTATACCACTAAGGGTGGTGTACAGTGCGTGCGTGGGTGTTAGCGGTACTGGCGCTAACCTGACGCTGCCTGGGGCTGGTGCTTGCCAGTTCACCAAAATACTACCTAAAAAACTGTTAGCGATCGCAGGGATCAGGCCTGACTCTGTGAACGCTGCAGTTATGCGTTTAGTGTTTTGTAAGTGTCAGTGATCGATCGATACTGCACTTGGGTGGGCTGGGCGGAGGGGCACTAAGGGAGGTGTATGCTGCATGCGTGGGTGTTAGCGGTACTGGCGCTAATCTGACGCTGCCTGGGGCGACGCATATCACCGCCGGGCGATCAGGGGGCTAAACCTTTATTCGGTAATAAACGGCGGGTGCCCTGACACTATAAAAAATAAACGAACTAACCAGCGTCACCCGTAGCAGTTATATGGTGATCAGTGGTGAAAGGGTTAACTAGGGGGCCATCAAGGGGTTAAAACATTTATTAGGTAGTATATGGGGGTCCCTGACGCTATAAAACGCTGACAGCGAACCTAAATATTTACGTCCCTAACTAGCGTCACCAGCGACACTAATACAGCGATCAGAAAAATGATTGCTTAGGGACACTGGTGACAGGGGGTGATCAAGGGGTTAAAACTTTATTAGGGGGGTTAGGGGGGTACCCTAGACCTAAAGGGGGGTAACAGTAACTGTCCCAACACTGTAACTGTCACAAACTGACACTATGCAGTAATCAGAAAAAAAAAAAAAAAAACTGCTGGTGTCAGTTTGTGACAGGGGGGGGGGGGTGATCGGGGGGCGATCGGGGGGGGGGGGAAATCGGGGTGTTTAGTTTTTAAACGTCGCCTATGGAGATTTTTAAGGGTAAAAGTTTGACGCTATTCCACGAGCGGGCGCAATTTTGAAGCGTGACATGATGGGTATCAATTTACTTGGCGTAACATTATATTTCACAATGTAAAAAAAAATTGGGCTAACTTTACTGTTGTCTTATTTTTTTTTTCAAAAAAGTGAATTTTTTCCAAAAAAAGTGCGCTTAGAAGACCGCTGCGCAAACACGGTGCAAAAAAAAGTATTGCAATGACCGCCATTTTATTCTCTAGGGTGTTAGAAAAAAAAACAATATATAATGTTTGGGGGTTCTAAGTAATTTTCTAGCAAAAAAACCTGTTTTAAACATGTAAACACCTAAAATCCAAAACGAGGCGGGTCTTAAAGTGGTTAAGACTGTAAAAAAAAAACAAAACAAAAAAAAAAAAAACGCAAAACGCGGCAAAAACGCTGCTCAAAAATGTGGCCAGCATGAAAAAAAAAAACTCCAAAAACGCTCAAAAGCAACATGCATAGGTGTGAATCGAGCCTAAACCAACAACTTGATTCAAAGGGCGGTAAGAAGGACTGGTGGATGTTGCTGGCTTACCCTCTGAAGATACACTAATAACCTGTCTTTTTTGCCATCTTAAAGACACCTGTAATGACTTTTTAAATTTTACAGTATGTTAATGTTTGCATTATTCTTCTTGTTCTCCCCTTTCACGTGCTCCTGAAATAGAGTTTTCACTTGCAATGTTTGGACTTGGCTCTCAATTGTTTAATATTTTAAATGATAGATTTTGATGGGGAGTGTCATGTTACACATGCATTGTCTGCTTTTTTGCCATTAATAAGAGATTGTTCCTACCTCACTCTATAGCTAGGGGATGCTCTATGTAGTTAGTTCCACCCTTTTTCTTCATGCATTAGCCTCCATTCACCACATGTACTATATTCTGCTGGAGCTAGAAACACTATGATTTTTTTTGATCTGATATTCATCTGTAATGGTCTGCACAAACTTTTGGATTGTAGCTTTCTACGATCTGCAAGATGTTATTTTGATCATGTCACTGTCTGCCAAGCTACTGAGACCAAGTTAAGCTATCTTACCACAGCTGGGTCAGTTAAAGAGATCAGACTTTCAAAGCTTATGCCGCGTACACACGAGCGGACTTTACGGCGGACTTTGCCCGGCGGATTTTTCGACGTACTTTGCGACGGACTTTCTGAATGAACGGACTTGCCTACACACAATCCACCAAAGTCCGTCGAATTCGTACGTGATGACGTACGACCGGACTAAAACAAGGAAGTTCATAGCCAGTAGCCAATAGCTGCCCTAGCGTGGCTTTTTAGTCCGTCGAACTAGCATACAGACGGCGGACTTTTCGACCGGACTCGATTTCAACGGATAAATTTTAAACAAGTTTCAAATCTAAGTCCGTCCAACTTTTGAGAAAACAAAGTCCGCTGGAGCCCACACACATCGAATTGTCCGACGAAATCCAGTCCGCCGGGCAAAGTCCGCCGTAAAGTCTGCTCGTGTGTACGCGGCATTAGATTGCAGAGGCAGAACAAAAACAGCGGTGCATTCAAACACTATGTTGAATGCTACTATTTAAAACATGAATTAATTAGTGGTCATATGTAGCACAGATAAACTTATTAAAAGCAGAACTAAAGTTTCTTTTTCTTTGAGGGAACACTCTGAATTTGCAAAATCAAATAATGCATGCATATTTGAAAAGTATGGGGTCTATTTATAAATGTTTTTAATCTAAGATTCAAACAACTTTCACCCAAAACTCATGCATTTTTCTCATTAGAAGTTATTGGATAATTTGTGAATCCCAATTGGAAGTTGTGTACATCTTTGTTAAAAATGTACACATTGATGTGCCTTGTGCTGTTTCTAGTTAGATTTCCCAGCTGCTTTGCAGGTGGAGCAGCAAGATCTAATATTCCCTATGACCTTGGTTTGACCTCTATTGGCTGTATAGCTCAGGTGTCATAGACTTTTCATTCCTCCCTCTTTTTGTTATTTTTTTTTTTTTAGTAAAGGGATATTGCCAAAATATGTCAGGGGGGGGGGGGGGTACCATCATCCTGTATTCATATAGTAGAAAAAAGGAGGGTAAAAATATACAAGGGCTACTCCAACAAATGCCCTAAATCTCCAGGAGAAGTTTGGACTATCACGGTACCCAAGTGTACAAAGAGGCATGAATAAAAATTACAATTTATTATATAAATTACAAAAAGGTACAAATTACAACAAAAACAACATGGTAATTGTTGCGCAAAATACATATAAACAGTATCATTTAAAATTAACATTTGAAAACCCCCCACGGATGTGTAGAGGCATTCTGATGTGGATATAGACGTTGACCTCAACAGTTTCGCGGCTAATGCCGCTTCCTCAGGAGGCGTCCAACCATAACATCTATAAAACATATAATCAGAATTACAATAACACAAACTTATAAAGTATAATCATTGCCAAAGGCATAATAATATTTGAGTATTTAAACAAAGTGCAGCACAACTCACCAATAAATGCCCAAACGGGCAACAGACGGCAATTTTGAGACACCCCAAAACGGGTGTTCCCCCTGGGGGCTAATGGGCCAGACTACAAATGAACAAGGATTAAATTAGTATCACGTGGGTCTGGACATCAAGGTAGTGCACTGTGACACAAACCAGGGAAATGTGAATGGGGGGGAATGGGGGTGGTGAGGAGTATGGCGAGGGAAAAGAAGGGGGAAAAGGAGGGGGGAAAGAAGAGAGGGGGGAGGGAAAGGAAGGGAGAAAAGGGGAAAAGAAGGGAGGGAAGACAAGGAGGGGAGAAAAGGAAGGTAGGGGGGAAGAGAAAAAGGAAAAAGAAAAGGAGGGGGGGAGGAAAGATAGTGAAAAGGAGGAGAAGAAGGGGGGTGGGAGGAAGGGGAAGGGAAGGAGAAGGGGTAAAAAAGGAAAGGGGAAAAAAAAAAAAAGAAACCGGGAAGGAAAGGAAGGGAGGTGTGCATGGGGAATGAAAGATAAGAAACCAGCACCCAAAAGAAACACCAATCACAAATTACACAGGCATGATTTATGAAAAAACCCACCCAACAATAGGAGGAGAGTAGTGTGACACCCGGGGTTAAGCTAGCAGTACTCGGTAACTGAGAAATCAGTATGGAGGGATCTGTAAAAAGATTAGCGTGACAAGAAATTAATCCAATTACAGGGTATTCATAAAAACTTCTCATAACCAGCCAGGGGTGTAAGATCACAAAAGGCTCACTCATATAGGGAGCAAAGGTAATGGACCAAACATCACAGGGCCGGGAGGAGGAGTGGGACATGTGGCAATCCATAAGTATTATCCCTCAATGATAAACAAAGCTTACCATTAACCACTTGCTTACAGGGCACTTAAACCCCCCTCCTATCCAGACCAATTTTCAGCTTTCAGCGCTGACGCACTTTGAATGACAATTGCGCGGTCATACGACACTGTACCCAAATGAAATTTTTATAATTTTTTCACCACAAATAGAGCTTTCTTTTGGTGGTATTTGATCACCTCTGCGGTTTTTACTTTTTATTAAAAAAATGTAAAAACCTGAATTTTTTTAACCACTTGAGCCCCGGACCATTATGCTGCCTAAGGACCAGAGGTCTTTTTCCAATTTGGCACTGCGTCGCTTTAACTGCTAATTGCGCGGTCATGCAATGCTGTACCCAAACGAAATTTGCGTCCTTTTCTTCCCACAAATAGAGCTTTCTTTTGATGGTATTTGATCACCTCTGCGGTTTTTATTTTTTGCGCTATAAATGGAAAAAGACCGAAAATTTTGAAAAAAAATGATATTTTCTACTTTTTGTTATAAAAAAAATCCAATAAACTCAATTTTAGTCATACATTTAGGCCAAAATGTATTCGGCCACATGTCTTTGGTAAAAAAAAAAGTCAATAAGCGTATATTTATTGGTTTGCGCAAAAGTTATAGCGTCTACAAACTAGGGTACATTTTCTGGAATTTACACAGCTTTTAGTTTATGACTGCCTATGTCATTTCTTGAGGTGCTAAAATGGCAGGGCAGTACAAAACCCCCCCAAATGACCCCATTTTGGAAAGTAGACACCCCAAGGAAATTGCTGAGAGGCATGTTGAACCCATTGAATATTTTTTTTTTTGTCCCAAGTGATTGAATAATGACAAAAAAAAAAAAAAAATATTTACAAAAAGTTGTCACTAAATGATATATTGCTCACACAGGCCATGGGCCTATGTGGAATTGCACCCCAAAATACATTCTGCTGCTTCTCCTGAATATGGGGATACCACATGTGTGGGACTTTTTGGGAGCCTAGCCGCGTACGGGGCCCCGAAAACCAATCACCGCCTTCAGGATTTCTAAGGGTGTAAATTTATGATTTCACTCTTTACTGCCTATCACAGTTTCGGAGGCCATGGAATGCCCAGGTGGCACAAAACCCCCCCAAATGACCCCATTTTGGAAAGTAGACACCCCAAGCTATTTCCAGAGAGGCATATTGAGTCCATGGAATATTTTATATTTTGACACAAGTTGCGGGAAAGTGACACATTTTTTTTTTTTTTTTGCACAAAGTTGTCACTAAATGATATATTGCTCACACAGGCCATGGGCATATGTGGAATTGCACCCCAAAATACATTTAGCTACTTCTCCTGAGTATGGGGATACCACATGTGTGGGACTTTTTGGGAGCCTAGCCGTGCACGGGACCCCGAAAACCAATCACCGCCTTCAGGATTTCTAAGGGTGAAAATTTTTGATTTCACTCTTCACTGCCTATCACAGTTTCGGAAGCCATGGAATGCCCAGGTGGCACAAAACCCCCCCAAATGACCCCATTTTGGAAAGTAGACACCCCAAGCTATTTGCTGAGAGGCATGGTGAGTATTTTGCAGCTCTCATTTGTTTTTGAAAATGAAGAAAGACAAGAAAAAACTTTTTTTTTTTCTTTTTTCAAAACTTTGTGACAAAAAGTGAGGTCTGCAAAATACTCACTATACCTCTCAGCAAATAGCTTTGGGTGTCTACTTTCCAAAATGGGGTCATTTGGGGGGGGTTTTGTGCCACCTGGGCATTCCATGGTCTCCGAAACTGTGATAAGCAGTCAAGAGAGAAATCAAAAATTCACGCCCTTAGAAAGCCTGAAGGCGGTGCTTGGTTTTCGGGGTTCCGTATGCGGCTAGGCTCCCAAAAAGTCTCACACATGTGGTATCCCCGTACTCAGGAGAAGCAGCAGAATGTATTTTGGGGTGTAATTTCACATATTCCCATGGCATGTTTGAGCAATATATCATTTAGTGACAATTTTGTGCAAAAAAAAAAAAATTTGTCTCTTTCCCGCAACTTGTGTCGCAATATAAAATATTCCATGGACTCGACATGCCTCTCAGCAAATAGCTTGGGGTGTCTACTTTCCAAAATGGGGTCATTTGGGGGGGTTTTGAACTGTCCTGGCATTTTATGCACAACATTTAGAAGCTTATGTCACACATCAGCCACTCTTCTAACCACTTGAAGACAAAGCCCTTTCTGACACTTATTGTTTACATGAAAAAGTTTTTTTTTTTTTTTTGCAAGAAAATTACTTTGAACCCCCAAACATTATATATTTTTTTAAAGCAAATGCCCTACAGATTAAAATGGTGGGTGTTTCATTTTTTTTTTTTCACACAGTATTTGCGCAGCGATTTTTCAAACGCATTTTTTGGGGAAAAAACACACTTTTTTAAATTTTAATGCACTAAAACACACTATATTGCCCAAATGTTTGATGAGATAAAAAAGACGATCTTATGCCGAGTACATGGATACCAAACATGACATGCTTTACAATTGCGCACAAACGTGCAGTGGCAACAAAATAAATACATTTTTAAAAGCCTTTACAGGTTACCACTTTAGATTTACAGAGGAGGTCTACTGCAAAAATTACTGCCCTCGATCTAACCTTCGCGGTGATACCTCACATGCATGGTGCAATTGCTGTTTACGTTTGACGACAGACCGCCGCTTGTGTTCGCCTTAGCGCGAGAGCAGGGGGCGACAGGGGTGCTTTTTTTTTTTTCTTTATTATTTTTTTGCTTTTTTATCTTATTTTTAAACTGTTCCTTTCATTTTTATTTTTTTTTAATCATTTTTATTGTTATCTCGGGGAATTTAAATATCCCCTATGATAGCAATAGGTAGTGACAGGTACTCTTTTTTGAAAAAATTGGGGTCTATTAGACCCTAGATCTCTCCTCTGCCCTCAAAGCATCTGACCACACCAAGATCGGTGTGATAAAATGCTTCCCCAATTTCCCAATGGCGCTATTTACATCCGGCGAAATCTAAGTCATAAAATGCTCGTAGCTTCCGGTTTCTTAGGTCATAGAGATGTTTGGAGCCACTCTGGTCTCTGATCAGCTCTATGGTCAGCTGGCTGAATCACCGGCTGCATTTTCAGGTTCCCTGTTGAGACAGGAGAGCCAGAGAAAAACACGGAAGACGGTGGGGGGGGGGGCATTCCCTCCCACGGCTTGTAAAAGCAGTCTAGAGGCTAATTAGCCGCTAGGATTGCTTTTACATGAAAGCCGACCGCTGGCTGAAAAGAATGATACCAAGATGATACCTAAACCTGCAGGCATCATTCTGGTATAACCACTCAAAGTTGTGAATGGCGTACCTGAAGACAAAAAAATGGTTAACAATAAAGCACAGTAAACGGTAAAGTACAAAAAATTGCATACCTGAAAAGCAAACATGATAAAACATAATAACAATAAAACATTGCAGAATAGAATACAGTAAAAAAGAGCAGAACAATAGAGAGAATAGAGAGAGAGAGAACAATAAAACGACAACTATTTTTTTTTATTTTATATATTTTTTTTTTTTACACTTTTTTTGTAACTAACTTTTATAACTGTAACCGGTTCCAGGTTCGGGTCTCTCAAAATGCGATGGCATCTTGGGAGACCCTGTGAAAGTGTGCCTAGTCTGTGGAATGCTGTACCCTACGCTAATACTCAACTAGTGCATGGTAGCGTTCAAAACATTCACCAATGCAAAGACCAGGATTGTCAGGACAGGAGGGACAATAATAGCGGGTGTCACGCCTATATCCGCGCTTGCTGCAGACACAATATCTTTTTTGGGGGGGTTCGCTGGGTAGGGGTACTCGGGAGGACATAAAGAAAATGCCTCTCATGCAGCCGACTGCATTTGGTTGGGGATGTGAATGGGGGAAGTACGGGCGCTGCAGAAGCGGTGGGTTCCCAATTGGGATTGGCGAATGCAGCAGGAAGGGCACTATGGGCACGACGGGCCTGTGTTTGTCTTTTTGGTGGCAGCGGGACACTATTTGTGCTTGCCACCTCACCAGCTTGAACTGCACTTATGGGACTCGCCACGTCACCAAGTGTTACTGCAGTGCTTGTTTGACTACGACCGGGGTGTACTAGGCCGCTGGCGCTTGCCAGTTCACCAAAACGCTACCAAAAAATCTGTTGGCGATCGCAGGGATCAGGCCTGACTCTGCGAACGCTGCAGTTATGCGTTTTAGTCTTTTGTAAGTGACAGTGATCGATCGATACTGCACTTGGGTGGGCTGGGCTGGGCCGGGCGGAGGGGCAAAATGCAGGTGCTAGCAGGTATCTGGGCTGATCCCGCTAACACTGCGTTTTTGGGAACCCTAAACTGCTGGGGACGCTAGTATAGATCTGATCGGATCAGATATTGATCCGTTCAGATACCTTACCACTAAGGGTGGTGTACAGTGCGTGCGTGGGTGTTAGCGGTACTGGCGCTAACCTGACACTGCCTGGGGCTGGTGCTTGCCAGTTCACCAAAATACTACCAAAAAAACTGTTAGCGATCGCAGGGATCAGGCCTGACTCTGCGAACGCTGCAGTTATGCATTTAGTGTTTTGTAAGTGACAGTGATCGATCGATACTGCACTTGGGTGGGCTGGGCTGGGCCGGGCGGAGGGGCAAAACGCAGGTGCTAGCAGGTATCTGGGCTGATTCCGCTAACACTGCGTTTTTGGGAACCCTAAACTGCTGGGGACCCTAGTATAGATCTGATCGGATCAGATATTGATGCGTTCAGATACTATACCACTAAGGGAGGTGTATGCTGCGTGCGTGGGTGTTAGCAGTACTGGCGCTAATCTGACGCTGCCTGGGGCGACGCATATCACCGCCGGGCGATCAAGGGGCTAAACCTTTATTCGGTAATAAACGGCGGGTGCCCTGACACTATAAAAAATAAACGAACTAACCAGCGTCACCCGTAACAGTTATATGGTGATCAGTGGTGAAAGGGTTAACTAGGGGGCAATCAAGGGGTTAAAACATTTATTAGGTAATATATGGGGGTCCCTGACGCTATAAAACGCTGACGGCGAACCTAAATATTTACCTCCCTAACTAATGTCACCAGCGACACTAATACAGCGATCAGAAAAATGATCGCTTAGTGACACTGGTGACAGGGGGTGATCAAGGGGTTAAAACTTTATTAGGGGGGTTAGGGGGGTACCCTAGACCTAAAGGGGGGTAACAGTAACTGTCCCAACACTGTAACTGTCACAAACTGACACTATGCAGTAATCAGAAAAAAACAAAAAAAAAACTGCTGGTGCCAGTTTGTGACGGGGGGGGGGGGGGGGATCGGGGGGCGATCGGGGTGTTTAGTGTGCCTGGCATGTTCTACTGAGTGTGTAGTGTGTTGTGCACTCACATACCTGTCTTCTCTCCTCGGGCTGGAACGGAAATTACCGAGCCGAGGAGAGATGACATCATTTCCTTTGCTGCTGTTTAGCATACAGCAGCAAAGGAATGATTCGATTGGCCGGCGGCGATCGCGAGGGGGGGGCCACGAACGGATGGTCTCCCCCTCACCTCTGATCGCCGCTGGACAAAAGACGACCGCCTCGGGCACCGGGGGGGGGTCCGGTCGGACCCCCCACCCGCGGAAGGCAAATCACGTACCATGTACGTGATTTTGCCTGTCCGTGCCACCTTGCCGACGTACATCGGCGTGAGGCGGTCGTCAAGTGGTTAAAAAAAATGTTTATTTTTTTATATTTTGTTATAAAAAATTTTAAACAGGTAATTTTTCTCCTTCGTTGATGTACGCTGATGAGGCGGCAGTGATGGGCACTGATAGGCGGCAGTGATGGGCACTGATGGGTGGCAGTGATGGGCACTGATGGATGGCAGTGATGGGCAGCACTGGCAGGTGGTACTGATTGGCACTATAGGTGGGCATTGATAGGTGGTACTTGTGGGCATTGATAGGTGGCGCTTGTGGGCACTGTTAGGTGGCACTTTTAGTGGGCACTGATGAGGCAGATGTGCCTCTTCCACTTGGGGACCGATGTCCCTCACACCCGATCCAGTGATCGGCTTTTTTTTCTACTCGCGCTGTCAGCGTGAGTAAAAAAAAAAAACGATTACCGATCTTTTGTTTACATCATGTGATCAGCTGTAACTGGCTGACAGCTGATCACATGGTAAGGGGCCGGGACCGGCCCCTTACACAAATCGGTGATCAGTCGAGTCTCAGTGACTCGGTGATCACAACGCGCCCGGCAGGGAGCGTGCACAGGGGAGACCGTCATATGACGGCCTCCCGGGAATGTAGGTCCGCGCTGTGGCCGTCATTCGACTATAGCGCGGATGTCTAGAGGTTAAAGATCTGTGTACATTTCCCATTGTATGAGTTTGAATTCTTCTTTTTCAATCCATTTCCACCTGCATTTCATTTATTCAGTTCACTCCCATTCCCTCTTATCATTTCCCCTTTATCATTTCTCACACATTTTACTTTCCCCTATGCATTGAGTACACATATTTTTCATCCATTCAATACGTTCAACTTTAGATTCACTTTCTTTGACATATTACAATCTTTCTTCACTTTTTCGCAGATTTTCCCATTTACAACCCATTGACCAGTGTTTGAGGGCTCAGGAATCAGTCGGCCTTGGTTTTCCCGGGCCCGCCCTCCAACATATTGTGAGGATGGTCGGAACCCTGCCTCAACCCCGGTTGAGACGGTTATATCTCAGACCCTAACAGATCCCATTGCTGGAAACTCTCCTTGATTTTTGGGCTATTTTGTAAGTAGCTTTTCCAACCAAAGTAGACAATTTTGATATTTTTTCTCTATTAGCCTGAGGTTCCACATGTATCAATATTCATGTTATTCTTTTGCTTTTCTCAGTTAAATTATGCATCCCACCCCTGATGACTGGCAAGAAGCCAAGAAACGCGTCGGGTTCTTTAACTAAGGATGCCCTATCAAGCCTAATTTTATTCCTGATATTCATTAATTTTCTTATTAAGTTTGTTCTCATTTCATGTGATTTTGTGATCTTGATTGGCAATTTTAATTCATGTATTTCTGTTATGAACTGCATTCATGTATGTCCATTTTATTTGTTTGCACTACTGAGTTCTTGATGATTGTTACTGCTAATATATACATTTTTGTAACTATGTCTGTATTTATACTACTTTATTGTTACTGTATGCCTCAAAATCATGGACTACCCATAGGGGTTATTGACTTTAAATTAAATCCAAATCATTTTACCTACTCACATGTATTCATTATTTTACTTTCAATTGACATGCTTCATTTAAAGTCCCACTTGCCCCCTTTTTTTCTTTTTATATATTAAAGATCTGTGGTTTTTAAGATCCCGGGTGTCTGCCATTGCAGTAAAAGCGGCCATTCGGTCGCCTTAAATAACCCCCAACCTGGATGAACGTGAGGCGCCACAATTACGTCAAGCGCCAACGTCACCGGGTCCGACTCTCCCAACTGCGCATGCACAATGTCCATAGTGCGCACACACAGAGCCCTACAATGTTAGACACTAGCCAGCGTCACTGAAGGGAAGCAAGGGGAAGAGCCAACCTCAAGGGAGGGCTCGCCCCTTGCTGGAGAGGCGCATGCCAGCCACCAGGGGGAGAATGAACTCCTCAAGCCACTGTAGGTATTGGAAAGCTGTGCTGATAAACTTAATATAAATGCAACAATGAAGAATCAAACGGTTGATGTGCCAGATAGGGGGAAGACACAGATTTATCCAACCCCCATGGTGGGACACAAACGTGAGATTATTAGATCAGTGATTAATCAGAAATACACTATTAAAAACAACTGTTCTTACAAAAAGCAAAATCTCTCCCAAATTTGGTTCTGTCAGCAGTAGGATTGATCTGAAAGGCAAAACCATGCACAATACAGAGTATACATTAATAAACAGCTGAAATAAACTAGTACACCACAAGGGTATATGCCAAGACCAGTGGGCCAAGAAAATAGTGATAAGGCATAAATACCCACAGAAGAAAACAATCCGGAAAAAAACCCTTTAGGGAAAGAATAACAGCTAGAACAAAGAAGAGGGGACAATGTTGAACAAAGCATTGAAAAGATTGCTTTAAAGGAAGTATTTGTATGAATGAGCCTCATTGAGGCTGGGAGGTGTGAGAGCGTTGAGCTGTTCGATCCAAATAGACTCGCGTCTTAGGATTTTACGGTCCCAATCGCCTCCTCTGGGGTCTTCTGGAATCACTTCCAGGACAAAGAATCTTACACATTCAGAATTGAGCCTACGGTGAATCCCTATATGGCGGCCCAACGTGGAAGCATATAGGTCGTCACCCAACCAGTATTCCATACGCTCAGTACTTGAGACTGAGATGGAACTGCAAAGAGGACGGAGATTTTCGCTTATGGATTGCCACATGTCCCACTCCTCCTCCCGGCCCTGTGATGTATGGGTACTGTGATAGTCCAAACTTCTCCTGGGGATTTAGGGCATTTATGGAGTAGCCCTTGTATATTTTTCCCCTCCTTTTTTCTACTTTTTTTTTTAATAATCTTTATTTTAATTCTCAGAAAACATATAGTGTACAGAAAAAAAAACAAGAGAAATACCCCAAAAGGGCAAAACCTCAAATCACAATCATTCAAAAATTATATTAAAGGCTCATTGGTACAGTCAGTTGCATACATCATATAATTATTCAAATCTCTTCTTCAAACAACACTGGGGATTGTGTTTAGATGTCGTATCAAACATGAGCTAGATGCCCATGTATGAAACCGTGAAGGAAAGGGGAAAAGGAGTAAAAATGGGAGTGGGTATAGAGGGCGGGAAGAGAGGGTAGGAAGAAAGGGAAACCAGGGAGATTGGGAATAGGTTTTGCACAAAGGGAAACAGCAAAAACAACCCTTAGATAAAACAAAAACAATCAGCACTATAACCGAGTTCAAATATCAAAAGAGTTCCAAAAATCTATGGATTGGTAGCAAGCCTGTCCCATTTGACAGCAGCATCATACAAAATCAGTTCAGTTCCCCGGTAATAAAGATTGAGACAAAGAGGACCCAGAAGTGGTAAGCTGGGGTGTCTGCGAGGCATTAGAGGTATAATGTATCTAAGTGGCCCAGATACCATTGAATTTCTCATGTCTGTCCTTACACGTCGTCTCCCATTCCTCCACTGCCATAATGTTATTGACCAAGTGGATCCAATCAGCTCAGCTAGGAATATGAACTGTTTTCCAGTGGATGGGAATTGATACCTGGCTGCATTCAGGTGAGGCAGGATCGACTTACGGTAGTGACTGAAAGGGATGGATAGCATGTGAAGCAGGAACTCCAAGGGAGAGTCACCCAATACAATATCCAGTATTACCTTAATATGGGCTCTAATATCTTGCCAAAATGGGCAGAGCTTCAGGAATTCCCACCAAATATCCATATAAGTGCCCCGAAGCCCACAGCCTCTCCAGCAGGCATCTGGGGTTGCCAGGAAAATCCTAGTCAAAGTGGCAGAAACTCTGTACCACCGGGTCAACAGCTTAAAGCTATTCTCCTGCATCTTTGTGGCCAGAGAACTCTTGTGAGTAATAGGGCGCACACACGGTCGGACTTTGTTCGGACATTCCGACAACAAAATCCTAGGATTTTTTCAGACGGATGTTGGCTCAAACTTGTCTTGCATACACACGGTCACACAAAGTTGTCGGAAAATCCGATCGTTCTAAACGCAGTGACGTAAAACACGTACGTCGGGACTATAAATGGGGCAGTGGCCAATAGCTTTCATCTCTTTATTTATTCTGAGCATGCGTGGCACTTTGTCCGTCGGATTTGTGTACACACGATCGGAATTTCTGACAACGGATTTTGTTGTCGGAAAATTTTATCTCCTGCTCTCCAACTTTGTGTGTCGGAAAATCCGATGGAAAATGTCCGATGGAGCCCACACACGGTTGGAATTTCCGACAACACGCTCCGATCGGACATTTTCCATCGGAAAATCTGACCGTGTGTACGGGGCATAAGACTATCAAGGTGGTCCAATTGGGCCTCTGTGAATGTATGTTGCAAGTCTCTCCCATTCCCATATGTAGACTGGCCTGCTCCTGGACTCGGCCGACACCAGCATCTCATAGAGGACCGCGATGGAGTGAGGGACTGGAGCAGCTGACTCATACCTCCCTCTTAAGCTGGCCATACACTAGTAGAGTTTAGATTGAGAATGTAATTTTAGGAACATTTGTTCTATTTTCTAATTGTTAGTGGGGTCAAATCAACGTTCATTTTCGACCACAGTGATGAGAAAATGAAAAGGAGTAGGATAGAAAACTTTTTACAAGTGAAGTAATTTCTAACAGTGAATTGGTTTTTGTTTGAAAAAGTTTATTTACTCCAAAATCGAAACGTAGAAAGTACTTTGGAACATAACTCTGTCAGGTCCTCGAATGCACTGATGATAACTTACATATGAATGGTCATGAGAACATTTGTTCGAAATTTACTAGTGTATGGACAGCTTTAGTAGGTCATTATATTCCTGCGTAAAGGGCAGAGACCATCACTACACAGAACAATGTGGCTTCTCCCAGTTGTGCCCCACGTTATCTCTCTTCATTTTATTGACAGCTGCATATAATAAAACAAGTGGCTGATAAGTGATAAGCATGATAGATGGAGGATTACTGTAAACACAGAACCACCCTATTACATGTCCAATTCCTAGCAAAGAATGAAAGTGGTTCCTACATAGAATTTCCTGTTAGGGAATGTTTATGTTACTTCCCTCAAACAGCAGTAGTACCTTCATCACATCCTATACTTAGGAAGTTAAAATGGAGCTCCACCCAAAAGGGCAAGCTCCGCTGCAGACATGATACAGGAGATAATCAGAGACTGCAGACATGATACAAGAGATGGTCAGAGACTGCAGACATAGTACAGGAGATGATCAGAGACTGCAGACATGGTACAGGAGATGATCAGAGACTGTAGACATGATACAAGACAGTCAGAGACTGCAGACATAGTACAGGAGATGGTCAGAGACTGCAGACATGGTACAGGAGATGATCAGAGACTGCAGAGATAGTACAGGAGATGATCAGAGACTGTAGACATGATACAAGAGACAGTCAGAGACTGCAGACATAGTACAGGAGATGATCAGAGACTGCAGACATGATACAGGAGATGATCAGAGACTGCAGACATGATACAGGAGATGATCAGAGACTGCAGACATGGTACAGGAGATGGTCAGAGACTGTAGACACGATACAAGAGACAGTCAGAGACTGCAGACATAGTACAGGAGACGGTCAGAGACTGCAGACATGATACAAGAGATGGTCAGAGACTGCAGACATAATACAGGAGATGGTCAGACTACAGACAAGATAGAATAGATGGTCAGAGACTGTAGACATGATACAAGAGACAGTCAGACACTGCAGACATGGTACAGAAGCTGGTCAGAGATTGCAGACATGATACAAGAGATGGTCAGAGACAGCAGATATGATACAAGAGATGGTCAGAGACTGCAGGCATGATACAAGAGATGGTCAGAGGCTGCAGACATGATACAGGAGATGGTCAGAGACTGCAGACATGATGCAAGAGATGGTCAGAGACTGCAGACATGATACAAGAGAAGGACAGAGACTGAAGACATGATACAAGAGAAGGTCAGAGACTGAAGACATGATACAAGAGAAGGTCAGAGACTGCAGACATGATACAGGAGATGGTCAGAGACTGCAGACATGATACAACAGAAGGTCAAAGACTGAAGACATGATACAACAGAAGGTCAGAGACTGCAGGCATTATACAAGAGATGGTCAGAGACTGCAGATATAATACAGGAGATGGTCAGAGACTGCAGTTCCTATGGACATTAGTAGATAATGGCCGATCGGCCCTCTCACCTGACCCAGCGATGGTTCCACTGATCAGGAGTCAGCTCACTCTGAATTGCCCGTGGCGACTCCGCTGGGTAGCACCCAGATATGTATTCTGGCAGTGACTCCATTCCTTTCTCCGCCAGGGATGGCGCTAGGCTGTGTGTCTTTCCCTCTGGTGGCGCAGGGCAGTGGGGTTTCCTCTCTGATTATGTTCCCTCAGCACTGTCCTCTCCCTCTGGAGTCCTGGGTGTACTTCCCTGAAAGCTTTCCCGGGCTCTCTCACTCTCTCTCTCCCATTCAGCTGAGCATGCTGTGTGGGCTGCAGTTTCCGTGTTACAGTGGGGCTGCCAGTCCTCGGGACTACATGTCCCACAATCCTCTTCTCTGCTCCTTTTTCTATTCTATTTTTTCCCTGGTTGATATGAAGGCGGGGGAAGAAACATAGTGGGAGGCTGTGCTGGCCAGCGCCGCTCACTAGTATAGCAGTGCACGTGCGGAGGAGAGGGAGAGGGAGGGGAAGGGGCGAAAGAAGAGCCCGCAGCTGCAGTGACGTCACTAGGGTTGGTGTCACCAGGTGCGGTATAACATGGTGTCACCCCCCTTCCACCAACTTTAGTCGCCCCTCAGTACAGACCCCCCTCCACTAAGTACAGACCCTCCTTCGTCAGTGCAGGCCCCCCACTAAGTATAAACCCGTCTCTCAGTACAGACCCCGCCTTCATCAGTATAGACCCCCCAGGACAAACCACCCCCCCTCCATTAGTAGACCCCCACCAGGACAACCCCCCCTCCATTAGTACAGATCCCCCCAGGACAAAGCCCCCTCCATTAGTACAGACCCCCACAGGACAAACCCCCCCTTCATTAGTACAGACCCCCAGGACAAATCCCTCCATTAGTACAGACCCCCCAGGACAAACCCCCCCCCTCCATTAGTACAGACCCCCCAGGAAAACTCCCCCCCATTAGTACAGAACCCCCAGGACAACCCCTCCATTAGTACAGACCCCCCCAGGACAACCCCCCCATTAGTACAGACCCCCCAGGACAAACCCCTCCCCTCCATTAGTACAGACCCCCCAGGACAAACCCCTCCCCTCCATTAGTACAGACCCCCAGGACAACTCCCCCTCCATTAGTACAGACCCCCCAGGACAACCCCCCCATTAGTACAGACCCCCCAGGACAACCCCCCCCATTAGTAAAGACCCCCCAGGACAAACCCCTCCCCTCCATTAGTACAGACCCCCAGGACAAACCCCTCCCCTCCATTAGTACAGACCCCCAGGGACAAACCTCCCTCTATCAGTACAGACCCCCCAGGACAACCCCCCCCATTAGTACAGACCCCCCCCAGGACAACCCCCCCCATTAGTACAGATCCCCAGGGACAAACCTCCCTCTCTCAGTACAGACCCCCAGGACAATCCCCCATTAGTACAGACCTGCCCAGGACTACCCCCCCATCAGTACAGACCCCCAGGGACAAACCTCCCTCTATCAGTACAGACACATTATTAACACGGCAGCTAGAGAGGACAGTGTGCAGCCGCGCCGCCCGGGTGAAGAGCAGATCAAGACAGCCAGGCAGCAGCTTAGGCGGGAGTGAGAGACAGAGCGGAGGAGAGTGGAGAGAACCTGTGTCAGGCTGCAGGCACGGGCCACCCCCCCTCCCCAGCGAAGTCACTGCGCGGCTGGTCTCTCTCAACACAGAGACCAGCCGCTCCGATCTATGGCGGCTGCTCTCCTCTGACAGGAGGAGGAGGGAGGGGGGACAGGCTCTAGCAATGTAAAGCACAGCGGCGCGGCCGCTCCGCAGCGGTGACCTGCTGCGGACAGAGCTACTTCTGCACACGGAGGAGGAGGAGGGAGGGGAGCACTCTGGATCTTCAGCGCCCCCACCTCTCTGGCGCCTGGGTGCACTGCACCCCGTGCACCCGCCTGGGATCGGCCCTGGTTCAGCCCCCCCTCCCCACAACTAGCGCATTCACACAGCTCTTTGTGCATGCACAGTAGGCGGCCAACTGTGACTGACAGTTTCCTTTAGTCAAGATGGTGGCATCAGCACCCGATAGCCGATTGATAAATTGGCTCAGGTAAGGACACTGCTGGATTCATGGACAGGTAAGTGTCCTAATATTAAAAGTCAGCAGCTACAGTATTAGTATTGCTTCTTTTAATTTTTTTCTGAAGGAGCCTGGAGATTAAGCAAACGCATATCACATTTTGCAATGCAGCAGTGTGAACAGGGCCTTAACCTAAACATCTAATTTGCAAAGTGTCCTAATGTCTAGAGTTCTAACAGAATAACAGGAAACAATTTGTAAATAGTTGTTTTATTACAGAAAAAAATAAAAAAATGCACATATCTTTATAATCCTTTACAGAACAAAATGAAGGAATATTATGATAAAATGAATAAGTAATTACGTTTGCGGACTTCCTAAACGTTGGTAAATATTGAATATTTTGTCCATGAAAACAATTCTATATTGGAAAGACCATTCAGTTGCTAAAAAATTGAAGAAACATAAAATATGTTTACCTTACAGGTACTGTTGCTCAGCAGATAAAAGAACACACAAAGTCTGAAAAGGAATAGAGTTTTCAAAGTCTTGAGGTAGAGCTGCACGATTCTGGCCAAAATGAGAATTTTTGCTTAGAATAAAGATCACGATTCTCGTAGCTTAACATCATCTTTCACAGTATACAAAAAAATTGGGCTAACTTTACTGTTTATTTTTTTTTTTATTCATTAAAGTGTATTTTCTTCCAAAAAAAATTGCATTTGAGAGACCGCTGTGCAAATACAGTGTGACATAAAATATTGTCTCTGCTAAAAAAATATATATATATATATAATGTTTGGGGGTTCTAAGTAATTTTCTAGCAAAAAATAATGATTTTAACTTGAAACCAACAAGTGTCAGAAAAAGGTTTAGTCTTTAAGTGGTTAAACTTCCCTCACTTAGAGACTGAAGTTCATTCCTTTGATCTAAAGAACAAAACAGTTACAACGTTTATAGTTAGCTCAGGGCTGAGGAATGTTGTGATACTTGGCGGACTGCCTGTTTTTTTTTCGACAGCTGTCGGCTTGAGCAGAGAATTCTCTGCAAAGAAAAATCAGGAAAATGCTTTAAGATTGTGAAGGGGAAAACATTTCGATCTCGATTCTTAAAGATTAATCGTGCAACTCTATCTTGAGGTAGTTAAAAGAATAACCAATAGCAATAGTATGCAAGATGTACTGAAGAGGGAAGCAATAGTACGCAATTCTAAGCAAGATATACTGAAGAGAGAAGCAATATGGATATCTAGGACATAGGTGCTTCTAGGACATTAGTTTGAATTGTAAAATATATTTTTTATAAATTGTAATGTCATATGCAGCCATAGAATTGTAATTAAAAAGGAAAAAAAAAAAAAAGGTAAAAAAAATTGGTTATATGAGTAATAATTTGTAGACATCTACAGTTTGATTGACATTTCCTTTGGTATAGTATAGCACAGAAGAGAGGCGTGTCTTACTATCCAACAATAAGGACGTGAAAATAAAAGTCAGTATGTTTTAGCAGATAAGTGCAATCTTGTATTTGTTTCCTCTTTGAGCCCATAAGAAACCTTCTATAACTTGCATGTTTACAATCTGGGCACCAAGCTGTATGGACGTGGGTAAAGCCAAAAGACAGAATATAGTTTGAACTGCTTAAAGTGGATGTAAACCCAATGTCATCCTTTCTAAACTACTGCCATAGGGGTTATCTATAAGGATATACATGCCTCCTGCATGAATCTTTACCTGTCAAATGTCTCCCCTCTGTCTGTTATTAGACCCGAAAAACTGCAGATTCTGTGGGTGGGTCTGTTGTCTGGAGCTCGGTGGGTGGAGTCATGATGTCAGTAAACTCCCCGCCCACCTCTACACTCCTTGTCAATATGCATTTTCTCCTGTTTATTTCTAACACCGAACTTATGCTATGATCTCTAACATCCAGTGAAAAGACAGGAAAGTAACCACATGACTTCAGCATGCCAAATCATGGTGAGGTGTGAACAGCCAATCCTTGCAGAGCTGCTGAAGAAAGGAGTGGGGGAGGGAATTAAAAAATAATGCCTGTGTCTTAGGCTGTCACTCACAGCAAGGGGGAGTATTTGACAAAGTTTTTCTCAGTTTGTCAAGATTTTTCTCACTGAACAATAAAAGAGGATTGCTCAGAGATGGATTAACTCTGTGTGGCAAGACTGGGCTCAAATGATAGGAAATCTTATACTCTACAGTATGATAAAAAAAAAAAAAAAAAAAAAAATTCGGGTTTACATCCACTTTAATGTCAAAACTTGCAATCATTAATTGCCTTCAAGAAAAACTGCTATAGGAACCTGCCATATGAATACTGCAAGAGGGAAATTGAGATCTTGCTCTACCTAATTATTCTGGTTCAGTGACTCAAAGCATTAAAGTACAAGTTCACCCAAAATCTAACTAACTCTAAACCTACTCTCAGCCACATTCTAAAATTGATCTATCCCTGTAAAGAAGAATTAGCTATACATACCCGTTCTGCAGCCGATTCAGTCCGGTCCCATGCTGAGCTGTCAGTAGCGGTTTCAGTGTGTAGGAGTGTGCAGAGGTGGCAGACGACAACAGAAGCCCCATAGTAAGTCTATGGGTGACGTTACTTCCCAGGCATTGTTGGTTCTCTCCTGCACACAGCATCTGCCGCTGGAGACCAGACCGATTCAGCTTCAGAAAAGAAATGTACAGGGCTAGATAGATTTGTTTTAGAATATGTCTGCGAGTATGCTTTGCGTTAGTTAGGTTTTGGGTGAACTTCTACTTGAAACTCAAAAGTGCATGGCTGCCAGGCAAATCGCATATTCAGAAAGAGGCCAGAAACAGAATGCAGTGTGTTTCATCTTGTGACAGGCCTACTTTAATTCTACTGCACTACGGAATAATACCATTAATGACATTTCAGTTTTTTTGGCATTACATGCTTTATTTTCACATACAAGAAAACTTTATTGACAGTATTGTAAACCCACTTTATACATTACCTATGCATGCTGACAAGAATTGAAAAAAAATGCTTTATAGGCTTATGTAGAATACCATGAATGTATTCGTCTTCTAGAGTTGGTGCCCTGATAAGAAGTCTCTTTCAGCTTCTGTAAGCCATCAGTGTTTCGGCAGCATGACTGACATTTCAACGGTGCACTAGAAACACAAAGCAAAAGCTGTCAAACTGCAAATCATATTTGTCAACTATTTTGGATCATTTATTAGAAATAATATTAATATATTTGTATCCTTTAAATTGTTTACCTGAAACAGGTCAGTTGGGTGTGTCTGCTGTGCTGGTAGAAGTGACATATCGCCAAATGCGTACAAAATTAGCAGATCAATCTTATAGCCAGCCTTTTGCAAGTTACCACAGTGGAGTGCATTGCGTAACTTCACAACAAGATAGCTAATGAACTGACTCCAAGCCATTGCAAAGAGCAGTTAAGTATGGCATGTTTGTTATTTAAAAAAAAAAAAAAAAACAACATGCTTTTGCAATCACTTTAATTTCTGTTTCATGTCAAAGGAGTATAATATATCCAATGATCTGCAGCTATAGGCTATTGCTAACTAATGTAATCCATGTAATTGAAATTGATAACTTATAATGTTAAAAGCCCTAAATCTCTCAGCAAGAGATGCTTAGCCTTGAAAGATTTTAAGGCCTCCTATGCTGATGAGATCTTTGTACAAGAAATGCATTTTCATAAAGACAGTTCCCACAATCCTGGTTCTAAAATATTTCTTCATTCTTTTTTTCTTTTCTGACCCCACCAGTAAAGGAGGTGTGGCAAAAAACAGAAAAAACGCTTGCCCTAAAAGGTAAAAGGTTTCATCCTCTATTCTTGACCAACAGAACAGACTTATTCTATTTGTTTGCAGCCTTTTCTGAAACAGGTTCTAGATTAACTGCAAAACTTTAGTTATACTAGATTGGGAGGCAACTTTAATCTGGTCTAGATCCCCTAATTTGGATAGATGCCCCCAAACTGGAAACCCCCCTCTAGAAACCAGACTAGGGTCTCCACTGCATTTCAGAAGTTGGTTCGAGAGTATTGAATTTTTAATGCATAGAGAATTAAACATCCCCTTCACAAACAATACATATTGTATTCACATGTCCAGAAGATGTTTTCTATGCTTGATCGTTTTCTTATCTCAGTCCCACTGATTACATGTGTGGTACAATTGGATATAGATAATGTGGTCTGACTACACTTCTTGTCTCTTGATCTATGCCTGACTGATACCCATACTAGAACTTGTCACTGGCAGTTAAACAAAATTACTCTTAAGGCTGGCACACACTATGAGAATATCAAGCAAATGATCGTCCGATTTCCTTTGTTGTTTCACAGCAAGTCGGAACCAAGGAAGGAAATAATGTATGAACATTCTCACATGACAAAGGATTTCTTTTGTTGTTTATTGTTTCTGATCATGCACAGTCTTTAGTTTCTGATATTTCTCGTACGGAAATTGTACAAAAACGGTACACACTGAATGAAAATCGTTCGTTCCATTGACGTACAAGTAAACATTTTGGAGTTTGTCCCTTCTGAAATTTTCGTTTGCAAGTCAGATGTCGAAAGTTGTGTACAGACTATAGGAAAATAGAATGAGCATGTCTTGTACTGAATTTTTCTTCCGATTTTCTCAGTGTGTACGTCCCTTAAAACACCCTGTAGCATTAGATCAGCTGTCCAATGCTCTTTTTTTCAGCCTAACGCAGGCACAGTGGAAAGGATCTCTACTCTACAGGAATCACATATAGAAATTGAGTGAATGCTAGCAACCGACTCAATGCTTGCCTCCAACCTGGTTGCTCCCGATAAAGGAATAAAACAAATGGTAAATGATGCAGCAACAAAGTATGAAAACACTGACTTAAAAAAAGTCCATACAGTTATTTGTATAATAGCAACAGGCCTGAAGAAGGAGCGTAGCTCTGCAAACGCGTCGCCTATTGGCTATACTTTCCAGAAGTGACCTCATCCCCGTGGCTCTCAACGTGCGTTTCAGTGACAGAAAGTGTCAGCATCTACTGGCGCAGCCTGTTTCCTAGACATCGCAGCCATCCAGCCAACGGATCCCATTCACTTCACGGAATGAAACGCAATTATATGCCTACATGCCTGTCATGACTGTACCTTTCTGAGTACCGTTTCTACAGTTGATATTAAACAATCAATTGATGTATTGCACTTAGAGTACTTGCACTTTTATCATTAAAGTGGGGTTCCACCCAAAAAAAAGAACATACCTAAAAAATTCTAAAAAAAAGAACAAAAAAACATTTGGATATTTTTTTTTTTTTTACTTACCTCTAAATGCCTGTTGCTAGGTGGTCCCTCGTAATCTGCCCCTTCGTCTGCCTGGGCTGGTGACATCACTTCCCCCTGGCACAGGAAGGGCTCGGCTCTTCTCCCTCCCTCCTGTCAATCATCTGGGACCCATTGCAGGTCCCAGGTGATTGAGCGGCCAATCACGGCGCTCGGCGCCGCTCGCGCATGCGCAGTGGGTGCCAGGCTGTGAAGCCACAGCCCGGCGCCCACAGTTGAAATGCCGGCGCCGACGAGCGGGGCTTCGATCCCCCGCACCGCTGGACCCAGGGACAGGTGAGTGTCCAATTAAAAGTCAGCAGCTGCAGTATTTGTAGCTGCTGACTTTTAATTTTTTTTTTTTTAATGGCCCCCCTGGGTGGAACTCCTCTTTGACTCTACAGGAATCACATTAACACCTTTCCGCCCAGCCGTCATTCTGCTATATGGTTTTACCATTCCGAGTGAACGTCATATGATGTCCTTTCAGAAAAAGCCGCTCGTGAGGCTGAGCAGTCTGTCACCGGCTGTGTCCACCGGACACAGCCAATGACTGATCAGTGTACCGGTTTGCTGCTGGTACCATGTGACCACTGTGACCAATCACAACAGGTAACATGACAGTTGTAAACAACAGATGGCTTCCTTTAATGCCATCCATTGTGTACAATTGTGTTGCTAGCTGTGATTGGTCACAGTGGTCACATGGTACCAGCAGCAAACCGGTACACTGATCAGTCATTGGCTGTGTCCAGTGGACACAGCGGGTGACAGACTGCTCAGCCTCACGAGCGGCATTTTTATGAGAGGACATCATATGACGTTCACTCGGAATGGTAAAACCATATAGCAGAATGACGGCTGGGCGGAAAGGTGTTAATGTGATTCCTGTGATCACATGGTACAGACAGGGCCAATAACAGCCCATCTGTACCATGTGATTAGCTTTGACCAATCACAGCTAATCACAACAAAACAAACTGAATGAATCAGTTTCATTCAGTAAAATGATTGCTTATAGCAATGTAATGCACTGCTATAAGCAATAATGTGTAAAAAAATCCTGATAACTTCCCCAGCGTAGTACAATGTTACTATTGTAACATTATTTGCTCTGTTCACAGTGTGTTAAAAAAATTGTAAAAAAAGAAAAAAATGTAGTAAAAAATACTATCACCATTCAGTGTCCCTGATCACTGCCACACCAGTTATATGACACTCTACTGCATTAGTGATTTTGCCCTGGTGATTTTTTTTTTTTATTTCTTCATTTTCCAAAAACACGACAAAAAGTTACAACTTAAAAAAAAAACACCATGCCTCTTACTAAATACCGTGGACTGTCTACTTTCAAAAAACGGGTCATTTGGAGGGTATTTGTACTGTCCTAGCATTTTATGACTTCAAGAAATGAGATAGTTTGTCAGTACACCAGGATTAATTAATTTTCAGATATGGACCATAGTTTGGGGACTCTATAACTTTCCTAAAGACTAATATACACTTCACCAAAGATATGTAGCACGATACATGTTGGCATAAATTTATGAAGAACATTTATTTGCAAAATTTTATAATAGAAACAAAGAAAAACGCTTTTTGTTTTCCAAAATTTTCAGTCTTTTTTTTGTTTATTTAGCAAAATATAAAAAAACCGAGCGGTGAATAAATACCACCAAAAGAAAGCTCTAGTTATGTGAACAAAATGATAAAAATTTAGTTTGGCTACAGTGTCACATGACCGCACAATTGTCATTCAAATTGCCACAGGGCTCCAAGCTGAAAATTGACCTGGGCAGGAAGGGGGTAAAAGTGCCCTGGTATTGAAGTGGTTAAGCATATATGAGGGCCACTGTTTTACAACAAAAGCTGCTGAACTCTCCCGTTTGTGTTTCTCCTGTACTGTCCTGTGCTTTTTGCCAAGAGGAATGGGCAGCTTTACCATCTGAGAAGATAAAGACCCTCATCCACAAATACCGCAAAAGACTTCAAGCTGTCATTGATGTTAAAGGGGGCAATGCACGGTATTAAGAACTGGGGTATGTAAACCTTTGATCAGGGTCATTTGGGTAGTTTCTGTTGTGATTACAATTTAAAAAGATTGATTGATAATAAATGTCTTCAGCCAAACACTATGAGTGAAAGAAATGTATTTATGTTATCATTCATATTCTCTGAAAAATGGCCAAGAAATCATAAATTCTGCCAGGGTATGCAAACCTTTGAGCACAACTGTATGTGTGACTTCAATTCGTGACGACTTCAAAATAGTCCCTGTACTAGTTTGGTCTGACTTTCATGCAAGTTGAGGTCCATATACCTCAAGTTTGCATTCCCTGAAATCTCAGTAAAATCGCACAACTTTTAAGTCGCAGCAGTGTGAAAGGGGCCTAAACGTTCTCATCATTGCAGTAAAACTTACGTTTTAAAAAAAATATTCCACAGGCGCATGCACAGCACTCTGAAATGGACGCCTGATCACAGAGCTCCGTCCCGCTCCATTCGTTCAGCGCTCCCAGCAGCGGGTGACATCGCCCCAGTGAAGCCAGCTCAAGACCGGAACACCCAGGAAGCAGCTCACACCGGGATCCCTGCCTCATCTTTCTGGCGGGATTCACTACAAGAGGAGGTATGTGGAGGGGCCCCCATTATCACATCAAATTGGGGGCCCAACATCACCAGCCACCACATTGTCAATCCTGAACCAGACCCTGGACGACATGCTCATGTCCCCCTCAGTAGCAGCCTCACTGAGGCCCAATGTGACCTATCAGGGGATGGGGCAGCACACCTCACAAAATAGAAATTGAAAATAGGTCAAGAAGGCTTAATTTTAGAATAAGAGGACTGCCCGAGACCGTCACGGATATACCAGAAGCAGTACACTCCCTCATTAAAAGCCTCATCCCCAGACATCTGAGCCCACAAACTGGAGCTTGATCGGGCCCACAGGGCCCTGGGATCCCCCCAACCTGATTGACTGCCTCGTGACATTGCGGTTATGAGGAGAGCTCGCACCACCCCACAAATCCAGCTTATGGGACATCCAATCCAAATCTTTGTTAATATCTCTCCTTTCACCATTCAGAAAAGGCAAGCACTCAAGCCCCTTCTGATGGTACTGACGCAGAAAAACATTGCACTGCTAATATACTGTCTGATTATAACTAGCCACAATACCGGCTTTCATCTATCCCTGACAAGGACTTTCTCAAGACCCACCAGGATCTACTGCACCGAGCCTCAGACCAATCACCATGGCGCAACTTGGCCTTTATACAGTTCTGGATCTCAAGGCATTGGTGGACTATTTAACTCTTAGATACGGTTCCTTCCTAGTCTTGTTTGATGTCCTCCCAATTTTCCAGGGGGCACTCACAGTCCTTATCCCCTATAACATTAACCAGGCAGTAGATTGGTTTTTAGGCCCCCTGGAAGCCTGCTCACCACATCCCCCTCTCCATAACATCGTATCCCTCTCTTCCTGAATTCCCAGCAGTTAACACACCTACCCTAGTTTAACTTTCTTTGAATGTTACCATGTTAGTTATTGAGGGTGTTGCACCTTAGTTTGCCCAAATGTATATTTCAGCCAAATATCAGGGAGGGCTTATCTCTCTTGTCTTCTTTCTGTCTTTTCTGCCCTTTACTAATTCTACTTTTATTTCAGTGATGCATATGATCTCGCACCTCTGCAGGATCCTGAAAGGCATTACAATAGACTTATTCGCACTCCTGGACTCTAGGCCATCCAACAGGCGGAAGGTAGGTGATTGGGGATCATTGGCATTACCTCCTAGGATGCTCCATGGCTGACCTTAACTCTCCTAGATCTTCCCTGCGCATTGCTTCACACAATGTGCAGGGGATTAACTCTCCCATTAAACGCCGAAAAAACTTCCAGTATTACCATGAGCAAAAAATAGATATATTGTTTCTTCAAGAAATACACTTCCCAAATTCTTATACCCCCTCCTTCATTCACTCTAAATTTCCCAGGTTCTACCTAGCAAATTCTGACAATAAAACTAAAGGAGTAGGCTTGTTTTTCTCCCGCAAATCTCAGTTCTCGTTTGATTGCGAATTTAAAGACCCAGAAGGTAAATTCCTACTTGTGAAAGAACCAGCTCTACTCCCTCGTCTCGTACTACGCGCCAAATAGGGGACAATCTAAATTCTTTAAGACCCTCTTTCATACTCTAGACCCACTGATCGAAGGCCTGGTCATCTATGGAGGAGACTCTAATATTGCTTTTGACAGATAGATAAAACCCGCCCTCCAGGCAGGGACCATATTCCGTACCACCAGGCAGAGCCTTAATGTGGCTAGACAAAATTTACTATCGGGGTTTGGTTGATACCTGGAGAGAAATGAACCCAAAGGCATGGGATTATACACACTATTCTAGCCCTCACAATACCACCGCTAGAATAGATCACTTCTTTATACTATCAAATAATATCCCGCTGGTGACTAAATCCATCATAAAAGACTCTGCCTGGTCGGACCACTCCTTCCTCCTCCTAATGATAAACAGACCAACAGCACAACGGCAGGCGTACAACTAGAGACTAAACGCCTCAATCCTTAGCAAACCTACCCATGTCTGTGAAATCGAAAAAGACGTCAAGGAGTATTTTCTATTGAATCATGTCAATAAAATTTCCCCAATCTCTTTATGGCCTGCGCACAAAGCCTCCATTAGGGGAAAACTGATCCAATTAACCTCCAGACTACGTAAAGCCCGCAAAATAGACATTGACAGGTTGGAGAAGGAATTCTCATTTTGAAGCAAACAACACAAACATAACCCTTCTGGATTGACTGGAAGCGGCGTGCACAGCCTCAAACCTGACTCTCACTGGCATAGCCGAAAAAAGTTTGCGTTGGGAGAAGGGGCAGTTTTACCACCAAAAAGACAAGATGGGCTCTCTGCTAGCGAATATGCTAACCCCTAAAATACCTTACCTAAAATAAAATTACGCAATCTCACAAAACCCCCAGAGAATCATGGAAGCTTTTCATGACTTTTACTGAACCCTGTACAGTGGGGATGGGAAGGAATCCTCACCTAGCTCGATTGAATCCTTTCTTGGTTCACTGAATATCCCCAAGATCAGGAACCAACACAGAGATAGCTTAGAGTCACCAATCTCGGCAGACGAAGTTTCACAAGTCAATAAAGATCTTAAAAATAACTTGGCCCCTCAGCCCTGATGGCTTCTCAGTCCCGTATTATAATTGTTTCCGAGCATGCGTGTTTTTTTGCGCGTTGGAATTGCATACAGACGAACGCATTTTCGGATAGGAACTTTTTCTGACCAAAAAAATAAAGAACCTGCTCTCAATCTTTTGCTGGCAGGAATTCCGCCAGCAAAAGTCCAATAGAGCATATACGCGGTCGCAATTTCTGACCAAAAGCTCTAATCGGAGTTTTGCTGGCGGAATTTCCGATCGTATGTACGGGGCATTACTCTTTATCACTTCACCACTGACTTCTTTACCAAATTTCTGCAGGGTGCTTGATGACCTTGGCAAAGTCTCTGGACTCAAGGTTAACTACTCAAAATCCCTAGCCCTAAATGTCAACTTACCAGCCCATCTGGTCACACAGCTTAAAGACAATTTCCGGTTTAGATGGAACGAGACAGCGTTTCCGTATCTGGGGATTAACCTGACAGCCTCGATAGACAACCTATATGCAGCCAATCTCCCCCAATCTTTCACAAATTGGAAGATGATCTCTCACACTGGGATAAACTGGGACTTTCCTGGCTAGGCAGGATCAGTTCAGTGAAGATGACCCTTTTACCGCGCATCCTCTATCTATTTAGGTTACTACCTATCCCGATTCCTAGGGATCAACTTAGGAAGTTCCAATCCAAAATTATCAAATTTATATGGGGAGCAAAGGGACAGAGTTGCCAAGGGGACCCTTTTCCGAACTAGAGATCAGGGAGGAGTGAGCCTACCAAACCTTATCTGGTATCATCAAGCAGCCCAGCTATCCCAACTCTCCACTATTTTTTCCAAAATAGCACACCCTGACTGGGTACACATGGAAAGGCAAGCAATACCCCACTACACATTGGACTATATTCTCTGGTGTCCTGCCAAATCTAGACCTGCTATCATGGCTCCCACGCTATCCCACTCCTTAGTCCTATGGGACTCTCGCAAAAGTAACCCACATTTGATCTCCTACTGGCGCCCACTCTCTCATATTTTTCGAAATCCTCTGTTTCCCCCTGGTATGGACATCAAGGCCTTCCAGTGGTAGTTGGACAAGGGACTCTATAGGATAGGACATTTTATCAACCCTATGGGACCCCTCACTCTGACCCACTGTGTCAGTAAGCTTGACATGCCAAGGTCAGAAAGGTTTAGATTCCACCAAATTTCAAATTTTATTCATTCTTTGTGGACCTCTAAACCCAACCCACTCTCGATCACGGCGTATGAAATGTGGTGTGGTCAAGCCATGGAACAGAGGGGAGGAATAACAGTGATATACTGATCACTTGCTATGGCAGAGACCATATCTCCCTTCATGAGGGACTGGGAGAAAGAACTGGGACAACACTGGAACCTTGTGGAGTGGCACAGAGTTTTGGCTTCAGCCTTCAAGGGCATTCTGAACATAGCACTAATCTAAGCTAACTTAAAAGTCCTAATGAGGTGGTATTTAGTGCCACTAAAAATTGCCAAAATCTACCCGAGTGCTTCTCCTTTGTGCTTTCGTAACTGGGGGCACATTGGATCGATGCTACACACATGATTGCCCCAAGATCAGGGGCCTATGGAATAAAGTCTTTCACGCTATGAGGAAACTTATGGGCTTGCCCATTAGGAAGACTCCTCAATTTGCTCTTCTAAACTTCCTTAACCCCGGGACCCTGAAATTGACCCAACACCTTATGTTTATTCTCCTTGGGACCAAGCTAACAATAGCTTGAGCCTGGAAACAACCTACCGTTTCCTTTTTACTTGGTCAAAAGGAAAATATCATGGATTATGGCCCAGGAGAAGACAGTTAGCATCCTCTTGGATACGGTTGACAAACATGATGCCAACTGGGAACCCTGGACCAGATACATATCTCTGACACCTGCCACCTCCTCTCACCCTGGATCCGTGTAGATGAGTATCACGCTGTGACCAAGTACTACCTTTTCCGTTTTTTTTTCCATCATTCTCCTGAGTCTCTTTCCTATCTTTTTCTTTTCTCTCTTACTGCTTTTCCCTATCATCCTATAGGTACAGCCACAAGACTATCCCATCGGGACACAATTAAACCCCTCTCCTGAACTGTAACGGGGAGGCATGTAAAGCCCACAATGATCCCAGACCAGTTGATACCTCGATCTTCAGCTTATTACCTCCTGTTTAGTAGAAACCCATGTTTGAATTCCTTTGGCTCAGATCAGTTGCTATAGGTGTCTAGACATTGCAGTCATGTAGGGTATTTCAACTTTGTTTTTCTTTTGTTTCTATTTGTTTATTTTTTCTTTTGGGTATCTTTACACCCATAGCTATAAGTTACTATCTAGCACTTTATGTTCCAGAGGAGCTGCCCCTCACTTCCCGACACAGCTAGATCCCTTGAGGGGTGTCAGGAGTGAGGAGTCCTCTCCCTCCTTCAGAGTTTGCTGACGCACTATAAGCCCCAGTGAGCATGTACAGTGCCTTGCAAAAGTATTCACCCTCTTGGCTTTTTACCTATTTTGTTACATTACAGCCTTTAGTTCAATGTCTTTTTTAATCTGAATTATATGTGATGGATCAGAACACAATAGTCTAAGTTGGTGAAGTAAAATTAGAAGAATATATACCTAAAACTATTTTTCAGAAATAAAAAAATGATAATTGGCATGTGCGTATGTATTCACCCCCTTTGTTATGAAGCCCATAAAAAGCTCTGGTGCAACCAATGACCTTCAGAAGTCACATAATTAGTGAAATGATGTCCACCTATGTGCAATTTAAGTGTCACATGATCTGTCATTACATATACACACCTTTTTGAAAGGCCCCAGAGGCTGCAACACCTAAGCAAGAGGCACCACTAACCAAACACTGCCATGAAGACTAAGGAACTCTCCAAACAAGTAAGGGACAATGCTGTTGAGAAGAACAAGTCAGGGTTAGGTTATAAAAAAATATCCAAATCTTTGATGATCCCTAGGAGCACCATCAAATCTATCATAACCAAATGGAAAGAACATGGCACAACAGCAAACCTGCCAATAGACGGCCACACACCAAAACTCACGGACCAGGCAAGGAGGGCATTAATCAGAGAGGCAGCACAGAGACCTAAGGTAACCCTGGAAGAGCTGCAGAGTTCCACAGCAGAGACTGGAGTATCTGTACATAGGACGACAATAAGCCGTATGCTACATAGAGTTGGGCTTTATGGCAGAGTGGCCAGAAGAAAGCCATTACTTTCAGCAAAAACCAAAATGTCACGTTTTGAGTTTGCGAAAAGTCATGTGGGAGACTCCCAAAATGTATGGAGGAAGGTGCTCTGGTCTGACTAGATTAAATTTAACTTTTTGGCCATCAAAGAAAAGGTTATGTCTGGCGCAAACCCAACACATCACATCACCCAAAGAACACGATTCCCCATAGTGAAACGGAATGGGCAAAAATCCCAGTGGTAAGATGTGGCAAGCTCATAGAGACTTATCCAAAGCAACTTGGAGCTGTGATAGCTGCAAAAGGTGGATCTACAATGTATTGACTTTAGGGGGGTGAATAGTTATGCACATTGACTTTTTCCGTTATTTTGTCCTATATGTTGTTTGCTTCTCAATAAAAATAAAAAAAATCTTCAAAGTTGTGGGCATGTTCTGTAAATTAAATGATGCAAATCCTCAAACAATCCATGTTAATGCTAGGTTGTGAGGCAACAAAACACGAAAAATGCCAAGGTGGGTGAATACTTTTGCAAGGCACTGTATAGGATCTCGTTATTTTATAAAGCGTTGTGTCATAATATGTCTTTATATACCCGGTGTAAAGAAACCATTTCACCTGTACCTGTGGTACAGTGTTTTCACTGAAACGTCAATAAAAACCATTGAAGGTAAATTTAAAAAAAATTCACCTTCCCAAAAAAAAAAAACACTGTCTGATAGCCTGCCATATTTCTATTATAAATATTTCTTACCAATTCTCACACTTTACATGCTATTGCGCTAAAGTTCTTTGCTCAAAGGAGAAGCACCACACTCACAATTCCTAAATTCTCATAACAGTTATTCCAAAATCTGGGGAAAATGTGTCCTCCACCGCCAACTACAGACCAATTGCTTGACTCATTTCGGAGTACATTTTAGCTAAGATTTTGCTCAACAGATCGGTGCTCCTATTGCCCCAGCGTATTAAAAAAGGATCAAGTGGATCTCTTCTTTATGAGAAAAGCAGAAAGTAATATGAGCTGGACCAATGATGCATAGATGTTCAGAAAGCCTTTGATACAGTATCTCACAAAAGTGAGTACACCCCTCACATTTTTGTAAATGTTTTATTATATGTTTTCACCCCTTATTTATATCTTTTCATGTGACAACACTGAAGAAATTACTCTTTGCTACAATGTAAAGTAGTGAGTGTACAGCTTGTATAATAGTGTAAATGTGCTGTCCCCTCAAATAACTCAACACACAGCCATTAATGTCTAAACCGCTGGCAACAAAAGGGAGTACACCCCTAAGTGAAAATGTCCAAATTGGGCCCAAAGTGTCAATATTTTGTGTGGCCACCATTATTTTCCAGCACTGCCTTAACCCTCTTGCGCATGGAGTTCACCAGAGCTTCACAGGTTGCCACTGGAGTCCTGTTCCACTCCTTCATGGGGCTGGTGGTTTTTAGAGACCTTGCACTCCTCCACCTTCCATTTGAGGATGCCCCACAGATGCTCAATAGGGTTCACCTTTACCCTCAGCTTCTTTAGCAAGACAGTGGTCGTCTTGGAGGTGTGTTTAGGGTAGTTGTCATGTTGGAATACTGCCCTGCGGCTACCTGCAGTCTCCCCAAAAGGAGGGAATCATGTTCTGCTTCAGTATGTCACAGTACATGTTGGCATTCATGGTTCCCTCAATGAACTGTAGCTCCCCAGTGCAGGAAGCACTCATGCAGCCCCAGACCATGACACTCCCATCACCATGCTTGATTGTAGGCAAGACACACTTGTCTTTGTATGCTTCACCCGGTTGCCGCCACACACGCTTGACACCATCTGAACCAAATAAGTTTATCCTGGTCTCATCAGACTACAGGACATGGTTTCAGTAATCCAAGTCCTTAGTCTGCTTGTCTTCAGCAAACTGTTTGCGGGCTTTCTTGTGCATCATCTTTAGAAGAGACTTCCTTCTGGGACAACAGCCATGCAGACCAATTTGATGCAGTGTGAGGCGGATGGTCTGAGCACTGACAGGCTGACCCCCCACCCCTTCAACCGCTGCAGCAATGCTGGCAGCACTCATACGTCTATTTCCTGAAGACAACCTCTGGATATGACGCTGAGCACGTGCACTCTACTTCTTTGGTCGACCAAGGCAAGGCCTGTTCTGAGTGGAACCTGTCCTGTTAAACCACTGTATGGTCTTGACTACCGTGCTGCAGCTCAGTTTCAGGGTCTTGGCAATCTTCTTATAGCCTAGGCCATCTTTATGTAAAGCAACATATCTTTTTTTCAGATCCTCAGAGAGTTCTTTGCCATGAGGTGCCATGTTGAACTTTCAGTTACCAGTATGAGAGAGTGAGAGTGATAAAACCAAATTTAACCCACCTGCTCCCCATTCACACCTGAGACCTTGTAACACTAACGAGTCGCATGACACCGGGGAGGGAAAATGGATAATTGGGCCCAATTTGTACACACCTTTTGTTGCCATCGGTTTGGACATTAATGGCTGTGTGTTGAGTTATTTTGAGGGGACAGTTGTCACATGAAAAGATATAATAAACAAGGGGTGTACTCACTTGTGAGATACTATACACATATAAAACATAAACCGTTAGAGGAAGTTTTCTATACCATTCACTTTCTCCACCAGCTTCTGTATCCTAGGCATCCAGGGAATGTGCTCCACAGCTGACTGATCGGTACCCGCAACTATCAGCATTAATGGGGACTTCAGAGACAGCTATCCCCGCCTGCTGTATGTCATCATATCTGTGTAGTATGAAGCCGAGTGAAGCTCTGAAATTTCTCCTTGGGTCTGTGCAACACTTATCTGGTAGGCGGATCTGCACGGAGGAGGCTGCACAGTAAGCTGAGGGAAAGAAAAGCCTGATCTGACAGAACAGAAGTCTGCTGCACTTCTTTAATACCAATGCAGATGAGAGAGCTGTGGAGGTAAAGGGGGAGGAAGGGGGCTGGGTGTACAGAGAGAGTAAAGACTGAAGTTGTGGATGTTCTGCAGAGGTCAGAGCTGGGGGGGGGGGGGTTATACTGTGCAAAGTGAGTTGTGGGCAGGGGAATTTGTACAGGGTTAAGAGTGCTGGGGGGGCTTGGGGTGCAGAGGTGGAAGATGGGGGGGTTGTAGAGGGTTAGAGCTGTAGATGGGGGTGCAGAAGTGAAATGTAGAGGGGGGGGATAGGCTGTGGATGGGGGTGCAGAGGTGATTGTGAACTGGTAGTGTAAGCTGTGGATGGGGGGTGTGCAGAGATGACATGTTGACAGAGGTTTTGTGGATGGGCGGAGGGGACTACGCATGCTAATGTGAATTGTGAAATGCAAGGGCGGAGAGGGTGAGCTGGCTGTGGATGGAGGGAGGGGTGAAGTGTGAAGAGGGGGGAGAGGGTGAGCTGTTGGGGGTGAGCTGTGCAGGGGGGGAGGGGGGGGTGAGCTGTGGGGGGAGGTGTGGACTAGAAAAGAGAAGGTAAACTTTGGGGGGGGGGGTGAACTGTGGACGAGAGAAGAGAAGGTAACCTGTGTGTGGGGGGGATGAGTTGCAGAGAGGGGGGGGAGGGTGAGCTGTGGGGAGGAGGTGAACTGTGGATGATAGAAGAGACAGTAACCTGGGGGGGGGTGAGCTGTGGAGAGGGGGGGGGGTGGGAGCTGTAGGGGGGAGGGGGAGGTGAACTGTGGACAAGAGAAGAGAAGGTAACCTGTGTGTGTGGGGGGGGGGGGGGGTGAGCGGTGGACGAGAGAAGAGAAGGTAACCTGTGGGGGGGGGGGGGGGTGAGTTGCGGAGAGGGGGGGGAAGGGTAAGCTGTGGGGAGGAGGTGAACTGTGGATGATAGAAGAGGCAGTAACCTGGGGGGGGGGGGGTGAGCTGTGGAGAGGGGGAGGGGGAGGTTAACTGTGGACAAGAGAAGAGAAGGTAACCTGTGGGGGGGGGGGGGTGAGCTGTGGACAAGAAAAGGTAACCTGCGGGGGGGGGGGGGGTGAGCTGTGGAGAGGGGGTGGTTAACTGGATGAGAGAAGAGAAGGTAACTTTTACATGGAGGCAAAGGTAACGTGTGTGTGTGTGTGTGTTTGTGTGTGGTTAGCTATGGACGAGAGAAAAGAAGGTGACCTGTGGATAGGGAGGTGAGCTGTGGACAGGGGGGGAGAAGGTAAAGAACACTTTACTTCTCTTTCCCGAGGAATGGCGGTATTGGGGGCGGGGAGTTGACTGGGGAGGGTGGTGTCCTGCACCTATTCTCGGAGAAAAAAAGCCCTGTATTATATTATAATATATATATATACACATACATATACACACACACACACACACACACAAAGCCTTAAAAAAAAGTATTCACACCCCTTGAAATCTTCCACATTGTGTCATGTTACAACCAAAAAAACATAAATGTATTCTATTGGGATTGTATGTGGTAGACTAACACAAAGTGGTACATAATTGTGAAGTGGATGGAAAATGATAAATTATCAACAGTTTTAAAAAATAAATATGTGAAAAGTGTGGCGTGCATTTGTACTCAGCCCCACTGAGTCAATACTTTGTAGAACCACCTTTCGCTGCAATCACAGCTGCAAGTCTTTTTGAGGATGTCTCTACCAGCTTTGCACATCTAAAAGAGTGACATTTTTGCCCATTTTTCTTTGCAAAAAAGCTTAAGCTCTGTCAGTTTGGATGGAGAGCGTCTGAACAACAATTTTCGAATCTTGCCACAGATTCTGAATTGGATTTAGGTCTGGACTTTGACTGGGGCATTTTAACACATGAATATACTTTGATCTAAACCATTCCATTGTAGCTCTGGCTGTAACTTTAGGGTCATTGTCCTGCTGGAAGGTGAAGCTCCACCCCAATTTCAAGTCTTTTGCAGACTCTAACAGGTTTTCTTCTAAGAAGGCCTTGTATTTGGCTCCATTCCCCTTCTCATTAACTCTGACCAGCTTCCCTGTCACTCCTGAAGAAAGCATCCCCACAACATGATGTTGCCACCACCATGTTCCACGGTGGGGATGGTGTGTTCAAAGTGATGTGCAGTGTTAGTTTTCTGCCACACGTAACGTTTTGCTTTTAGGCCAAAAAGTAAAATTTTGGTCTCATCTGACCAGAGCACCTTCTTCCACATGTTTGCTGTGTCCCCCACATGGCTTCTTGCAAACTGCAAACAGGACTTCTTATGGCTTTCCTTCAACAATGGCTTTCTTCTTGCCATTCTTCCATAAAGACTAGATTTGTGGTGTGCACAACTAATAGCTGTCCTGTGGAGAGATTCTCCCACCTGAGCTGTGGATCTCTGCAGCTCCTCCAGTTACCATAGGCCTCTTGGTTGCTTCTATGATTAATGCTTTCCTTGCCCAGCCTGTCAGTTTAGGTGGATGGCCATGTCTTGGTAGGTTTGCAGTTGTGCCATACTCTTTCCATTTTCAGACGATGGATTGAACAGTTCTCTGTGAGATGTTCAAAGCTTGGGATATTTTTTTATAACCTAACCCTGCTTTAAACTTCTCCTCAACTTTATCCTTGACCTGTCTGGTGTATTCCTTGGCCTTCATGATGCTGTTTGTTCACTAAGGTTCTCTAACAAACCTTTGAGGGCTTCACAGAACAGCTGTATTTATACTGAGATTTAAATTACACACAGGTGACTCTATTTACTAATTAGGTGACTTCTGAAGGCAATTGGTTCCACTAGATTTTAGCTAGGGATATCAGCCTAAAGGGGGCTGAATACAAATGCACACCACACTTTTCATATATTTGTAAAAAATTTGGAAAACCATTTATCATTTTCTTTCCACTTCACAATTATGTGACACGTTGTGTTGGTCTACCAAATAAAATACATTTACGTTTTTGGTTGTAACATGACAAAATGTGGAAAGTTTCAAGGCACTGCATGTGTGTGTGTATATAATATATATATATATATATATATATATATATATATATATATATACACACATATATATATATATATATACACACATATATATATATATATATATATATACACACATATATATATATATATATATATATACACATACATATATATATATATATATATACACATACATATATATATATACACATACATATATATATATATATATATACACATACATATATATATATATACACATACATATATATATATATATATATATATATACACATACATATATATATATACACATACATATATATATATATATATATATATACACATACATATATATATATATATATATATATATACACATACATATATATATATATATATATATATATATACACATACATATATATATATATATATATATATATACACATACATATATATATATATATATATATATATATATATATATATATATATATATATATATATATATATATATATATATATATATACATATATATATATATATATACACATATACATATATATATATATATATATATATATATATATATATATATATATATATATATACACACACACACACATTATATTAGTGTGGACTAGGTACCACTTCATCACAAAGTGAATCAGTTCAATTTTCATCTCACTTTCCTCTCAAAAGACAATTCGAGCCAGGAGTTATTAGACAGACAAAGTCCATAAGGGACTTAACACATTAAAGCTGTTTTTGACAGGTACCCTGTCCCCACTTCTGTTGGACCTCGCTGCGACCAGGTACGTCTGAAGTTCGCCCCCCCCATCCCTCCTCCTTCCCCTGCTGCCGGGCGCATGCACAGTAAGGACCCGGCTGTGAAGCCGCAAGGCTTCACTGCTGGGTTCCCTTACCGGCAATGGTGGCAACAGCACCCGACAGCCGATGGAAACATCGCTGGATTGCAGGTCAGGTAAGTGTCCTAATATTAAAATTCAGCAGCTACAGTATATGTAGCTGCTGACTTTTAATTTTTGGAGGAGGGGGGAGGCGGAACTCCGCTTTAAGGCAGAACATTCCCTGGTGACGTCATCACACTATACCATAGCTGGTCCACACAAATTGTTGTAAGTGAGAGAGATGTCAAGCTAGCTAGTTTGGGATGTGTTGTAGGTGAATTCCTTACACACAGGATTTTATCACAAGCTCTTTAAAATTTTATTTCATGCAAGTGGTTTTAATTCTTCTAATTTTAATAAAGTATGAACAGAAAACACTATGTAATATCTTTCTGATTCTTTACGGAGGACATTATATATGAATAGGTGGGGTCTGGATACATTATACTTATAGCAGTTATGAGCCGATACCATACCTGAGATACCAATGTGTGTGAGACCTCCTATAATTTAGAGGAGCATACATTCACGTGCACTGGTGATAAAATAACCACAATTATGGGTGCATGGAGGAGTGATTAGTTCACAGAATCAAGCTTTTTGTTTGTGGAGTTAAATGGAAGAGTTTGTTTTAAATCACAGGATTGTATATGAATTTTTCTTCTAATTGCACTTTTCACAGGAATTTAACTTCCGTTGGACTAATTTTATAATGTTTTATGTTTTTTTTTTAGGCACTTATTAGATAACGTACAATTGGTGGTCCATATTTGTATATATTATTTATCCGTGTTAAATAGCAATGATTTGTTAGGATATATTTATTGATAAAGAAAAATATATATAAGCAACACCTCCTACAAAGGCGTCATGTACTGCATTAAAAAGCAACAATCAGGTGTAAACGTGACCATGTGCAAATTATGAATATGCAGCACAATGATAATAACAATCATTCAACAAAAATCAGTCCATAATGAGTGAAAAGTCCATAAGTGAAGTGAATCAATCCATCCAGAAAGTGCACCATGCATATGTAAACAGATAAAGGAATCTGTCACCAGCAGCACTCTCGCAAACATGCCTCTTACCAGATTTGCAGGACCATAAGTTATAATGGTCAAACAGGCAAAAGCAGCTGGACAACCAAGGGGGGAGAGCGGCCCTCAATGAATTACAGATCCCATAAGGTGACTCGAAATGGTTAGGAAAAGTAAACTGCTATAGTGAAGCCCATCAAAATTCAAAAGTGTTTTATTCTAAAGTAGCAACAATTACTCAAACAGCATGTATATTGCTGATGATTACAAATGCAGCAGGCTATCGGCTTGTACAATACCGTTGGGTAGCAGTTAAGCATGCGTGATGTGGCCACTTCTAGGCCACTCCCTGACACGTTTTGTCATCAATGAGGTCTTCAGAGGATGGACCGGCCCATATGCACGATGCACTTTCTGAATGGATTGATTCACTAATGGACTTTTCATTTTATTATTGATTGATTTTTGTTGAATGATTGTTATTATCATTGTGCTGTATATTTATCATTTGCACATGGTCACGTTTACACCTGATTGTTCACTTGGCTGCTTTTTAATGCAGTACATGATGCCTTTGTAGGAGGTGTTTTTAGCACTTTAGAGGATTTTTTTGAGTGCTGCGTATATATTTTTCTTTATTTTATTGACTGGCATCACAGTTCAATAATTGGCTGCCAATATTTTTCTTTCTTCTTTATGCAATTTATGACCGAGCGCAGATTTTTCACAAATTTGATATTGATAAAGCGCTGCACTGATTTTGGTTGTTATTACAGTATTTTCCTAAGCAGTACCTTCATGGTTTGAAGAGTATCACACCAGTCCATGGCTGCAATCTGAGGGATGGCAGTCAGAAGAATACTAGTTGCTTTATTTGCATTTTCTTTTAATGTTTTCAACACTCTATCAACAGACACCTGCAGACAAAAACAAGGCACTATTAATAACAAGATAATAATATCTATTGTAAATATAATCAAATATGGGAAATCTAAAAAAAATGACAAATCTGACAAAACATGGATATTGTTCTAGTGGTTTTTAAGATTGTCAAAGCCAGGCTAATCTCATAGGGCTTATGGCGTATGGAAAAAAATAAATTGATAAAAAATAAAAATCATCTTTTATTGCACAAACTGTTGGCCCTCAAGGGGTATCCAGTGTAATAAAAAAGCCATACAGCATCTATACTGTAATAAAAGCCATACACAGCATCTTTACTTTAATATCAGTCAATAATTCTAATTTCCTATTCATAAATAAATCCTTTAGTCGACTTGTCACCCACTATTAAAATAGTGAGACACTATAGTTGCATTTACGTTTTTCATGTGTTACAGATAATAAGGTAAAATGTTTAAAAAAATTGTGCAGTGCTCTACATAAACTAAAATAGAAATACTTCTACACCACGTGAATCAAATATACAAAAGTCCAAAATAAAAAGTTTGTCCGTGAATACAAAATAAAACATAATGAGACCCAAAACCAATTTTTTGTATATGTGATGCCAAAATCTTCCTGTATTCATCGGATACCACATGCGCCTTCGCCTCCACACGTCATGCAAAAAAACTGCTCACCAGAATGTAAGACCTCACTCAGATAAAGAGGTCAAATAGTTACATAGTAGGTGAGGTTGAAAAAAGTCCATCAAGTCCAACCTATGTGTGTGAATATATGTCAGTATTATCTTGTATATCCCTGTATGTTGTAGTCGTTCAGGTGCTTATCTAATAGTTTTTTTGAAACCATTGATACCCCCCGCTGAGACCACCACCTGTGGAAGGAAATTCCACATCCTTACCGCTCAAATTTAGGCACTTTGCATTCCTCAAAATTGAAAGCCTCCAATCTCCTCCTTCTGTAATTATTCAGGGCAAATATATCTCAAACCGTGGAGAAAGGAGAAAAGAAAAAGCCAAACCCATGTAAACTACTCACATTTAAAAGGTTAAATAAATTCATATAGGAATAGTGCTGTACCATCCAGCTTACTGCTCCTGCCAGTTCCTTACTCCTAGAGCGTGATGGCAGAAGTTAATGGGTGGAGCCAAACCTTCTGACACGTTGCATCACCGGGAAGGACTTCATAATGCCTTTAATGGATATCGCTTAGATTTGGCTTTTTCTTTTCTGCTTTTTTTATGCTCTTTTGCCATTTGAACTCTTTATCTGAGTGAGGTCTTACATTCTGGTGAGCAGTTGTTTTGCATTGAGTGTGGAGGTGAAGGTGCATGTGGTATATGAATACAGGAAGATTTTGATACGGTGATCATATATATATATAAAATAGTTTTTCAATCCCACTATATTTTATTTAGTATTCACGAACACACTTTGTAATTTGACTTTTGTATTCATGGACTTCTAAACACAGTGTAGAAGTATTTGTATTTTAGTCTATGTGGAGCACTGCACGTTTTAAAAATTTCTATGTATATGTGAGAGATACATATATTCAGCTGCTTTTTTTTTTTATTTTGTAATGTAATGTTCAGAAGGAATGCCCAAACCACGGTATTACTAAAGGGGACAACAATCAAGATTGTTAGGGCTCATTCACACATGCGTCAATACTATGTGTTTATGTGGCATTTAAAGATAAAATAATGACCTGGTACCTAAAATCCCTGTTCAACAAGTACAATACAAACGGTTATTTTGCCCATGGGACTTTACATGAGGCGTAACATATAAATAGATTGTACATTATCAGTTTATTCAAGTAATTGTTCCATATAATATTTCAATAACCAAATTTATTAAAAGGGGATGCATCCTATAGCAACGCGTTTCGTGAATGTTTTTTTCACTTCCTGCGGAAATGCTCTGTTCTGCAATAGAGATGGTGTAGCTAGTAAGATGTGTTTCCTGCAGGCAGACCACACAGGATCTGTATTGTGCTAGTGTACTAAAAATAGCTTGTTTCTTTATAGGATCTGTGACCCCTCTTATGTTCCACAAAGTCAAAATAAAATCAGCAGCCATAAGTCAGTGCAGAAAATGAACAAGCAAGCCTAAACTGGGTGAACTTAGCAGTGGGTAGGCCAGACATCCCCATAATGGCCCTTGCAAAGATAATTGAGCCCTAAGGGAGCAGTAATCAGGTAATCCAGATGGTTCTGCAGTATCCAGGGGTGCAAGTCCAGATGCACAGGATAAAGGAAACGCAGAATGGGAGTAAGGAGACAAAACTGTAGTAAAAAAAAAAAAAACTGTCAAACAAAAGAAAAGTCTCAGAATCATCCAAACAATAATAGTTCCCGCAGGAGTCCGTATGGGGCAAAAGAAAATAACGGCATTGCTCTTGTTCGGGCATCCAGGGTGCCCAGTCAGTTGGTATCTGATCAGGTGTTGTTGAATAAGAGAGCATAAAAGATCATGTAGACTCTGCCATTAGCAGATATTTTTGGACTCTTCCCATAACAGCCAAGAGAAAATAAGAAAGAATGTCAGGGCCTGGCCTTCTTATGTAGCGTTGTTGTCCTGAGGAGAAAAAGTGTGCAAATCCACTAAACCACTAGTGATAAATATAAAAAGGTATATATACATAAAAAACAATATGTAGGACAAAATATCAGCATTAGATGTGTGAAAGGAATACCATGATTATACTCTCAAACAGTGTATAATATATATATAAAACATTAAAGAAAAAAAGTGTCCATATAGCCTCTGAAAAAAGGTCAGCAAAGGGGAGTCCTTATATAATTCTCCAGAAAATAAGGCAGATACTCTTCAATCCAACCTTCTGAGGTGAAGTGTAAGATGTAATAGTGCAAACTGCTTTTTTCTTTAATTTTGGTGGGCAATATTGTGCAGATGGGAAGCCTCCATAGCCGATGATAAGCCGAGGTATGACGGGAGCTGGACAGTCAGCTTCCTCATATGCAGAGCTAAGCCCCGGCAAGAACATTTAATGGAAAAAGTCTTTCAGGCATATGAAATAGAGATGTACTCAGAGAGCTGGTCCATAGAATCACCAAGAGTCACACAATTGAATGGACTATATGCACATACAGTGGCTTGCGAAAGTATTCGGCCCCCTTGAACTTTTCAACCTTTTGCCACATTTCAGGCTTCAAACATAAAGATATCAAATTTTAATTTTTTGTGAAGAATCACCAACAAGTGAGACACAATTGTGAAGTGGAATGAAATCTATTGGATTTTTGAAACTTTTTTAACTAATAAAAAAAATGAAAAGTGGGGCGTGCAAAATTATTCGGCCCCCTTGCGTTAATACTTTGTAGAGCCACCTTTTGCTGCGATTACAGCTGCAAGTCGCTTGGGGTATGTCTCTATCAGTTTTGCACATCGAGAGACTGAAATTCTTGCCCATTCTTCCTTGCAAAACAGCTCGAGCTCAGTGAGGTTGGATGGAGAGCGTTTGTGAACAGCAGTTTTCAGCTCTTTTCACAGATTCTCGATTGGATTCAGGTCTGGACTTTGACTTGGCCATTCTAACACCTGGATACGTTTATTTGTGAACCATTCCTTTGTAGATTTTGCTGTATGTTTGGGATCATTGTCTTGTTGGAAGATAAATCTCCGTCCCAGTTTCAGGTCTTTTGCAGACTCCAACAGGTTTTCATCCAGAATGGTCCTGTATTTGGCTGCATCCATCTTCCCCTCAATTTTAACCATCTTCCCTGTCCCTGCTGAAGAAAAGCAGGCCCAAACCATGATGCTGCCACCACCATGTTTCACGGTGGGGATGGTGTGTTGAGTGTGATGAGCTGTGTTGCTTTTACGCCAAACATATCGTTTTGCATTGTGGCCAAAAAGTTCGATTTTGGTTTCATCGGACCAGAGCACCTTCTTCCACATATCTTTGAGAAATGGCTTTCTTCTTGCCACTCTTCCATAAAGGCCAAATTTGTGCAGTGTACGACTGATTGTTGTCCTATGGACAGACTCTCCCACCTCAGCTGTAGTTCTCTGCAGTTCATCCAGAGTGATCATGGGCCTCTTGGCTGCATCTCTGATCAGTCTTCTCCTTGTCTGAGCTGAAAGTTTAGAGGGACAGCCAGGTCTTGGTAGATTTGCAGTGGTCTCATACTCCTTCCATTTCAAAATGATCGCTTGCACAGTGCTCCTTGGGATGTTTAAATCTTGGGAAATCTTTTTGTATCCAAATCCGGCTTTAAACTTCTCCACAACAGTATTACGGACCTGCCTGGTGTGTTCCTTGGTCTTCATGATGCTCTCTGCGCTTTCAACAGAACCCTGAGACTATCACAGAGCAGGTGCATTTATACAGAGACTTGATTACACACAGGTGGATTCTATTTATCACCATCAGTCATTTAGGACAACATTGGATCATTCAGAGATCCTCGCTGAACTTCTAGAGTGAGTTTTCTGCACTGAAAGTAAAGGGGCCGAATAATTTTGCACGCACCACTTTTCAGTTTTTTAATTGCTAAAAAAGTTTAAAATATCCAATAGATTTCGTTCCACTTCACAATTGTGTCCCACTTGTTGGTGATTCTTCACAAAAAATTAAAATTTTATATCTTTATGTTTGAAGCCTGAAATGTGGCAAAAGGTTGAAAAGTTCAAGGGGGCCGAATACTTTCGCAAGCCACTGTACATATAAGCAATAAAGCTTTAAAGTGGTTTTAAAGGCTCAAGTTTTTTTACCTCAATGCACTGAGGTAAAAAAAAAAAAACCCCAGGGGCAGCTTCCCCCAATACTTACCTGAGCCCTATCTGGATCCAGTGATGTGTATCAGACCAGCGGCTCTCCCGGGTCTCTCTTTCCTCACTGGCTCAAGCAGCAGTGAGAGCCAATGGCTCCTGCTGCTGTCAATCTTGGCCAGTGAGTCAATGAGGAGACAGCAGGGGGTGGAGCCAAGCGGCACTGTGTGTGTGTGAATGGACACACAGCGCATGGCAAGGGAGAGAGTCTGCTTGACTGCTCCCATAGCAAGAGGCTTGCTACTGGGGGCACTCAGCACGAGGAGGAGCCAGGACCACTGACAGGGGACCCAAAAAGAAATGGATCAATGCTGCTCTGTGCAAAATGATTGCACAGAGCATGTCAAGTATAACATGCTTGTTCCTTTAGAATCACTTTTGAACAAGTTCCTGTAGCTCTAAGCACTATGGAGCAATTTATTCCTAATGTTTACAGCAGAATAACTAAAGATATTCTCTCTCAGCAGCTCACCTACCCCTGCACCACATCCCAGCAGTGACTGTCCAGCTTTCTAAACCCTAATGTAAAATGGGGTGGGGAGCAGAGTGAGCCGAGATATTTGTTAAATGTGACTATTGAGGATTAAGGATGAGCTCCGGCGTGTTTGCACTCTTCATGTGCAGAGCCCGCCAGGAAGTCGGCACTGCGCTGATCACAGGCAGTGAGACATTTCCCGATGCGCGGCTGCAGCTATAGGAAAATATCTCACTGCCTGTGATTAGCGCAGCGCCGTGCCGACTTTCTGGCGGGCTCTGCACGTGGAGTGTGCGAACACGCCGGAGCTTATCCTTATTGAGGATGCATTGCTTAACCACTTCGCATCCAGGCCAATTCTGACACTTCGCTCCTACATGTCAAAAATCATCATTTCTTTGCTATAAAATTATATAGAACCCTCAAACATTATATATGTTTTTTTAGCAGAGACCCTAGAGAATACAATGGTGGTCATTGCAACTTCTTATCTGGCACGGTATTTGCTTCATGCTTAAAAAAAAAAAAAAAACAGCAAAGTTAGCCAAATTTTTTTGCATAATGTGAAAGATGAAGTTACGCTGAGTAAATAGATACCTAACATGTCACGCTTCAAAATTGCACACGCTCATGGAACGGCGCCAAACTTTGGTACTTAAAAACCCCCATAGGCGACGCTTTAAAATTTTTTACTGGTTACATGTTTTGTGTTACAGAGGAGGTCTAGGGCTAGAATTATTGCTCTCGCTCTAACGTTCGCGGCGATACCTCACATGTGTGGTTTGAACACCATTTTCATATGTGGGCGGGACTTACGTATGCGTTCGCTTCTGCGTGCGAGCTCACGGGGACAGGGGCGCTTTAACATTTTTTTTTTTTTTATTGTTAATTTTACTTAAAAATTTTTATTTTGACACTTTTTTAAATAAAAAATTTTTTTGATCACTTTTATTTATTTATGTAAACATCCCTTGTAATAGGAATATGACATGATCGGTCCTCTTTACAGTGAGATATGGGGTCAATAAGTCCCCACATCTCACCTCTAGGCTGGGAAGCCTAAAATCAAAAAAAAAAAAAAAAAAGAAAAGATCACCGCTTCCCAGCCGAGGCGCCGCCGTTTTTTTTTAATGCAGAGGCCGGGCGTGACATAACATCACGCCCGGCCTCCGAACGATCATAGAGACTCCGGCGGCCATCTCTTCCGCCGGAAATCTCTATGATCTACATCCGGCGCCGGCGGATCCGCTCTCCGACTCACCGATCGCTGAGGTGAGTCGGTAGCAGCACAGGAGGGCGGCGGGACGTCCCCTTTCGCCGCCCGTAAGAACGATCAAGCGGCGGAACAGCCGCTATGATCGTTCTTATGGTGTACGGAATCGCCGGCTGAAAATGCCAATATCTGAATGATGTCTGTAGCCTCAGGCATCATTGAGATATAACCCCGGAAAGTCGAGGCCGTCATATGACGGCCTAAGGATATCAAGTGGTTAACAAAGCATGCAGCTACAGAGGTCAGCGAGGGGTATTTTACTTTTCATAAATGCCTATAGTCTAGTTGCCAGTCCACTTTTAAGTTGATCTTGTTCATGTGAACTTCAGGCTGTCAGCATTAGCACATCAGAAATTCTCCCTCAATGTATTGCAGAAGATCCAGGGTGTTTAATTAATTAGTTTTGTTAAATTCATATCCACTTATACTTTTCTTTTGGAAAGCTCTAATTTTCATAAATCACTACTAACATACAGTGAATACATTTATCATGCAGTCAGTAATGTGTACATAGTTGAGTATTGACATACCGCTTCTTCGTGTTCCTTCCAGCAGTCATAATCAGTCGCCATTGCAACACTGGCATAACAGATCCCAGCTTCTTTAGCCAGGACTACTTCCGGAACAGTGGTCATATTAATGACATCAGCACCCCAAAGACGAAACATGTTACTTTCTGCTTTGGAGCTGAACCTCGGTCCTTCTATGGTGACCATTGTACCTTTTGTATGGCATTTAATACCAAGTTTTTTGGCAGTGTCTATCAACACCTACAAGACAAGATGCTAAAATAAATATTTGTAACATATTTACAATGTGCAGTTTGTTCACTTTTCTATATCAATAGCAAAATATACGGTCATGTTTTTTATGATATAAGATACAGCATTTCATCTTTTTCTGCTCAAAAACAAATATACAATGGCGAAAAAAGCATGAACGCCTTGGAATTAACTGGTTTTCTGCAGTGATTACCATAAAATGTTATTTGATCCTCATCTAAGTCACAGCAATGGACAAACACAATGTGCTTAAGCTGATAACACACAGACAATTCAAATTTCTCATGAAGGGGGTGAAAATGCCCTGTATTGAACCGGTTAAGGAAACCACCTGAGGGTGTGATACTGGACCCTGCAATAATAAGTCTTCCCTTTTCGGAAGACTCCGCGGAGGCTCTGAAACCAGAGACTGTAGCAGGGAAAACCATGGCCTCTTGGGCCAAAATGGGGCAATTAGAATCAGATCCGTCTGTTCTGGCAGAAACTTCCGGAGGACTTCTGGAATCCGTCTGAGGCATAACATAGGCCTGGAGGCCACGGGTTTGCCAGAGCATCGATCCCCAAGGCTTGGTCTGCCGGGTTCATGGAAAAGAATATCTCCATCTTGCGGTTGTTTCGGTTTGCGAACAAATCCGCTACGGGATAACCCCATCTCTTGGTGAGGTCTGCAAAGACTTCGGGATGAAGGGACCAGTTGTCTTGGTCTATTTTGTGATGGCTGAGATAATCTGCCAGGCAATTGTTTGTCCCCTTCAGGTGTACAGCAGAAATAGAAGCTAGATTCCCCTCTGCCCATGAAAGGATCTCCTGGGCAATGGACTGAAGCCTCCGGCTTCTCGTGCCTCCCTGCTTGTTGATATACGCAACTGTCGCGATATTGTCCGACAGAATTTGGAGGTTGTGACCCATGATCTCCATCTGAAAAGACTTCAGGGCTCTCTGGACTGCAAGGAGCTCTTTGATTGGATGAGGCCCTTGCCTCCTGTGAGGACCACTCTCCCTGTGCTACTGCATTGCTGAGGTGGGCCCCCCATCCCCAGGAACTCGCATCCGTGGTAATCCTTCGGGTAATGGGGAAAGGACCATGGGAGACCTCCTGCTAGGTGCTGACCAGCTCTCCACCACCACAGGCTTCTTTTTATCCTGTCGGGAAGCCGGATCCTTGACTCCAGGGACCTTATGTCCCCGTCCCAGTTTCTTAAAAGAAACATTTGTAACGGACGCTGACAGAGTCTCGCCCATGGTACTGCGGGAAAACATGAGGTCATAAGACCCACTGCCCTCGACACCTGTCTCAGAGAGACCGACTGGTTGGTCTGCAATGCTGACATAGTCTGGACCAATTTGGTAATCTTCTCCTGAGGAAGAAAAACTCTTTGGTTCACTGAGCAAAAATCGTAACCCAGATAAGATACTTTCTGGGCTGGGATCAAGGACGATTTTTCTTCGTTTATCAGCCAGCCTAGGGACTGTAAAAAGTCCTGTACAGCCTGGAGATCCTCCAACAGCCTCTGGTATGTCCTTGCTACTATCAGGAGGTCGTCCAAGTAAGGAATAACAGTTATCGCCTTTACTCTCAGTGGCGCCAGCGCTTCCACCAACACTTTCGTAAAGATGCGTGGGGCTGAGGAAAGACCGAAAGGGAGGGCTTGAAATTGAAAAAGTCGGGTCCCCATACTCGTCTTCACTGCCAATCTCAAAAACTTTTGGAAGGCTGGATGGATAGGGATGTGAAGATAGGCATCCCTTAAGTCCAACATGGCCATAAAGCAGCTTGGGTATAGTAGGTTTTTGATAGTAAAAACCGTCTACATCCGGAAATGTTTGTATCTGATGGACTTGTTCAAAGTCCGGAGATTCAGGATAATTAGAAACTTCCCTGCCAGCTTTCTGACCACAAATACATGGGGATAGAATCCCTTGCCCTGCTCCGACTGAGGAACAGGAATCAGGACTTTTTGATCTAACAAGTCTCCGATCTGGAGACCCAGAGCCCTCGCTTTCTCCCGATCTTGTGGAGGAAATGTGACCAACAAACGTTCTGGTGGTTGGTGAACAAATTCCAGCCTGTACCCGTTGGTCACTAGGTCCAGGATGAAGGGGCTCAGAGTGACTGCTGCCCACTGTGGGATGAAGGCCCTCAATCTCCCTCCCACGATGAAACACAAGTCACTGTGGCTTGGCGGGCTGTTGAGGAGGGTTAAACAGCACTCCCCCTTTGCCTCTGTCTTTGTGCCCAGTCCAATGCTTTTTCGGCCTGCTGTCCTTTTCTCTAGGACTCTGTTGCCTGCCTTGGCCACGAAAAAATTTTCTGGCTGTCGGAACTCTCTTTTTCTCTGGAAACGCCTTTTTCTTATCAGCCGTGCCTTCCAGTGCCTCCTGTAGACCTGGGCCAAATAAATGATCGCCAGTTAAGGGAAGGCCACAAAGGCACAACTTGGGGGCCGAGTCCCCTGACCAGGTCTTAAGCCAAAGGCTTCTCCTGGCCGAGTTCACTAGAGCCAAAGTCCTGGCCGACATTCTTACCGACTCTGCGGAAGAATCCGCCAAAAAACCCACTGCCTGAAATAGGAGAGGAAAAGACTTTAAAATTTGCTCTCTGGAGGTACCTGCTGACAGATGTGACTGAATCTGAGTCAACCAAACCTCCAGATTTCTGGCCACACAAGTGGAAGCCAGAGCTGGTTTCAGGTTTCCAATGGCTGAGTCCCAGGCTCTGTGGAGAAGGATATCCCCCCTCTTGTCCATCGGATCCTTAAGCGTGCCCATATCATCGAACGCTAGGTCCGAGTTTTTTGAAACCTTTGAAAGAGGTGCGTCTAACTTCTTATTTCACGGCTGCGCAGTGTTCTCATCAAAAGGAAACCTCCTTTTTAGGTTACTAGAGAAGAATGGTTTTCTCTCAGGATTATCCTATTCCAGTTTAATAGTATCAACCAAAGAACTATCAACTGGAAAAACTCGATTTTTTCTTATGCAAGCCTTTATACATAAGATCATGTTTGGATAACTGAACCTCTTCCTCTTTTAATTCAAGGGTAGTATAGGTAGCCTTTAATAAGTCATCTACATCCTCAACAGATAACTTAAATCTTGAGCCTCGAGTGGATTCTCTATCCCTGGGCTCTGTATCTGACCTTGATTCTTCCAGAGAAGAACGGGTAGATCTGACCTCAGCCTCAGAGTCCTCACTCTCTGCCTGCTGCGGAGTGCTGACTGACGCCTTCAGTGAAGACGGACTCTCTACTGGAGTCTGGAGCTTGTCAATAAGCGTTCTAAAAGAACTGAGGGTGGACGCAAGCTCATCCCTAACAGAAGTAAGCATCTTCTGGCAAGAGGCAACCGGGTCATCTTTTACTAGGCCTTCTATACAGGTGCGACAAACTGCTTTGCTCCATGAGGAGCTCAATTTGTTTGCGCAAACTGCACATTTCCTTTTAAGTGGCTGCGCTTAGGCCTTGTCCTGAGTATTGGTCTGCAAGACAAAATAAATGACCCACAATGTAATTAAAGCCACCCAATCGCTCCGTAACACCACGTGCAGGAGGGAGGAAATGTGCCCCCTAACACCCACTACTACAGAGGGGGGAGGGGGAGGGAACACTCACAGGGATAGCAAGGTGGTGACAGAACACTCCAGGCTTACCTGTGAGGTGCTGGTGTTGGGAACCGCATCCGCTGCCTGTGCAGGTACTGCAGGAGGATCCATTCTGCCCCTCTTGGTCGTCCACAGCCTGGCTGCTTTACACCAAGAAACACCAGCAGCCAGCATTCTCTGTTCGCGTTGTTTATGGAGACTGGAACTGCGTCTCCGGCGCCCGATGATGACGTCATATGCCCCGGAAGTAACCCTCTCCAGGCACTTCCTGTGGGCCAGCTTGGAGCGCAATAACTCTGCCCCCTCAAGCGCTGCGGCTTCCTCCATTCCCTGCACAGATCAGCCACGCTGTCGGCAGGGAAGGACAACCGATGCTCAGCTGAGCTATTAGTGCAATGCACTGCGCTAGGGGCCCGACCTCACACCGGTCCTGGCCCTCTCCAGGCACTGAGGACAGTGAACAGCAGCACAGCCAACCTCCCCAGCGGTGAGCTGCTTCTGGCAGAGGAAGAGGTAAGTGATATGCCCCAAAAAATAGCCATACAGTGCCCCTGCTCATAAGTCCTATGGGAGCAGGTTCCAGGAACATGTTACCTCCCGTCCGGAGGAAATACAAATAACTAACATGGGCCTGGAGGACCGCCCTTTTATCTGGTGGGGGTGACGTGTTTCCTGTCTTGGTAGGAGGAGCCCAAAGTCGCATGGGCTGTCCTGGAAGACGCTTGGAGAAAATAAACTTAAATGATTTTAGCAAATGGCTGCAATATAACAAAGAGTGAAAAATTTAAGGGGGTCCGAATACTTTCCGTCCCCACTGTATATTTTCTTGACTACCTCTTACACTTTTGAAGGCCCTGGAGCACCAGGACAATGGAAACGCCCCAAAAATGACCCCATTTTGGAAAGAAGACAATCCAACGTATAATTTATGAGGCATAGTGAGTCTTTTGATGTCATTTTTTTCTACAAGTTTCTGGGAAAATGTGTAAAGAAAATGAAAACATTTTTTTTTTTTTACACAAAGTTGACATTTTATACAATATTTCTAACACATAGCATGTACATACCAAACATTACACCCCAAAACAGATTCTCCTACTCCTCCTGAGTATGGCGATACCACATGTGGGAGACTTTTACACAGCTTGGACAAATAGAGAGGCCCAACATGCAGGGAGCACCATCAGGCGTTCTAGGGGCATCAATGTCAAATCTAATTTGACTACCTATTACACTTTTGTGAGGCGCTCTAGTGGCATGGATAAGAACTGAAGTGGCATGGATGAGCATGAATGGGGATGGATGAGCCGTGGATGGGGAAGGCTGAGTATGGATCGGATGACTGAGGATGAAGGAGCATGGCTGAGTACGGCCAGGTACGGATGGGGTGGCTGGGTACGGCTGAGTACGGCTGGGTACGGATGGGATGGCTGGGTACGGCTGAGTATGGATGGGATGGCTGATGAATGAGTATTGCTGAGTATGGATGGATGGATGAGCATGGAGGAGTATTGCTGATTAGGGGTGGATGGCTGAGCATGGATGAGTATTGCTGAATATGGATGGCTGGCTGAGCATGGATGGATGGATGGCTGAGCATGGATGAATGGATGGCTGGCTGAGCATGGATGAATGGATGGCTGGCTGAGCATGGATGGATGGATGGCTGGCTGAGCATGGATGGATGGATGGCTGGCTGAGCATGGATGGATGGATGGCTGAGCATGGATGGATGGCTGAGCTTGGGTGGATGGATGGCTGGCTGAGCATGGGTGGATGGATGGCTGGCTGAGCATGGGTGGATGGATGGCTGGCTGAGCATGGGTGGATGGATGGCTGGCATTCGGCTATAGCGCGGTCGTTAAGTAGTTAACCTGATAGAGATGCTGTGGAATAACCTCAAGAGAGCTGTTCACACTAGACATCCTGCAAATGTGTCTGAGCTGAAGCAATTTTGTAAAGAGGAATAGTCAAAAGTTCCTCCTGAAGTTGTGCAGTTCTGATCCAGAGCTACAGAAAGTGCTTGCTTGAAGTCATTGCTCCAAAGGTTTAACCAGCTACAGCACAGGTGTCACACTGGTGGTCCTCCAGCTGTTGCAGAACTACAAGTCCTTTGAGGCATTGCAAGGCTGACAGTTACAAGCATGACTCCCACAGGCAGTTGTAGTTACGCAACAGCTGGAGGGCCGCCAGTTTGACACCCCTGAGCTACAGTATTAACTCCAAATGTTCACTTACTTTTTCCTCCAGCACTGTGAATGTTTAAATCGGTGTGTTCAATAAAGACGACAAAATTAGAATTGTTTGTGTGTTATCAGCGTAAGCACAATGTGTTCCATTGTTGTCATTTAGATGAGGATCTGATCTCACTTAATGCCAAATTACTACAGAAAAACAGTTAATGCCAAGGGATTCACAACCTTTTTCTTGTCACTGTACATGAGGCTTAGCCCCCTTCCTGACAATCAATGAGATATACTCAGTAATATTTCTTACATAGCAGCACTCACCTCTCTAGTCTTAGTGCAGAACGGCTCAGCCATAGGAATGTGACACACACCTGCCAAACAATTAGGTCCCCCATCATAAAAGGTCTGCTCTCTTTTAGTAGTTCTGTAATCAGAATGAGAATACATTAGCAATCTTACAGGGCCAAGCCACACTAAAGCAATTTGTAGTAGTGCAAGAACAAGTGAAAAATTCTACCTTTTATCAATCCCTAACACACCGCAATGCATGGTGTATGTGTGCTCTGTGATGCATTGTGCTCTACAATACAATGCGTTGGGGTGCCATTCACAATGTATTGTACTGGATATAGAGCAGGCGTATTGCCATGTGTTGTGGTAAATGCATTAATGTGTGTGTTTTAGCACGCATTGCCACAAAAGCCAAAGTGTAAATGGGCTCTTAGACACTATAAAAGGTCATGGGCCACTAAGATTTAACTTCATTATTATGTCCCATAATTATTTTCTCCTAAAAATGTTTGAATTCCAGACAAATATCACTTAACTATGAAGTTTGTTAGCATCATTAGGGAATTTATCAGTGCAAGCTTTGTTTTCTCATAAGACATTATTTTATCTCACAAAGTTACTTTATGGCCAACTCCTCCTATTCCTGCTGGCTTCAATAGACTCCTCACAGTGACAAGCCACTTGAAAAAATTTGAAGCAATTTGCTACCGATGCACATTATTTAATGCTTGCATCTATGTTAAAATCTGCATCTTTGGCTAGAAAATTACCGTATATACTCGAGTATAAGAAGTTCCGAGTATAAGTCGAGGCCCTAATTTACCACAAAAAATGGGAAAAACTTATTGACCCGAGTATAAGACGAGGGTGAGAAATGCACAGCTACTGTAAGTGGAAAAGAGGGTCAACAACGCCCATTTGCAGCCTCACTGTGCCCATTTGCATGCCTCACTGTGCCCATTTGCATGCCTCACTGTGCCCATTTGCAGCCATAGGTCCCCCGAACTTCAAACTCAGTAGTTAAGGGTTCCTAGATGCCCCCTAGCTGCAGCCAAAATTTGGGGTCTCTGAACCCAAAGGGTCCCAAAATGACATTGCTGCAGATGGACACAGTTGACCGAATTTGGGGCCCCATATCTTGGGGCCACTTAGTGCTAAGAACCCCAAATTTGGTGTGCAAACCCAGTGGAACAAGCACCATAAAATATCCAAAGCTGGGGTTTTTAGCACCAAGTGGCCCTGAGATACAGGGCCCATCTTTGGATATGTTGTGGTACCAGTTCCACTGGGTTTGCACACCAAACTTGGGGTTCCTAGCACTAAGTGGCCCTGAGATACGGGGCCCCAAAGTCGGTTCAGAAAATGTCAAGCACTTTTCTGCAGCAGAGAATGACATTTTTCAAACCCTTTTTGGGGCCCCGTTTCTCGGGGCCACTTAGTGCTAGGAACTCCATCTTTGGATATGTTGTGGTACCAGTTCCACTGGGTTTGCACACCAAATTTGGGGTTCCTAGCACCAAGTGGCAGAAAAGTGCTTGACTCGAGTATAATTCGAGAGGGGCACTTTCAGCACAAAAAAATGTGCTGAAAAACTCGACTTATACTCGAGTATATACGGTACTTTAAATCCCCAAACAATTATATATTTTCTGTAAGCAGAGGCCCTGTAGAATTAAATGGTGACAGTTGCAAAATTTTTATGTTGCACTATTTTTGGGCAATTGTCTACTGTATATTTTCAGAAAAATACACAAACATAAGTTTTAGTGCACCCAAATACAACACACGCCTGTGTCACTGGGCACCTGATGCGCGTGCCCGGCGGCCGTGATGTCTGCCGGGCACCCGCGATTGCCCGGTAACACGGCAGGACCATGGATCTGTGTGTGTAAACACACAGATCCAAGTCCTGTCAGAGAGGAGAGGAGACCGATCTGTGTTCTCAGTATAGAGCAACACCGATCGGTCTCCTCCCCTTGTGAGTCCCCTCCCCCTACAGTTAGAAACACTCCCTAGCAACATGATTAACCCCTCGATCACCCCCTAGTGTTAACCCCTTCCCTGCCAGTCACATTTATACAGTAATCAGTGCATTTTTATAGCATGGATCGCTGTATAAATGTGAATGGTCCCAAAAAAGTGTCAAAAGTGTTCGATCTGTCCGCCACAATATCGCAGTCACGATAAAAATCGCAGATCGCCACCATTACTAGTAAAAAAAAAAAAAAAATAATAATAAAAATGCTATAAATCCTTCCCCTATTTTGTAGACGCTATAACTTTTGTGCAAACCAATCAATATACGCTTATTGCTATTTTTTTACCAAAAATATGTAGAAGAATACATATCGGCCTAAACTGAGGAAAATAATTTGTTTAAAAAAAAAAAAAAATTGGATATTTATTATAGCAAAAAGTAAAAAATATTGTGTTTTTTTCAAAATTGTCGCTCTTTTGTTTATAGCTCAAAAAATAAAAAACGCAGAGGTGATCAAATACCACTAAAAGAAAGCGCTATTTGTGGGGAAAAAAATAATAAAAATTTCATTTTGGTACAGTGTTGCATGACCGCTCAATTGTCATTCAAAGTGCAACAGCGCTGAAAGCTGAAAAATGGCCTGGGCAGGAAGGGGGTGAAAGTGCACTGTATTGAGATGGTTAAAGAAGTGGTTGTGTCAAGTAAACAGATACCAAACAGGTCATAAATTGCATGCATCCATGACATAGCAAAAACTGCAGTACCCAAAATTGTTCATTAGTCACACTTTAAAAGACTCTGCAGGTCATCGGTTTATAGTTAACAGCAATATGTGTTGTGCAACCACTGTTTGCATACACTTGCAGTCATGTGTATGTGCAGGGCACCAGGGTTGCTTTTATTTTTATTTGTTAATTTTATATTATAACAATTTACATTTTTAACACTTGTCTTTATTTAGCTTTTTTTGCTATCACAAGGGAGCCAACAAGCCCTCTACGTGATAGCATTGTCAGATTCTCTCTTTGAACAAATCAGGGGTCTACGACACCCCTATTGTCTCCCCTGCCCTCTGCTAAAGTTGATCAAGCCCAAGACTGTGTTTAAACAGCTGGTTACTCAGATATTTTATCTGGAATTCTAACTCTGAACCCATTAATGCTCAGAGCAGTGCGTTTTAGGGTACAATGACTGAACCATGGGGAAAGGGGAGAAACGAGGGTACCTTCACAGTTCTATGAACATGATCCTGTGGCTATAGAGCAGTGGTTTCCAAACTGCAGCCTTTTGCCTGCCTTAATATGGCCCTTGGGGATTCCTCCTACAGATCTAAAATCCTATTACACCCACTGATATAAATGTTGAAACCTCATTTCCGTTAATTGACAATAATGATGGGGCATTTCCTTCCACTGATACCAATGATGGGGCAATACTTCTCCCACTAACACCAATGGTGGGACACTATCCTCCCCACTGACACCAATGAGGGGGCATTATTCCTCCTACTGACACCAATGATGGGGTATTACTCCTTTCACTGACCTCAACGATACAGCATTATTCCTATCACTAATATCTATTATGAGGCACAAATCCCCCTCCTACTGACCACAGCGCTGACCATAGTCCAGCCCCCCTAAAGTCTGAAGCACAGTAAAACGGGCCTTTGTTAATAAAGTTTGGAGACCCCTGCTGTAGAGGATCACTTTCACATTAAAGGGGTTGTAAACCCTCTTTTTTTTAAACTAACAAACATGGTATACTTACCTCCACTGTGCAGTTCGTTTTGCACAGAGTGGCCCCGACCAACCTCTACTGGGGTCTCCCCGCGGCGCTGGTAGCTCCTCCCCGCATCGGAAATCCACGTTGGAGAAGCACTCTCCTTAGTGGACACCCATGCGGGCACGCTCCCGAGTCCTGCTTTTGCGTGTATTCATTGACTGATTGACAGCAGCGGGAGCCAATGACTGCGCTGCTATCAATCTATCCAATCAGGACACAAGACACCAGCTAGAGTTGGTGTGCTTGTTCCCAGCCGGAGGAAGACAGCGTTCAAGTAAGTAAAACGGGGGGGGGGGGGGGTTGCTGGGGGGGCTGCAGCACTACAGAAGGTTTTTCACCTTAATGCATAGAATGCATTAGGGTGAAAAACCATGAGCATTTACAACCCCTTTAAACATGATGCTGCAGATATGATCTTGTTTTAATTCCTTGAGTACTAGAACATATATAAATGTACCATGGTAGACAAGTAAGAACTATAGCTCATTCAATTGTCTTTGAATTCGTTTTTATAGGCAAAATATCTGCAAAATTGATAAAATGCATGCAGTTTATTGAATTTTAAGAAAATCCATTTTGAGAACAGAAATGCAAATGAAAATAGGTAATGAAAATAACATATGAGTTATGCTTTTGTGAACTGAGCCTATAGTGTTAAAGTTACAGACATAAACAGAGTGTGATATGAATGCCAGTCTTGCACTTTCATACATTACTCTTTTATTGCGGTTTAAGAGATAGCTGACACAGCATCAGCTGCACAGTGTCCCCTCCCTGGAACTGGCTTCTCTTCTGTCAGAAGAGACAAGTCCAGGCATGCTTTAGACAGAGGAAATCAGGCAGGCATAATGATCATACTGTACATACTTTTTTCGTTAGCAAGTGTTACATTGATACAGTAAACACATTTCCCCTTAAAGGAAATGTAAAGTATTTCAATTAGTATTATAATTATTCTTTTTCATGTCACTATAATGTAAATATTTTTTTATCAATGTATGTTTAATATCTAACAACTTCCAGACCGCAATATGTACATATATGTCATCTGTTTGAAGTTTTATACCAGCTTGATGCCTGCAGCTACAGGCATCAACCTGGTATTTTATTGTTCAGCCAGCGATTCTCCGTTTGGTAAAAGTGATCCTAATAGCTAATTAGTCGCTGGATCGTTTTTACAAGTGGCAGGAGGTGTAGCCCCCCACCCCCTCCCGCCGCTCTCCCTCTAGGCTATCCCATCCTATCAGGAGCCCAGCAGGGAAGCCGGTGGTTCCACTGGTTTACCATAAAGCTGTTTAGGAACCAAAATGTCCTCGATCACCTCTATGGTAAACTAAACCAGAAGCGATGAGTAGTCACTTACGGTTTTTGGCCTGTTTACTGGCAAGGAAAAACTTTGGATCAATCTAAGTTTGATCTGAAGCTTTGAAGAGCAGAGGAGAGATCTGAGGTCTAATAGACCCCAGATCTCTCCGTAAAGAGGACCTGTCACCACACGTGAGGTATCATTGCAAACGCTACAGTGAGAGAAATAATTATAGCACCAGACCTCCTGTGTAACTCTAAACTGGTAACCTGTTAAGGTTTTTAAAACTTCGCCTATGGAGATTTCTAAGTACCAGAGCATGCGCAATTTTTAAAGTGTGACATGTTAGGTATCTTCTTACGTGGGCTAAAATATCATCCTTTATTTTTTAACAAACAATTGGTAAAACAATTGCATTGTGCTTTTGTGCCTTTTTTTTTTTTTTTAAATACGTTTGAAAAATCACTGTGCAAATACCGTGTGATATATAAAAAATTGCCACACCCTCAATTTGATTTTCTAGGGCCTCTGCTTATATATATGCTAAATATATATGCTAGATTTTAAGTAATTTTCTATAAAAAAAAAAATACAGATTTTTAAACATAAACAAAAAGTGTTAGAATTGGCCTGGTCTTAAGAGGAACTGCAGTGTGGTCACATAATTTGTAATAAAAACATCTTTGCCATTCTGAAGCTTCCCTCCAACCACTTTGCTTATTATTTTATATATATTGTGATTCTGTACTTGCCAAATATGCTGCAGAAATCTCCCTCCACTAAGTCTGGCTACAACCATTTTCCCTGGGGGCAGCTGAAGCTGCTGCCTGTTCACTTCCTGGATTTACACAGACACACACCTCCAGCTCTGCAGCTCTCATTGGCCCTCTTATGACTCATCCCCCCCTCCCTTACTGGCGGACTCTCAAGAGAGCGAGAGAGAGCTGTGCATGATGTCATAAGCCTAGGCCTTTTTACTGTAGGCGGCGCGCATTTGCGACTGCTACCTGGAAATGCAGGATCACGTATATATATACGTGATCCTGCGCACAGTGGCCGCCCTGTAGCAGTAAAACTGCTATAGGGTGGTTGTGAAGTGGTTAAAATGGCTAATAAAAATATTGTTTCTATGCACAGGTTTTATATGCTCAGTCTTTGTTTCCTGCTATACACAGTGCTAAACAATGACTGTGTTTGCGGCTCCTTCCACAAGAAAATGTATCAAGTATCAACTGTCTGGCTTTTTTTTTTTAAGGGGATGCCTTTTTCTGTAGATTGCAACCTGCATTTTTGCATTATTATCCTAGGCAGGAATGCCTCCCCCTTCCTGACGCCTCCTGGGATAGTCATGTCATGCATCCAAGGAGTCTTTGAGGTTGTGTAGAGCCCACTGTGCATGAGCAGTGTAGCTTCATCAGGTATGGTATGTCTTGAATGTAAATGTTCTGGAAAACAGTTAAAGTGGTATTGAACACAAAACCAAAAATGTAATAGATGTGGTGGCTGCATTAATTTCCTTTATTTAGGCATTTCCCCCCTCTGTTTTCACCTGGTGATCGGTCCAGTACCACAACTCCTGTATTAGAGTGCATAAACTCTGGATGAAGGAGCACAGAGACACTTTTCATCAACAGCAGCATTGTGTGCCTGGGAGGATAGTGTTCAATATACTAGCAGATTTAGATACACTAAATAAATTAAAGCTAAACTCCAGCTAGCACTTTTTTTGCAGTTACAGCAAACAGTTAAATTAAAGCTGTAATTAGAGCAGTGTAACAACATCTGTCAGTGTGTTTGTCTCAACCCCCCTAACTGCTACATCTGCAGGACAGCTTGTTCTGCTGGAAAACAACAGACTTAATGGCTGGATGACCAGGTGAGAATAAAAGAAAGAAAGTCGAAAAAAGAAAACTGATGAAGTCCCATGCCATCCTCCCTTCTCCTCCATTGAGAATATTCTCTTATTGCTTTCACTGCCTGTAACTCGATCTGTGAAAGGTGGGAGAGAATCTTGTCACTCATCAGACTCTCCCCCACTCAGAGATTGTTACAGGCAGTGAAAGCAAACATAAAACATTTTTCAATGGAGGAGGAAGGAGTACAGGGTTGATCCTTGTCACAGCAGTGTCACAGAAGACTTGATGCTATTAACCTGCAGCACCATAAGTTCCAAGACAGGAAGAGGATGGAGCATCCCTGCCCAGAGGATTTCTACAGTATACAGCTGCCTGCCGCACCTCAGGTACCTCAGGTAAGTTCAATAAAGCTAAACAGAAATTGTATCATTATGGCTAAATTTCATCTTTCAATTGCAAATAACTTTGCCAAACTTTGTAATAGCAACATAACCTTTTAGTGTCATTATAAGCAAGCCAGCCACATTTCTTTTATCGTTTTACATCTTTTGCCTATAGATTGCACAGAAGATAGAACTTTTGCAAACAACACTCTAATGCAATGCACCCTGTGCTAATGCCCTTTATTCATACAGATGAGGTGTTCTGACTGTTGTTAGCGGCCCAAGATCTGCATAAGTGTAAGTTCAACCTAATTCAGGATCCCTTTAATGCCAGTCACATGACTAAGTGCTATTACTTTGTCATGTGATAGTAGCCGATGGGGCTAAGTGGACTGGTGAGCTATTTTAGTGATGTTTTAGATGATTATTGTAAATGACTCCAAGTTTGATTATTCATTTTGTAGGGTTTTTTCAGAATTACTCTGTGTTGTAGTGCTCTGCTTTGTAAAAAGCAGAGGTTGTTCATTTATTTAGGCAATCTGCTGCTCTGGCAGCTCATTCATATGAATAGGCTGCCTAACACAACATGTGTTAATGCAACACACCTGAGTGCGGTAGTCTGAAAGGGCCCAAAGAGTAGCGAGTAAGCTTGACCTTAAGAACCCATAATTCTACCTTTCAATACTGGATAGAATCCATTAGGTCATTGGTTAAATGTAGTTTACAGGAAAATTACACTGTTCTAATAAAGTTTGGCTTTGCCAACATCACATCAGCCTTTAAAGTATTTTGCAATGGTGACATCTAGTGGATAGTATGGGTTATTTCATTAATTTGTTACCAGCATAACAACTTGTAGAAAATTTATATTTGAATGATTTAACATGTATAACTGCTTTATACGATTAAATGTCAAATATTTTTGACCAAATGGGAAAAAAGTTAGAAGCTCTGTCAAGTTTTTATTGCTGTCTTTGTCCCATCTGGGAAGGATTTATTTTATGTCCTGTATCAGTTATGGTGGTCACAGACAAAGGGAGACATACAGAATGTGATAGAGATAGAGCCTTTCTCAACGTGGGGACCGCTTGCACTAGTCAGTCCACTCCAAAGCATGTGGTCGCTGGAAAGAAAAGGAGTGATATCTACACAGCAAAGACCCAGACAGTAATAAAACCCTGACTGAGGTTCTAAATTTTCCCTCCGTTTCCAAAACAGCAAAACATAATTTGGCTAGAATTAAATGTTAACAGCCCAACTACGATTTTAAAGGTATATGATTAACTTTTAGAAATCATATTTCTACACTACAGTTATTTTTTCCTAGATCTTACTTTTCTACTGTTCTGTGGCTTGACTTTTAGCACTGGTTTCTTTTTAATGCCTTTTCCGCCTCGATATTGCAGTGTCCTACTTCAAGATTTTATAGCAGTGTTGAAGACTGAAAAGAAGGTCCAATTACCTGGGAGAAATATAAGGAGCTATTTATAGTAATGCTCTGTACACACAGTCGGATTTTCCGACGGGAAATGTTCGATGGGAGCTTGTTGTTGGAAATTCCGACCGTGTGCATGCTCCATCGGACATTTTCCATCGGAATTTCTGACACACAAAATTTGAGATCTAGATCTCAAATTTTCCGACAACAAAATCCATTGTCGGAAATTCCGTTTGTGTGTACACAATTCCGACGCACAACTTTCCACGCATGCTCGGAATCAAGCAGAAGAGCCGCACTGGCTATTGAACTTCATTTTTCTCGGCTCGTCGTATGTGTTATACGTCACTGCGTTCTTGACGATCAGAATTTCCGACAAGATTTGTGTGACGGAAGGAGAAAAATCCTGGACTGCCGCACTCCATACAAAAACATCTTTATTGAAAAAATGCAATAAAATCCAAAATGGCAAACAAAACAAAAAATGGACACAGCGGGTGTAAAATAGCTAACGCGTTTCACATTCAAAGATGCTTACTCATAGCTAAGTTTGATCAAACAACAAAAGTGCATATAAAAGAAAAGGAAGGGAGGGGCAGGGTGTAACACCCAATCCCCATCAGCAGACACTTAAATGGACACACATGCTGCATGATTAAAGTTAAATTCGTAACCATGAAACGCACCTGAATATTGGAGACAATTAAACAAACAAAAAATCTGTACAGTTGTCCCAAAAATTGGTGTAGATGTAGATATAAACATATAAATGAAAACATCAATATAATATCATACAGTTAATTCATGGTGAGAATAAACCAAAAATGACAATAAGAAAAGACACTGAATGGAATGTCTGCTATATAAATAATAATGAACCAGACGTCCAAACCAAGACAAGAGGTGCATCAAAATGCATATATAAATAAAAATTAAACCGTATCAGGACCATTCCTATCTGTAATTTCAATTGTCAAAAATACACAGTTATTCGTGACTGACTAAACAAAAATAACAACAACTTTTTCTGTTTCAAAAAAAACCAAAAAAGATAAAAAAGCTGATGTCTATAACCGATGTACAGAAAGCCGGTCCCATAACTTTTAAATGAATGAGTATTAAATTATGAATTAAGAATTGAAAAAAACCCATAGGAGAAATGTCTCTATCCTTTCAATGGGGAGAGAATGCGGGGGAACAGAGTGTTAACTCCTTGCATTGCAGGCTAATTAAGCTACATGGGAAGAGATAGAAATGCTCCAAAAATGAAACAAAACAGAAAAACCACATAGTATACTGGACACAAAGCTAATGAAGATTCAAACCAATGAGGAACATTACTTAAACTGAATAATAAGATCTTAATTTCAGTAACCTGCACAGTTTGCCAACGTCACAACAGAAATATAACTAGATTATTAGTATATAAGATATACCCCTGTGAACACCCTAAAGCAATACTAGAGTAACCGATGCCGCTGAGAGCAATATGAATTAAACTAGACAGAGCAAGATATATAGAGATAAAAGAGGGGGCTGTGACACTAGAGTCTCACTACTAGTGCTGCAAAAGGCATAAACTGCACTAATGTGCCTCATGGTGGTATAGAAAAATATGTAAAAATATGAATAAATAGCTCAAGCGATGTGAGTTGGACTGAACACAGCAAGGTGAATAATAATAGAGAAAGAACTATGACAATAGAGTCTCACTTCTGATGCTGCATAAATGTATAGACTACACTAATGTGCCTCATATAAATGTGAAGTAGTAATCAACTTGCTCGAGTAATGTATCTATAATAGAAACAACAGGTAGACCCATAGTTGCGGGCATAGGCTCACTCAATGAGCGTTTGGGCCAATGTGTTGATGAGCAATTACAACCCTTAATTGTAGAATTACCCGGGTATCTTCGGGATACCAAACAACTATTATTCAAACTTCAAAACATGACTTGGAAAGATGGTTTCAGGTGGATTACTTGCGATGTGAGTAGCCTCTATTCATCCATTCCCCATGATTTGGGTCTGCAAGCGGTTTCTTTTTTTCTTAATAAGTCCGGTCGTTTTTCTCCTGTGATGCAGGAATTTATTATCATGTCTTTGCAATATCTACTTACTCATAATTTCTTTATGTTTGACGGGGAGTACTACCTCCAAAGATGCGGAGCCTCCATGGGAGCGAAATTTTCCCCGTCCCTAGCCAAGCTCTACATGGGATGGTGGGAGAGGCTCCGCATCTTTGGTACTAGTAGTCCCCGGCGCAGAGATATAGTTTATTATTGTAGATATATAGATGACCTACTGTTCATAGTCTCAGACCCATATCTCAGCTTGGAGCAATGTCTAGACTATAGGAATGATAACTTGTTAAATCTAAGATTTACAGGGAAACTAGAAACCAAATCGATAGAATTCTTGGATGTTCTGCTTACTGGTGAGGATAGCCGTATTACATCTAATTTATATAGGAAACCAAGTGCGGGTAACACCCTTTTACAGGCTGACTCCAATCATCCAAAACACACCATAAACAGTATACCGGTAGGACAGTTTCTCAGGCTTAAAAGAATCTGTAGTAAACAAGAAGATTTTGATCAAGAATCTGTCTCCATGTCTGTCAGGTTTGAAGAAAGAGGTTACTCCAAGTCCATTATAAAAAGAGGACTATCCATAGCTCAAGGGACATCCCGCGCCAATTTACTTATTGATAAACCCTCTACAGCTCGCAGTTCCAGAGACACAATCTCTATCCCTACTTTTTCCACGCCTTTTAGCTTGGAATTTCATAAAACTAAAGATTGTTGTTAAACATCTTTCTGTCTTAAAGTGGTGTTTATACTTTTTAAATAAAAATACCCCTATAATACACAAGCTTAATGTATTCTAGTAAAGTTAGTCTGTAAACTAAGGTCTGTTTTGTTAGTTTATAGCAGTAGTTTATTATTTTATAAACTTACAGCAGGCCGTGGCCATCTTAAGTGTGGGCATCTGAAGCCAGACTGTATTTCTTCCTGGATCTCATCTTGCAGATCTCGCACATGCTCAGTGCAGCACAAGCAGTGTAATAGGTTTCAGGTCAGGTTTCCATAGCAACGGCAGTGTCAGAGGAAGTTGCTGCCCCTTCCCAGAAGGCATTGCAAACAGTAAATGATGCGATGGGCCGCGGCCAGGGAGGAGGAAGTGGAAAATGAATACAGCAGATATACAGTAGGTATTAAAAATATCCAATTCGTTTACAGTGCACAGTTTAGTGAGGGATGCTAAAGAGTTGTAAAAGTGGGTGGAACTCCACTTTAACCCATGATCCTATTTATTCCAGGATTTTGAATAAAGGGATTCATACAGTATCCAGAAAAGCTCCATCTTTAGCCAGCGTTCTGTCACCCAGTTTTTTCTCTAGTAGAAGAAAGAACAGAAATTGGCTATCTTTTCAGGGCACTTTCAAATGTGGTGGTAGAGGTTGCGCGTACTGTTCGTTCATTCAAGAAGGTGATGCAGTGGTATCAACATCCACGGGCAAATCCTATAAGATTCGCGATTTCATCAATTGCAACACACGATATGTTGTATATGTCATTACATGCACAACTTGCTCTATACAATATGTAGGTAGAATACGGAGACTAAAGGATCGTCTCTATGACCATCTTTATGACATACAAAGGGATCATGCCACCAATGTCGCTAGACATTGGAATAATGTTCACCATAAGGATACTTCTAGTTTAGTGATCCAAGATGTTGATAAAATTGTCAAACCCCTAGGGGTGGGGATAAATTTAATCTCTTGTAAAAGAGAAATTCGGTGGATCTTCTTTCTAAACACAAGATGCCCTTCAGGACTCAACTTTGAATGGGATGTTTCCCATTTTTATCAACAGTAGGTGTATCCTTTAGTCTGTTTTCGTTTTGCTCATCAGTGCAGTCTATATTGTTCACAGTAGCCTAGGTTACAGCTAAATTGTTCAGGCAGTTTTTTCCACTATAGACATACCACTTGAGCAAGTTAAACATTTTTTCATATTAACATGTGGCACATTAGGGCAGTTAATGCTTTTCTGCAGCATCAGAAATGAGACTTTATTGTTATAGCTCTTGTTTATTATTGTTCACTCTGATGTATTCAGTCTAACTCATATCGCTTGAGCAACTTAATTATATTTTTCTATATCAGTATGGGGTTCATTAGTGCAGTTTGTTGTGTTCAGTCTAATGCCCCGTACACACGGTCGGACTTTGTTCGGAGCATTCCGACAACAAAATCCTAGGATTTTTTCCGACGGATGTTGGCTCAAACTTGTCTTGCATACACACGGTCACACAAAGTTGTCGGAAAATCCGATCGTTCTAAACGCGGTGACGTAAAACACGTACGTCAGGACTATAAACGGGGCAGTGGCCAATAGCTTTCATCTCTTTATTTATTCTGAGCATGCGTGGCTCTTTGTCCGTTGGATTTGTGTACACACGATCGGAATTTCCGACAACGGATTTTGTTGTCGGAAAATTTTATATCCTGCTCTCAAACTTTGTGTGTCGGAAAATCCGATGGAAAATATCCGATGGAGCCCACACACGGTCGGAATTTCCGACAGCACGCTCCGATCGGACATTTTCCATCGGAAAATCCGACCGTGTGTACGGGGCATAACTCATATTGTGTAAGCAATTTAATTATATTTTCCTACACTAGCATGGGGCACATTACCACAGTTTATGCTTTTTTCAGCACTAGAAGTGAGACTCCAGTGTCATAGCACTTTTTCATTATGGTTCACTTCATGGCGTTTAATTTAACCTATATTGTTCCCAGGGGCATTGCCCACACTTGTATCGTTTTAGGGTGTCCAAAACAGCATATGTCATATCTTACTGTTCTATTTCTGTTTATCTGGTCATAGCTCTTCTATTATTGTTCACTTTGTTGTGTTCAGTTTAACTCATACCGCTTAAGTAATTCAATTATATTTTTTTATATCAGTATGGGGCATATTAGTGCAGTGTACGCTTCTTTCAGCACCAGAAGTGAGACTCTAGTGTCACAGCCCTTTCTCATTATTGTGTAGTCTTTGCTTTTTTCAGCACCAGAAGTGATCTTATATACTAATAATCTAGTTATATTTCTGTTGTGACGTTGGCAAACTGTGCAGGTTACTGAAATTAAGATCTTATTATTCAGTTTAAGTAATGTTCCTGATTGGTTTGAATCATCATTAGCTTTGTTTTACCTACTACCCTACACTCATACTGATTACTTTATTGTGTCCAGTATACTATGTGGTTTTTCTGTTTTGTTTCATTTTTGGAACATTTGTATCTCTTACCATGTAGCTTAATTAGCCTGCAATGCAAGGAGTTAAAGTGGAGTTCCACCCACTTTTACAACTCTTCAGCATCTCTCACTAAACTGTGCACTGTAAACGAATTGGATATTTTTTTATTTTTTTTCTCAGCACCTACTGTATATCTGCTGTATTCATTTTTCACTTCCTCCTCCCTGGCCGTGGCCCATCGCATCATTTCCTGTTTGCAATGTCTTCTGGGAAGGGGCGGCAACTTCCTCTGAAACTGCCGTTGCTATGGAAACCTGACCTGAAACCTATTACACTGCTTGTGCTGCACTGAGCATGTGCGAGATCTGCAAGGATGAGATCCAGGAAGAAATACAGTCTGGCTTCAGATGCCCACACTTAAGATGGCCACGGCCTGCTGTAAGTTTATAAAATAACGAACTACTGCTATAAACTAACAAAACAGACCTTAGTTTACAGACCAACTTTAATAGAATACATTAAGCTTGTGTATTATAGGGGTATTTTTATTTAAAAAGTATAATTTCGGCCGGAACACCACTTTAACACTCTGTTCCCCCGCATTCTCTCCCCATTGAAAGGATAGAGACATTTCTCCTATGGGTTTTTTTCAATTCTTAATTCATAATTTAATACTCATTTATTTAAAAGTTATGGGACCGGCTTTCTGTACATCAGTTATAGACATCAGCTTTTTTATCTTTTTTGTTCTCTTTTGAAACAGAAAAAGTTGTTATTTTTGTTTAGTCAGTCACGAATAACTGTGTATTTTTGACAATTGAAATTACAGATAGGAATGGTCCTGATACTGTTTAATTTTTATTTATATATGCATTTTGATGCACCTCTTGTCTTGGTTTGGACGTCTGGTTCATTATTATTTATATAGCAGACATTCCATTCAGTGTCTTTCTTTTCTTATGGTCATTTTTGGTTTATTCTCACCATGAATTAACTGTATGATATTATATTGATGTTTTCATTTATATGTTTATATCTACATCTACACCAATTTTTGGGACAACTGTACAGATTTTTTGTTTGTTTAATTGTCTCCAATATTCAGGTGTGTTTCATGGTTACAAATTTAAATTTAATCATGCAGCATGTGTGTCCATTTAAGTGTCTGCTGATGGGGATTGGGTGTTACACCCTGCCCCTCCCTTCCTTTTCTTTTATATGCACTTTTGTTGTTTGATCAAACTTAGCTATGAGTAAGCATCTTTGAATGTGAAACGCGTTAGAAATTTTACACCCGCTGTGTCCATTTTTTGTTTTGTTTGCCATTTTGGATTTTATTGCATTTTTTTCAATAAAGATGTTTTTGTATGGAGTGCGGCAGTCCAGGATTTTTCTCCTTCCGCAGATCTGAGCACAGCCAGCACCCAGCACTGTGTGGTAGGGTGGGAGCTCTTTAAGAGATTACGGAGGCTTATTAGAGCGGCTTTTCCCTTTTGCAAGATTTGTGTGACCGTGTGTATGCAAGACAAGACAAGTTTGAGCCAACATCCGTCGGAAAAAAATCCATGGATTTTGTTGTCGGAATGTCCGATCGTGTGTACGGGGCATAGGAGTAGATAACATTACCCACAGGACACTGTAGTGTTTACTCCACACCACATGTCATCCATAAAATGCACAGTGCATTGTAAAGCCTATGGTGTAAAACTTCTGACACTAACCGCCCCCCCCCCCCCCCCGTCATTTAACTACTTCCATACAGGGCATTTTTACCCCCTTCCTGCCCAAGCCAATTTTCAGCTTTCAGCGCTGTCGCACTTTGAATAACAATTGCGCGGTCATACTACACTGTACCCAACTGAAATTTTTATCATTTTTTCCCCACTAATAGAGCTTTCTTTTGGTGGTATTTGATCACCCCTGCGGTTTTTATTTCTTGTGCAAATTTTTTCCTAATTTTAGGCCAATACGTATTTTTCTACATATTTTTGGTAAAAAATATCGCAATAAGCGTATATTTATTGGTTTGCGCAAAAGTTATAGCGTCTACAAAATAAGGGGATAGATTTATAGCATTTTTATTATTATTTTTTTTTACTAGTAATGGCAGCGATCTGCGATTTTTATCGTGACTGCGATATTGCGGCGGACACTTCGGACAATTTTGACACATTTTTGGGACCATTCACATTTATACAGCGATCCGTGCTATAAAAATGCATTGATTACTGTATAAATGTGACTGGCAATGAAGGGGTTAACCAGGAGGGGGCGCTGTAGGGGTTAATGTGTTGCTAGGGAGTGATTCTAACTGTGTGGGGAGGGGATTCACAAGGGGAGGAGACCGATCGGTGTTCCTCTGTACAAGGAACACACCATCGGTCTCCTCCCATCTGACAGGACGTAGATCTGTGTGTTTACACACACAGATCCACGGTCCTGCTCAGTTACCGGGCAATCGCAGGTGCCCGGCGGACATCGCGGCCGCCGGGCACGCGCACCGGGACCCGAGCGAAGCGGCGGACGCGTACGCGCGCCCCCTGGGCTGCCTGGAAGGCTGCGCCGTCATATGACGGCGGCCCAGGATAACAGCTGCACTGTCCCGCCGTCATATGACGGCGGGCGGGCAGCAAGTGGTTAAGCCCATTTCCCTTCCCTCGGTGGAGACGCGCTCTTCCTCTATGCCCGTTGTCTCGGCTCTTGATTGGCTAGATTGATAGCAGCGCAGCCATTAGCTCCAATGACGCGGTGCCGGGGCGCGGGCCGAGTCCTGCATTCTGTGTGAATGTACACAGATGCAGAACTCGGGAGCGCGCCCGCACGGGTGTCCACCTTAGGAGAGCGGTAAAAATCACTGCAACTGAGCAACGTCTATTCCTCATGGAAACACATGTGTACAAAAAACTAATACATAAAAAAATGGTAGTGTTTCCGAGATCATTTGAAGAGCTGCTAGAGATTAAGCTTTAGGCAATGCAACTGACCAACTGTATGAACCAAACTGTGTGCCGTCAAAAAAGGTTACTGGTTATTTGAAATACTAGAAGTGATATCTTCGGCTGCAGGGGCAGCAAACAGATTTGTACACTTATGTATTAAGGGAAAGAGCAAAATATAGAAACCATAGCAACCACAATACATCTTTCAGTGATGTAACCAATAAAAAATATCTGGTTGCTATAGGTTTCTTAACTTTACCTGTGCTGTTAGCATTGCATAACTGAATAAGAGTTGTTTTAGAAGCACCACCACCACCACTCCGTTTCTAAGGACTACATTTACCTCAGTACATCACTACCTGCAAGCTGTGATTCCTGTACCGGTTCCTGAACCTCCTCCTCTCAGGACCTCTGTAGATCAGAAGGCAGGCTCTGTGAAATGTGTGACACGGCAGTACCTACTCACAGGGTAGAGTCAATAAGTGTCACAGAATTCAAGGAAGTAAATGTGTGGGGATCTTTAAAATGTAAGTTTTAGTTCAGATTAATAGGAGTAGGCTAGAAATAATTGAAATACAAGCACCAACTTTAAAACTGAAGCTTCTATTTGAGTACTATGGGTTTTAAAGCTTGCATAGAGCTCCAGAAGAAATGTTCAAGTATGTTCAGGCACCTCTGGGTGTCTGCAATTCATTTATATTACCAGCTTAGGCACTTCACTCAAGTCACAGGTTTATGCTAACAACATAGATTAATGTCATGCTGGGATCATAGCCTGGTCTGGTCCTCGATGACAGTATTATGAAGTCAGGTACACTAGTCCGCTATCAAAACAGAAAATATATCAACACACTGATAAGAAAATACTGTGCAATTTTCTAAGGCTGGGCTCACACATGTCTGGTGCGAATTGTATGTCAGTTTTTACTGCAAATAGGAAAAGCATTTGTTCAGCCGTTCAGGTGCATTTTTTTTTGCGTTTCTAACACAAATTTGCAAGGCTCAGGACTTGATTTTTGTCACAGCTGCGATTTCAGTGCTGGCCAATACATAAAGGGTGTCAACTCCTGTAGTAGGAGAGCAATCTATGCTGAAATCCTGAACTGAATCCTGAATGCAACTAAACACATGTGCGATTCAGAAGTATTCCCATAAAACTCAATGAGCCTGGAATTCGCACCTGAACCGCACCGCAGTGCTTTGAAAACGCACGGGACTCTTTTTAAATTTGCACTGTGTAGGCAACGCATATATGTGAACTGCTTCAATGGAAATCAATGTTATTTCACATATCATGTGAATCAGATGCGGTTCAAAACGCATACAATTTGCATATATGTGAACCAAGCCTAAATTCTACAGGTGCCAGGACACAAATGTAAACAAGTTTCTACACTTAATAAAAAAAAATTGTTATCTTTTTAAGTTTCTACACTTACCTGTCAATAAACTGGTCAATTAAAACAACATCCCCAGGTTGAATTTCCTCTCTCAGTGATCCACAAGCTGTAGTGACCAGGATATGAGAGCAGCCTTCAGTTTTCAGAGCCCAAATATTGGCACGAAAGTTAACATTTGTTGGAGAAATTGTATGCTGTCTGCCATGTCTGAAAAAAAAAGAAAAAAAGAGTCTATCTAAGGACCCAAAGCAGTATCTTACTCTGTTAGACTTGCAACTATTGTCCAGTATTTCTGTAAATGTATATAAGCATTCAAGCTCTGATGAAGGGCCCCAAAAAATGCCTATGCTGTTTTATCTTTTATTATTAAAAACAAAATCTTACTGGACTCACTTAAGTTTTGTGGCTTAATTATCTTTTTGCTGCACTCCAGATTACTCCAGGGAGCCTATAGGACACCTACGGTGGACAGTGAGCTGCCTCTTAACCACATGCCGACCAGCACGCGATGATATACGTCGGCACAATGGCATGGCTGGGAAAATGGGCGTACAGGAATGTCCCCTTTAAATCGCGGCATTGTGGGCGCACACCTGCCACGTACTCTTTGACCGTGCCGGCGGGTCCCGCAAACTCGATGTCCTCCAGGGGCCTGCGATCGTGTCACGGAGTGGCAGGATGGGGAGATGCCTATGTAAACCAGGCATTTCCCTGTTCTGCCTAGTGACATGGCAGGGAGCTACTGCTCCCTGTCATCGGGAGCAGTAATCACTGTCATGTCAGTGGTAGCCCACCCCCCCCCCCCAGTTAGAATCACTTCCTAGGACACACTTAACCCCTTGATCGCCCCCTAGTGTTTAACCCCTTCCAGTGGCAGCCCGTCCTTAGGGTGTGCACGGGCGCCGCCCCCCCCCCCCCCCCAAGCTGTAAAAAAAAAAAGTGCCCTTTAAGAGTGTCCGGGCGCCGGACACGTGGTGGTCTATGGGAAGCTGATTTGCCCGCGTTTAGGGCGTGTGCAGGGCGCAAACGATGCGCCCGCACACACTCCGACTCTACACCGATTTGTTTCTGTCCTCCCTTCCTACATTTTAATTGGCGGGGATCGGAGGACGGTGGGCATTGCTTTTTTCAGCACACCCACACTTACGGTTTCCTGGCTCACTGCAGTGTGGAGTGGACACAAATGGAGGACTGAGACTGCCAGCGCGGCTCCATAGGCAGAGAGGTAAGCCCCTATGCAGGGCAGTAACTTGGCATGGACGGAGGAGGCTGTGTATAGATGCAGGAATTAAGGGATGAACTTGGAGTTGGAGCAGATCATCCCAAGGAAATGCAGGGAAGTAAAGCTTTCACTCACTCATGTGATAACAGCTCACTGCTTATTTATTGCAGGAGAGACACAATCTTCCCCTGATCTCCCCCTGTGACAGTTGCCATCCAGGTGTTGCTATCTTCAGCTATCTCACGGTTTGTTGAACTTGTCCCCAGTTACAGTTATACTGTCCCAGCAGTAAATAAGTCTGAGCCAAAGTGTGCAGTGAATGTTCTGTTATCAGGTGAGGTTAACCCTTTACTTCCCTGCATTTGTTTTGGTTTCTCTTATTATCTACTGGAGGTAGGGTATGAGCCCAGGTTCAGACTACTGCGATCTAAGACATGGCATGTGATATGCACTCGCACTGCGGTGCGAATCACATGTGATGTGTGTGAGAAATGCGAGTTCAGGTATACAGTTGTATGGCTGAACTTGCATTAGATTCGCAGAAAAAAAAGGTGCAGAGACTTGTTTTCCCCCACACTGAAATTGGATCGTATGGGTGTTCTCACCTATGCGATTTCTGTGCGAGTTCACAGTTCACACTGCGATCTGTGAACCGATCTGGGGGGTCATTAACATTTTAATGACACCTGCAGTGGTTTACAGAGGGCAGTGTGAACTGCCTACGGGAGAGATGCGATGCGGGAACCGACGCTGGAATCGCACTGGTTCCCATATCGCATCAGCGTGAACCAGGCTAAAGGCGGCACAGTGGTGTAGTGGGTAGCACTCTCGCCTAGCAGTAAGAAGGGTCGCTGGTTCAAATCCCAACCACGATACTACCTGCCTGGAGTTTGCATGTTCTCCCTGTGCCTGCGTGGGTTTCCGCCGGGTACTCTGGTTTCCTCCCACACTCCAAAAGACATGCTGGTAGGTTAATTGGCTTCTGTCTAAATTGGTCCTAGTATATGAATGTGAGTTAGGGACCTTAGATTGTAAGCTCCTTGAGGGTAGGGACTGATGTGAATGCACAATGTATATGTAAAGCGCTGCGTAAATTGACAGCGCTATATAAGTACCTTAAATAAATAAATAAATAAATAAAATAAAACCAGGGCTGGTGCTCCATGCTTCTAGATTAGAAGTATCCACTATTTTAGAATTCAACTGTTTGTTGAACCCAGGTGTATTATAAGGATGAGGATGATGACGGGTGTATTATACAAGGATGAAGATGATGAGGATGGGTGTGTTATACAAGGATGAGGATGGGTATATTATACAAGGATGGGGATGGGTGTATTATACAAGGATGAGGATGGGTGTATTATACAAGGATGGGGATGGGCGTATTATACAAGGATGGGGATGGGCGTATTATACAAGGATGGGGATGAGTGTATTATACAAGGATGGGTGTATTATACAAGGATGGGGATGGGTGTATTATACAAAGGATGGGGATGGGTGTATTATACAAGGATGGGGATGGGTGTATTATACAAGGATGGGGATGGGTGTGTTATACAAAGGATGAGGATGGGTGTGTTATACAAAGGATGAGGATAGTGATGACAGGTGTATTATACAAGGATGAGGATGATGATGACAGGTGTGTTATAGAATTATGAGGATGGGTGTATTAAACAAGGATGAGGATAGCGATGATGGTGACAGGTGTATTATAGAATTATGAGGATGGGTGTATAATACAAGGATGAGGATGGGTGTATTATACAAGGATGAGGAGGATGGGTGTATTATACAAGGATGAGGATAGCGATGATGGGTGCATTATACAAGGATTAGGATGATGAGGATGGATGTATTATACAAGGATGAGGATGATGATGACAGGGGTATTATACAAAGATGAGGATGATGATGACAGGGGTATTCTACAATTATGAGGATGGGTGTATTATACAAGGATGAGGTTGATGAGGATGGGTGTATTATACAAGGATGATGAGTGTATTATACAAAGATGAGGATGATGATGACAGGTGTATTGTAAAAAGGATGAGGATAGCGATGAGGGGTGTATTATACAAGGATGAGGATAGCGATGACGGGTGTATTATATAAGGATAGGATGGGTGTATTACACAAGGATGAGGATGAGTGTATTATACAAGGATGAGGATAGTGATGACGGGTGTATTATACAAGGATGAGGATAGCGATGATGGGTGCATTATACAAGGATGAGTGTATTATACAAGGATGAGCATAGCGATAACTGGTGTATTATACAATAATGATGACGGGTGTATTAAACAATGATGAGGAGGATGATGACGGCTTTATTATACAATGATGAGGATGACGGCTGTATTATACGAGGATGGGTGTATTGTACAAGGATGACGATGATGGCTGTATTATACCAGGATGAGGATAACGATGAAGGGTGTATTATATGGAGAAGAGGATAGTGATGATGGGTGTATAATATAGGTTTGATGATGACAGGTGTATAATTTGGGTTTGATGATGACGACGAGGAGTATAATGATGATGATGGGTGTATAATATGGGGATAAGGATAGTGATGATGGGTGTATAATATGGGGATAAGGATAGTAATGATGGGTGTATAATATGGGGATGACGATGATGGGTGTATTTTACAATGAGGAGTATGATGATTATGGGTGTATAATATGGGGATAAGGATAGGGATGATGGGTGTATAATATGGGGATGATGATGATGGGTGTTTTATACAATAATGAGCAGGCATGATGATGATGATGATGATGGGTGTATAATATGGGGATAAGGATAGTAGATAGATATACTTTATTGTCATTGTATACATACAACAAAATTGATGATGGGTGTATAATATGGGGATAATGGGTGTATTATACAATGACTGGAGCATCAGGGTGTCAGACAGTGTCAGCGAGTGTGCCACATCATGTCTCGCTGGCTGCTTTGCAATACATGATTTTGGGGATTTCTGCCATGCCATGTACTGACTACGTTACACTACACAATAATCACAAATTGTGAGTACATCTATCCTGTAATGTATACAGCTATATACACCCACCTTCTTCTTTCCTGTATATAGAGACCATCCTCGATCATCACTGACTGCAGATATACATCATTATTATTTTATTTATTTTATTTCAGGTACTTTTATAGTGCTGTCGATTTATGCAGCGCTTTACATATACATTGCACAGTCACATTAGTCCCTACCCTCAAGGAGCTTACAACCGAAGGTCCCTAACACACATTCATACACATATTAGGGCCAATTTAGACGGGATCCAATTAACCTACCAGCATGCCCTGTTACTGTATACATAGCTGTATACAGGACAGATGATGTATATCTGCAGTCGGTGATGATGGAGGAGGGTCTCTATATACAGGAAGGAAGGTGGGTGTATACAGGACAGATGATGTATACCTTACACCTGCATACCCTAATCTGTGAGGCTGAGCGATATACCCCGATATGTGGGGCTGAGCTATATACTCCTGCCCAGTGATGCTAGGGCTGTATACTCCTGCCCAGTGATGCTAGGGCTGTATATTCCTGCCCAGTGATGCTAGGGCTGTATACTCCTGCCCAGTGATGCTAGGGCTGTATACTCCTGCCCAGTGATGCTAGGGCTGTATACTCCTGCCCAGTGATGCTAGGGCTGTATACTCTGTCCCGTGATGCTGAACTGTATACTCCTGACACGTCGGGTGGATACAGGGGACTGTGGATTCTATAAGGGATGGGGCTTATGGGAAGTGGGAGGGGTCAAAAAGAAGGGGGGGGGGTCTGCCCCCCCCATCCTAAAACTTCACCAGCCGCCACTGACCCCTTCCCTGCCAGTGTCATTTACACAGTAATCGGTGCATTTTTATAGCACTGATTGCTGTATAAATGACAATGGTCCCAAAATAGTGTCCAAAGTGTCCGATGTGTCCGCTATAATGTCTCAGCCATGATAAAAAAAAAAAATTAATCGCAGATCGCCGCCAATACTGATAAAAAAAAAAAATTAATCACAAAAATGCCATAAATCTATCCCCTATTTTGTAGACGCTATAACTTTTGCGCAAACCAATCAATATACGCTTATTGCGTTTTTTTTACCAAAATTAAGAAAAATATAAGAATACATATTGGCCTAAACTGAGAAAGAAATTTGTTTTTTTATATATTTTTTGGGGATATTTATTATAGCAAAAAGTAAAAAATATTGCTTTTTTTTTTCAAAATTATCGCTTTTTTTTGTTTATAGAGCAAATAATAAAAACCGCAGAGGTGTTCAAATACCACCAAAAGAAAGCTATTTGTGGGAAAAAAATTACGTCAATTTTGTTTGGGTGCAACGTGGCACGACCGCGCAATTGTCAGTTAAAGCGACTCAGTGCCGTATCGCAAAAAGTGCTCTGGTCATTCTGGGGCTGAAGTGGTTAAAGTTGGACATTTGCCTATCCTGGGGTCCAGTGTTCTACCAACACATATCCTTTCAGTCCATTGGGAGGTATTCTTCCTGCAAATTTTGTACTAGCCTTTAGTTTTCACTATGAGGGCAGTTTAGTCCACTATTTCTCACAGATCTGCAAAAAAGTTATAGAAAATCCTAAAATGTAACAGTGACCACCTGAACAAGAAAAAAACCTTTCATTGGGAGAAAAAATCTACAAAACAAAAGGATGTTACTGGCAGGATCACCAGGTGAAATAAAGAAAAAAAGAGCCCAAAAACAAAAGCTAATGCAGCCACCAAATCAAAGGATTGGTACGCTGTAGTATCTTACATTTTGGGGTTTTTACCACTTTCATTTAAACAGCTAATGAACGACACCACATGGTACCACATCTCACCCTTTTAGGCATCAGGGGCAGGAGAGGGCAGGATGATGCATCAACTTCTCAGCAGTAGTCATTATTTACATACACCGTATGCCCAGACTTTTATGGCTTCTTACCCTTTGATATACTCATGATTAGCAAATTGTTTGAAAGAATTAACGGAAAACGAACGTTGATTTAGCTCCAGTTTATTACAATTTTTTACAAGTTCATAAAGTTTTTTTTACATGCTTTTGAATTTAAATAGATGTACTACAGCTATTTTACAAAACGTGTATTACAGCGTACTTCAATGCTTCAGAGTTTGCAACAAACCAACAGACTAGACTGATAATCTGGATAAGCTCTGTTCCTCCTAGGAAAGGAAGAGGGGTTTGTGTGCACCTCCTCAAATGCCTTTAATGGCACTTTTTTTATTTTTATTTTTATCCTGCTGTTCAGCTCCATACTCAAAGCATTGCAGTAAACCCTGGAGAATGAAATGTGTTCTGGCCACCTATTGGCTCCAAGCAGTAAATTTGAAATACTAAAATCATATTACAGATTTACCTGACTAAAAATAATAAAGTCAAATATTTGAAAGACTTGTATAACTTGCATTATTTTAGTCATGAACATGATATAGAAAATATACTTTAAAGTTACCTTGCAAGTAACACACAGTCCACATTCTTAATCTTTCCTAAGACCAAGGCATCAGATGGCTTTAAGGGAAAAGAAAAAAGCATTATTTATTGATTTCACAAACATCGCTTGGTATAAAATATGAGTGATTTTACTGTGACGTGACTGGAATGCATTGGTAGTTAGGCAAAAAAGTGTCATTAATAATTTCTTTAACCAGTTCCCAAGTGACTGCTGTTTTGTTTAAAGGGAACCTATAGAAAGTTTTAACATTCCCAAAAAAGGCTCCTGCTCCTTGCTGCATCTATATATGATGTTCACAATGCCTGAGGATCCCCATATACACAAGCAGATTACCAAATGTATTCCCTGCACGGGACTTTAAAGGCAATTAATAGTACAAAGCTGCTTAAAAGATATATATTGCCTTAAAGCTTCTTTCACACTGGGGCGGTGAGGGCATCGGCGGTAAAGCGCTGCAAATTTCAGTGGCGCTTTACCGTCATTTTAGCGGGGCACTAACGGCCGAAGAAGGTGTTAATAGCTCCCGCAAAGGGCCGCTGCTGAATCGCTTTGCAGGCGCTTCAGCAGCACTGCCCATTCATCTCAATGGGTAGGGCGTTTTGCCCAAAGATGCTGCTTGCAGGACTTTTTAAAATGTCATGCAAGCGCACCGCTCCAGTGTGAAAGCACTCAGGCTTTCACACTGTAGTGACAGGAGAGGCCCTTTACAGGCGCATTGCAGACGCTATTTTTAGCGCTAAAACACCTGTAAAGCGCCTCAGTGTGAAAGGGGTCTTAAAGTGCCATATGAGGAATACATTTGGAAATTTGATCTAATAGGGATGTGGCATGCACCAGAGTTAACCCACTGCTTTAAGCATATCCACAGACAAGGACCACAGGTATTTGATCATGACCATCTTTACCCTACATGTGGTTCCATCAACCAGTCAGGCTGATCATTGCAATCGGTGGCCAAGAGGAAAAAACATAGGGTGGGAGAAGGAGGCATTGTTAAGATTATCTAAAGATGAAATCAGATATGTTGAGGCATTATATAAATAAGAGAAACTGTTCTGGAAGATATGAACATACAAAATGCTCACAAAACTCTAATTTACCAGCCTGTGACTGGCTCACTGCAAGTCCCTACTTAGATACAAGTCACATTTCGAGCAACTCCTGCAACAGGAATTTCTGTTCTGGTGAGATAGTCTTCATATAAATGGATATAGACAATGCAAGTTTTTTTTGCAGCCAAGTCACTAAAATATAGATTTTGCTCAGGTAATTGTAACGAAGGCTTGCCCACCCATTAAAATTTCATAAACATAGTAGAACATTTAGCAATGTCTTCAGAAAAGAGAAGTTACGACTAAGAAGAAGTTTGTCCGCCGGAAGTGACTGACGTCACCGCCCACGTGACTTTATCAAAGGGTAATCTCTACCCTTTGATAAATTCACGTGGGCGGTGACATCAGGGAAGAGTCAGGAGTCATCACTTCCGGCCGAGACCGGAAGTACTGGGATCTGTGCTGTTCATTTTATGCTGTACATGTAAGTTACTATGTTGTGTTGAATAAACCTGTTTTGAATACTGCACAATGGGGATGCTCCTTTCTATTGCATGCCTCCACCCAACTTGCCGAACTTTAGGGCTTCCATTGGAGATTTGCCAGACCTGTGACGATCAGAGGAGACTGATTGATTGATGGTGTTTCATCCACTTCCTGATGGCAGGCTCGACTTGACCCTAGGGGTCTTTGCTAGAGCTCCAAGAGAGATGTCTTTGCCTTTCTGATCCGTATCTTGGTTACCCACTGCGAGGACCTAACTGGTGGCCCCCGGAGATCCACGCAGAGTCCAGCTTAGACGGTTCGAGTGTCGGGACATCCTTCCTCATGCCCTGGGTGGCACACTGCTCATCTGATTCCCTGTCGCTGACAAGGGAGTTTTCTACACACCACCCTTCCCATGATTTCTTCATCTGGTTGATGTGTCTTTTCTCTGTGGATTTAACCTTCTGCCAACTGTCGGAACACCATCTCGCTCTGGATTACATCCATATTTCCATGTAGTGGGACATTACATTTCTCACTTATTCACTTATTCATTGACTTTATGTTTATCACATGTTATTTGGCTGATGATTCACCAATACTTTTTTGATTGAAGCACAACTGAGGAATATTCTTTGTACTTTGATTATACACATATTCATTATGCGCTACATTTTTTCCATCATGTATTTATTGTCTTTGTCACACTGTATGTAGCTGCTCCCCCCCTTTTTTTCATTTGTTAGCGCAGTGTTTTTCCATGCACCTGCCCACAGTTATAATGCCGACGCCGCCGAGCTCCGCTTTAAGGACTGGAAGGATTTGCCCCCTTAATGACCTGGTCATTTTTTCGATACGGCACTGTGTCGTTTTAACTGACAATTGCGCAGTTGTGTGACATTGTACCCAAACAGAGCTTTCTTTTGGTTGTATTTGATCACCTCTGCAGGTTTTATTCTTTACGCTATAAACAAAAAAAAGAGTGACAGTTTTGAAAAAAAAGCAATATTTTTTACTTTTTGCTATAATACAAATCCAAAAAAAAAAATGTTTCTACATCAATTTAGGCCAATATGTATTCTACATATTTTTGGTAAAAAATTTTTTTGCAATAAGCGTATATTGATTGGTTTGCGCAAAAGTTATAACGTCTACAAAATAGGGGATAGATTTATGGCAATTTTTATCATTTTTTTTTCTAGTAATGGCAGTGAGCTGCGATTTTTAGCAGGAATGCAACATTGCGGCGGACAGTTCGGACACTTTTTTGGGACAAGTGGCATTTATACAACGATCAGAGCTAAAAATACCCACTGATTACTGTATAAATGTCACTGGCAGGGAAGGGGTTAACACTAGGGGGCGATCAAAGGGTTAAGTGTTCCCTGGGGAGGTGTTACTAACTGTGGAGGGAGTGTACTGACTGGAGGAGGAGGGAGATAGCTGTTCCTGATCACTCAGAACAGCATATCTCTCTCTACGTCCCTGTCAGAATGGGGATCTGTTTGTTTACATACACAGATTCCCATTCTGGCTCTCTGTGGAGCGATCTCGGGTGGTCAGCAGACATTGCGGCAGCCGGCCATGTGCATTGGCTCTGGCGTTACGCACGCACGCGCGCTCCTCCCCCTCTGTCTTAAAGTGGCCGACGTACACCTACAGCGATTCACGCAGCCATGCCAACTTGCCGCAGTATAATGACAGCGGCTGGTCGGCAAGCAGTTAAACTTGAAATGTTATTGTACAACTATGGGATGGAGTTCCTCCTCTGGCAGCTAGCTACATTTTCTTTGGACAGAGAGCTGCAATTTCATATTGTATTTGCAGTACTGTGATCAAATCTGGTATTGAAGTGTGGGCTAAACACCTGACTGAAAGGGATATGTCCACCTTTTAAAAAGGCAGAAAAAAAAAAGGTAAATATTTGGCTTCTCTCCACATTCCTCAAGAAATACTGTATCAGAGAACTACATAAAACATTGTAGATCATTAGAAAATATAGGAGCTCATAAGATTAAAGTGGTTGTAAAGGCAGAAGGTTTTTTCCCTGAGATCCCGTTCACACCTGAGCGATTTTCTGCTTGAAGCTCTAAAACACTCAACAAGCCAAATCCCATTCATTTCAATAGCCCCTGTTCACATCTGAGCTTTCTGTCGCCTGAAGCAAGACGCCTGTCACTCAAAAAAGCACACAAGCTGCTTTTTGGCAAATACAAGCATTTTTGGCCCCATAGACTTCAATAGAAATGCCTGACTTTTGTGTTTTACGAGCGTTTTGTCGCTCGCTTTCTGCTCAAACAGCAGCTCTCCACCCCTACTTTTCTCTCCCTCACCTCCCCCTAGTGATTTCTATTGGCTGAACAAAAATGCCTGAAGCTGTAAAATGCTTGCAATATGCTTCTAAAACCACTTTAAAAAGTTGCAAAACTGCACAAAAACACCTGGAAAACGCCAGTAATGGATTCTATGTCCCTCCGCAGCCCCTGCCTCACACGGTAGATTGATACCATTGGCTACCGCCGCTATCAATCAAATCTTGTGACGAGGGAGCGGGGGTGGCACTGAACCCCGCTGTCTGTCTATGGACACAGACAGCACAACTCAGGATCGAGCCTGCAGGTGTGCCATCATAAGAAGACGCTTCCTATGGTGACACACAAAGAGGAGGAGGGCCAGTGGGGGACCCGGGAAGAGAAGGATCATGGCTGCTCTGTGCAAAACCACTATACAATGCAGTCAAGTAGAACATGCTATAAAAAAAAAAAATATATATATATATATATATATATATATATATATATATATATATATATATATATATATAAAAGTATTCGGCCCCCTTGAACTTTTCAACCTTTTGCCACATTTCAGGCTTGAAACATAAAGATATAAAATTTTAATTTTTTGTGAAGAATCACCAACAAGTGGGACACAATTGTGAAGTGGAACGAAATCTATTGGATATTTTAAACTTTTTTAGCAAATAAAAAACTGAAAAGTGGTGCGTGCAAAATTATTCGGCCCCTTTACTTTCAGTGCAGAAAACTCACTCCAGAAGTTCAGCGAGGATCTCTGAATGATCCAATGTTGTCCTAAATGACTGATGGTGATAAATAGAATCCACCTGTGTGTAATCAAGTCTCTGTATAAATGCACCTGCTCTGTGATAGTCTCAGGGTTCTGTTGAAAGCGCAGAGAGCATCATGAAGACTAGGGTTGTCCCGATACCACTTTTTTAGGACCGAGTACAAGTACCGATACTTTTTTTCAAGTACTCGCCGATACCGATTACCGATACTTTTTTTTTAATGTCACGTGACAGTGTTTTTTTTTTTTTTTTGGGGGGGAGTGAACGGTGCCTGTGTGTGTGTTTTTTTTTTATTTTTTTTTTTTCATTTACATTTATTATTTTTTATTCTTTATTGCACTAGGTGTGTGTGTTTTTTTTTTTAATTAGCCCTGTTGGGGGGCTTTGGTGAGATATCAGGGGTCTTAACAGAGACAGAGAAAGAGACAGAGGATAGAGATTCCCCAGTCCCTTTCTCTGCAGCCTCAGCTGCACTGACAATGAATGGAGAGAAGACAGCGGCTGACTCTATCCATACACACAGCGGAGAGAGACAGCAGAACGGAGGGGACAGAGGAAGAGAGAGGGGGACAGCGGAAAGCCGGAACGGATGGGGACAGCGGAGGTGGACAATGCAACGGAGGACAGCGGAGGGGGACAATGCAACGGAGGACAGCGGAGGGGGACAATGCAACTGAGGACAGCGGAGGGGGACAATGCAACGGAGGACAGCGGAGGGGGACAATGCAACGGAGGACAGCGGAGGGGGACAATGCAACGGAGGACAGCGGAGGGGGACAATGCAACGGAGGACAGCGGAGGGGGACAATGCAACGGAGGACAGCGGAGGGGGACAATGCAACGGAGGACAGCGGAGGGGGACAATGCAACGGAGGACAGCGGAGGGGGACAATGCAACGGAGGACAGCGGAGGGGGACAATGCAACGGAGGACAGCGGAGGGGGACAATGCAACGGAGGACAGCGGAGGGGGACAATGCAACGGAGGACAGCAGAGGGGGACAATGCAACGGAGGACAGCAGAGGGGGACAATGCAACGGAGGACAGCAGAGGGGGACAATGCAACGGAGGACAGCGGAGGGGGACAATGCAACGGAGGACAGCGGAGGGGGACAGAGCAAAGAAAGAGGACAGCGGAGGGGGACAATGCAGCGGAGGACAGCGGAGGGGGACAATACAGCGGAGGGGGACATTGGAACGGAGGGGGACAATGCAGCGGAGCAGGACAGCGGAGGGGGACATTGGAACGGAGGGGGACAATGCAGCGGAGCAGGACAGCGGAGGGGGACATTGGAACGGAGGGGGACAATGCAGCGGAGCAGGACAGCGGAGGGGGACATTGGAACGGAGGGGGACAATGCAGCGGAGCAGGACAGCGGAGGGGGACTAAGGGGGATGAGGTGACAGTCAGCGGTGATCGCGTGTGGGGGAGTTACAAGCACCGATCACCGCTGTGTCACTAAAGCAGCTGAAAGCCGCGGGGGGAGAAGCTTGTAACTCCCCCACGCGCCGATCACAGCTGACAGTCCAGGTATCGGGGGAAGCATCGGGAGCATTTTCCAGAGTACAAGTACTTGGGCAAATGCTCGGTATCGGTGCCGATACCGATACTAGTATCGGTATCGGGACAACCCTAATGAAGACCAAGGAACACACCAGGCAGGTCCATAATACTGTTGTGGAGAAGTTTAAAGCCGGATTTGGATACAAAAAGATTTCCCAAGCTTTAAACATCCCAAGGAGCACTGTGCAAGCGATCATTTTGAAATGGAAGGAGTATCAGACCACTGCAAATCTACCAAGACCTGGCTGTCCCTCTAAACTTTCAGCTCAGACAAGGAGAAGACTGATCAGATATGCAGCCAAGAGGCCCATGATCACTCTGGATGAACTGCAGAGAACTACAGTTGAGGTGGGAGAATCTGTCCATAGGACAACAATCAGTCGTACACTGCACAAATCTGGCCTTTATGGAAGAGTGGCAAGAAGAAAGCCATTTCTCAAAGATATCCATAAAAAGTCTCGTCTAAAGTTTGCCACAAGCCACCTGGGAGACACACCAAACATGTGGAAGAAGGTGCTCTGGTCCAATGAAACCAAAATCAAACTTTTTGGCCACAATGCAAAACGATATGTTTGGCGTAAAAGCAACACAGCTCATCACACTCAACACACCATCCCCACTGTCAAACATGGTGGTGGCAGCATCATGGTTTGCGCCTGCTTTTCTTCAGCAGGGACAGGGAAGATGGTTAAAATTGAGGACAAGATGGATGCAGCCAAATACAGGACCATTCTGGATGAAAACCTGTTGGAGTCTGCAAAAGACCTGAAACTGGGACGGAGATTTATCTTGCAACAAGACAATGATCCCAAACATACAGCAAAATCTACAAAGGAATGGTTCACAAATAAACGTATCCAGGTGTTAGAATGGCCAAGTCAAAGTCCAGACCTGAATCCAATCGAGAATCTGTGGAAAGAGCTGAAAACTGCTGTTCACAAACGCTCTCCATCCAACCTCACTGAGCTCGAGCTGTTTTGCAAGGAAGAATGGGCAAGAATTTCAGTCTCTCGATGTGCAAAACTGATAGAGACATACCCCAAGCGACTTGCAGCTGTAATCGCAGCAAAAGGTGGCTCTACAAAGTATTAACGCAAGGGGGCCGAATAATTTTGCACGCCCCACTTTTCATTTTTTTATTAGTTAAAAAAGTTTCAACAATCCAATAGATTTCGTTCCACTTCACAATTGTGTCCCACTTGTTGGTGATTCTTCACAAAAAATAAAAATTTTATATCTTTATGTTTGAAGCCTGAAATGTGGCAAAAGGTTGAAAAGTTCAAGGGGGCCGAATACTTTCGCAAGCCACTGTACATACACACACACACATTATATATATATATTATATAGGTTTTACAATTCACATTAAGATCTAGCAAACACTAGATGGTGCTGTGCACATAGAACGTATATGAGCTAACTCAAAGGCTAATTATTATGGTAGCTGGGTATGTCAGAAGAGGTTCATTCCTATATTGAGGACTTGGGTGGCTCCCGGCAGTTACCGATACCATACTAAAAAATGCTTTTAGGCCTTATGAAATACCAATAAAAGTTATATTTAGTCATTATAGCTAGACACTCTGGCATTTCTTCTGTATTGCTTGCTCAATATACCCTTATAATTCTTCTGAGCTAAGAAACATCAATGATGACTAGAACAGCAACAGCTTTTATGTGACACACATATACAGGCAAACTTCTGATACTGTGGGGACAGTCTTATTTAGTTATTTTAAATAAACATATACTATATAATGTAAAGCATTTTTTTTTTTATCCGAGTCTGTGTAGTTAAAATGCAACACAAAAGATCCAGTCATGTGACCTACCCAGAAGTGATACAAAATCACTAGCGGTAGTAAAAATGCTTATTTTAGAGTGATCTTAAAACCTCAGTTTTATCCTTTAATTCTTGTCTACACTGAGTTTAAACTGGTACCATGAGTGCTGCCCCAGGTTTCTTGTATCAGGGTGGCTTCTTTCTCTTGCAGCATCCTATGGAGCCACCCTTGCATACAGAGATTAGAGTTGTGTCTCTATACACTGTGTGCATCAATAGATCACACGTTCCCATAACCCTGCTCCTTCTTTCTGCAAGCTAACAGACTGGCTGGGGACTCCACTCTTTCCTGTGAAGACTGGATGTTCAGGAAAGCAGAAATGAGAAAGCAGGAGCCAGCAGCTTCGAAAGTATGGACACAGCTGCTGCTCCCAATTTGACATCTGTGAAGGTGTGTTTCCCCAAATGCAGACAGTGTGAGTTCTGGGTCATGCACCGGCATGCATATGGTTGTCAAATTGGGAGCTGAGGCTGTGTTCATGCAGTCACTGTTCCCAGGTGGAAATAAATGGAACTGCCTGTACACAAATGCATGGAACTTGTGCATCCTGTTTGGGCAAACATGGCCCTCACAGGTGCATGACCTAAATCAATAACATTAAATATTTTTGAATATACAAATATAGAAATGTTACAAGTGTTATTGAAAAGAATGCTGATAGGAGATATCAGCGACTGCTAACAGTGTGTTCATTGAAAAAATCAACTTTCTGGATGTTACATTAATAGCTTGTCCCAAAACAGTATTCCCACTGGCACTGCCTACAAAGCCCAATACCAACAGAGATAGAAAGTCTAAATAGGTCCAGGGGACCCAAATCAAAGAAAAAAAAAATCAAACCTTTAAGCTAGGTTCACAAGTGTGTTCCAAAAATGCGTGCAAATTTGTGCTCTTTCCCACCACACACAAAAACGCCCTTCTGAAGGCGGTACCATTAATTCTAAATGGCATCCACACACCCTGCTAATGCACACATGCCAAAACACGTGGTAACAAGGGACCCTTTCTAAAAAGGGTCAGGCATTTATTTTTTGCAGTTCTTGTGCACAGGGTAGATGCAATACAGAAATGCGCAAGTGCTCCCTCACACTTGCATAGGTGTGAACAGAGCTTTAAACTTTAGTATGCACCAGTTTACCCAGCGGAAATTTCTTTGACTGCTTTGCAGACAAAAAGTTTTAATTTATCACTTTACATGTTAGCCTATACTGTATGTTGTGTCTTTAAAAATACTCCGAATATTATTTTTTTCATACTTAGGAGACCTAAATGTAAAAACTTACATTTGTTTAATTTTCAATCCCTGAAATTCATAAAGACTGGCGCAGACAGATTTTTGATCTTTCGTGTGTTGTAAAAGTGGTGCAGCAAATTTATGTACCTGTCTAGAACGTTCGATTTTGTCGATTTTGATACACAAGTTAGAGTTGAATGGTTAATAAACAAAAGCGTATTTTAGATATTGGGTATTTTCCAGTACTATGTTCTGAATTCTATGACTGTTTTTACACTACCTCTAAGACCCCTTTCACACTGGAGGCGTTTTTCAGGCGCTAAAGATAGCACCTGCATAGCGCCTGAAAAAAGCCACAGCTGCAAACCCAGTGTGAAAGCCTGAGTGCTTTCACACTGGGGAGCTGCGCTGGCAGGGCGTCACAAAAAGTTCTGCCAGCAGCTTCTTTGCAGCGGTGTAGGATCAGTGAATACACCGCTCCTCCACCGCTCCTGCCCATTGAAAACAATGGGGCAGCGCAGCCATACCGCCGGCAAAGTGCCGATGCATTTTACGGGCGGATTTAACCCTTTAAAACCAGCCCCGCTGGTGGCCGAATAGCGTTGCTAAAAGGACAATAAAGCTTTACCGCTGATGCCCGGGCGGCTCAGTGTGAAAGGGGTCTAACACTAACATAGATATCATTATAATACAGGAATTATATAGCGGTAACAGTTTATTCAGCACTTTACAACATAAGGACAGACAGTACAATTACAATACAATTTAATACAGTAGAAAACAGAGGGCCCTGCTCATTGGAGCTTAAGATCTAAGAGACACCATCTCCTCAGGGCTGAAGCTGCTGTGAGTGAGAGTGAAGTTAATGTAACATAGCAGGAAGTTGGAACAATTGTTGCTGTGCACAAGCTTTCCCTATTATCTCCCTAATTGGTTAACCACTTTAATTATCAATTTAGGATCCCCAATAGCTTTGTGCAATCTGCTCCTAGAGATTATAACCATGTCCAGAGTATGGACTTGCACAGAAAAAAAATAAAACACATTTCATTAAAGTGGTTGTAAACTCTTACATATACCCAGTGAAGTGACAGGCCTCAGGTGATACACAGAGATGAAACAAATATCCTACACAAGTTGTATCTGTTTATATGCAGTCTTCTCTTCTTTAATAATGCAGAATTTATACAGCTTGTCTGAGCTTTCAGAAAGCAGGTGGCGGGGAGATGAAGTTACACTCTGAGAACTGACTGGAGGTGAAGGGACATACTTCCCTTAAGCCCCCATTAACACCTATGCAAATTAGATGTGGCTTACACCGCATCCAATTCGCAGGACATTTTAAAATACATTAATTTGAATGTATCTGGTTCACATATGTGCGTTGCATTTGCACTGCGCATTGCACAAAAAAAGTGTGCATTTTTTGGGCATTGCGGTGCGAATTACAAGGCCATTATCTTCTATGGGAACGCATCTGATTCGCAGATGCATTCCGTTCTGAACATGAATTCTCTCCTTCTCCTCACTACACCTCCCCCCTCCCCTCCCTGCTCACTGATCCACAGCTAAAAAGCAGAGGAACCTCTGAACAACTGATTTTTATCTTCGCAGTGAAACCTGAGCTTCAATTTGCACCGCACATGTGTGAACCCGGGCTTGCACAGCACACAGGAACAAAGGTAAGCTGTCACTCACAGGCTGAAGCTCCCTCCCGTTAACCTTTTATCTCTTGGTGTCAAGAAACCTTGTGAAAAGTGCAGATAGCAGAGGAATAAGGCAGCAGAAAAAATTACATTTAGTGTTCTGGATTGAGATATACTACCATACATACTATAGAGGGATATGCTTTGTTCATATTATATGTCTGAGGTTTACAACCACTTTAATATCCTCTCTGAATGGGGATCTTCCCAAGAGAATGGGTATAACAAATGGGTTAATTATAAATATACTATTAAAAAATTTGAACTATGTTGTCCACACAACATACGCATGCAATGTCTGTGCTTACAATTACACAGTACAGCATAAATGTAGCTTATTTGTTAGGACACTGCCATCTAGTGTTCAGGTTGCTAGGATGCAGGTGGCCCCTTCTGCCTAGTGTCCTAGGATGATAGGACACAGTTGGTCCCTTCTAACTAGTGCCCTAAGTTACTAAGATGCAGACAGCTCCTTCTGCCTAGAGCCCTCGGTTGCTAGGAAGCAGGAGGCCCCTCCCACCTAGCATCCTCAGTTGCTAGGAAGCAGGCAGCTTCTCCAACTTAGTCCTAGGTAACCCTGGTTTCTAGCACACAGGAAAGGATGCTGCCTTCAGGGGGGGTTGTAAGTATGCATCTGCAGGAGAGGTGGTGTGCATCTTGGCTTTGCATATATAAGGGGTTAGGGAGAGGAAAAGTTGGGCTTTGTTTTTTTTGTTCTGCGCTTATCCTTTAATAACAGTGTAGAAAACTATGTGGTGAAAATCTAATGTGACAAAGCAACAGTAATTTAAAAAATAAAATAAATGGCAGAGCCCTTTAACATTTAATTACATACATATAAATTTGAGAAACCTTCATTAACACTGGATCAGCAAAAGTGTATACCTTGCCAAACGGCGTATCAACATACTTCTCAGTTCTGCCTTCCAAAATATCCGGATCATCCAGTCCTGAGCCACCAATTATTCCAATCTGTTAAAAAACAAAAAACAAATGCAAGTCAATTATTTCCACATCTGGTGACAGGTAATCTACAGACAGAATGTGCGAATTAGACATGTAGCATTAGGCCTTGTTCACATGGGCGTACTTAAGTGCATACCCATGTGATGGTGCTCTGTGCATCCCCAAATATGCAGTCCTATTCATGTCAACTGGGATGCAGTGGCTGCACGGACACAGCTGCTCCTCCTAATTTCACATCCGTGTCAATGTCCCTGAACTCAACGCTGCATCCCAATTGACATGAATGGGACTGCCTGCATGTGGATGCATAGAACACCTGTGCATCCATGCGGACAAACGTGGCCCTCACACATGTGTACGCTTAAGTATGCACATGTGAATGATGCCTTAAAGGGGTTTGCACAACAACATTTGGATCAAAAGATGTTTGTTAAGACGTTTTAATTGAACACTTGATTAAGAACTTTATCACAAAAGACAAATATCATAGGAAAGCCAGCAACATCTTCTATACCAAGCAGAAAAAGCTAAATAATAAATAGCCTAAAGTATAAAATAAAAAAACAACTTTTGCTGCTATACTCATCTTTAATCCAGAGATTCCCTTGCAGATTTTTTTCACACTAGATGTCCTCAGTCTGATGGCCACCATTATTCAACCCACTTCCCCTGAGCCCAGATCATCCTGGAATCTCCCCAGCCTGTAACTGGACAGTGATAAGGGAAACAGCACAGTGATGGGCTCAACTCTCTGTCACTCTACTTTTAATTCCCATCAGAGTGTCCCTTGTCAGCACATCAGCAGATTGGCTCCTTGTACTGCTTCTTCCCCTCACACTCCAGCCCTCCTGTACAGGGACTATAAGAGGGGGATCAAAGGTCAAATAGAAGTAATGACACTGCTTGCTGAATTGAGTGGGAAAGGGTTAAAATTCCTGTCAAGTTTTTTTTTAAATACATGTCTGATTTGGAAGGTTTACTTGCTGTCCTCTACACACAAAATAAATTTACCCAGATGATCCCTGCTCTGGCAAGTGCCTAAAATGTTGAATCTTTTCTCACTTTTAGTGCCAGTGAGAGTGACCAGCTCAGACAGATTTGCACCCAGGCTCAATTTTCAGTTCATGTTCTTCTATATTCTGTTATCATATCGAACACAGGGATTTGTAGATTACACACTAAATAGTCTGCAATTTGACTTTGTAGACGAATTTGAGAAAACCCCATTATATGTTTGTTGTTTTTTTTATTTCTTACCTTTTATGAGGTTTCTCAGGAGGAGGTGTCATAGCTGATTGCAAATGTCAGAGTGAGCCTGTCCCAAATCTGTCCTCATTAACATACAATGCAAGAGGACCAGTCCCTACACCTTTAGACCTTTATTAGAGCAGACAGTGTTCAGATGTAATTACAATTGATAATGAAGAAGAGCTGTACAGTCAGAATTATAGCAAACACAGCTGCCCAGTCCACTCAAAGAGAATTACCTAGGATTTTTCTTTGCTGCAGGGTCCAGAATAGGGAATTTAAAAAAGGTAAGCTGCATTTTTTATGCTATGCAAATAAGGAAATGTAACAAATATAAAGTAGGTGTTAGAGCTGCACAATTCTGGATAAAATGAGAATCACAATTTTTTTGTTTTGAATAAAGATCACAATTCTCGGCGCAACATCATCTTTCACATCATACAACAAAAATTGGCTAACTTAATGGTTTAGTTTTTTTTTTTAAAATTCATTGACATGTATTTTTTCCTCAAAGAATTGCATTAGAAAGACTGCTGCACAAATACGGTGTGACATAAAATATTGCAAAGACCGCCTAGGGTCTCTGCTTAAAAAATTATAAATAATATTTGGGGTTCTAATTTTCTAGCAAAAAATACTGATTTTAAATGGAAGCAACAAGTGTCAGAAAAAGGTTTAGTCTTTAAAGTGATTGTAAGGCTGCTTTCACACTGGGGACGCGGATCCATTAGCAGCCTTCTACCATCATTTTAGCGGCGCTTTTCGCCCACTAGCGAGCCACTTTTCACCCCCGCTAGCAGCCAAAGAAAGGGTTAAAACCGTCCGTGTTGTGTGCGTCCGAAGCACTTTACAGATGCTTCAGAAGCGCTGCCCATTCATTCCAATAGGCAGGGGCGGTGTAGGAGCGCTGTATACAGCACTTCTACACCACTCCAAAGATGCTGCTTGCAGGACTTTTTTTCCTGTCCCACAAGCGCACCGCCCCAGTGTAAAAGTACTCAGGCTTTCACACTGGGGCTGCAGAAGAGGCAGTTTTCAGGCGCTATTTTTAGCGCTAAAACACCTAAAAACTGCCTAAATCTTTGTTGTTTTTTTTAGGGGTCTAAATCTTTTTTTAAAATAACAAACATGTTATATTTACCTCCTCTGTGCAAAGGTTTTGCACAGAGTGGCCCCAATTCTCCTTTTCTGGGGTCCCCCCGCAGGGCTCCTGGCTCCTCCTCTTCTCGAGTGAAACCCACAGAGAGCCGATTTTCATGGAGGCACTCGTGTGGGCTCGCTTCGAGTCCTGCTGCTGCGTCAGTTGATACAGACAGCAGGACTCGGTCCCGCCTCCCGTGTCACTGGATTTGATTGACAGCAGCAGGAGCCAATGGCTCCCGCTACTATCAATGTATCCAATGAGGACCCGAGACAGTGGCTGGAGCTGCTGTGCTCGTCCCTATCACTGGAACGATCGGGTTCAGATAAGAAAAAGGGGGGGGGCTGGGGGCAGCACAAAAGTTTTTTTTAACCTTAATGCATAGAATGCATTAAGGTAAAAAAACGTGAGGGTTTACAACCTCTTTAAGTGGTAAACCTGACCTCATTTACAGACCGAAGTTCATACCTTTGATCTAAAAAGAACCAAATGATACTAGGTTTCTTTTTATCTTAGCGCTGTGCAATGTTGTGATAAACTTTGCCAGCAGAGAATGGCTCTGCACTTGTTACATAGGATCGCGATTTTTTAACGATTAATTGTGCAACTCTAGTAGGCGTTATCCCAATTTGGCTGCAAATTAGGATAACACCTACTTTACTTTTAAGCTGACTTTATTCATTCAGCCTCCATTCACTCTAAATGGCATGGATGGACAAATCTCACCTGCCACTTTCAGCATACCCTATAGCTGATTTAATACTCAATACGGCAAAAACTAACGAAATAATAGTGGATTATAGGAGATCAAGAAAGATCAATCATTGCCTGGTTTATATAGGTGGTGAGGAGGTGGAAAGGGTGGACACTATTACATTTTTGGGAGTGCATATTACAAGGGAGTTGTCATGGTCTCAAAATACTTTTTTTCTAGTGAAAAAAGCGCAGCAGAGACTGTTTTTCCTTCGGAGACTGAAGCAGGCTGAATTGCCCTTAAGGCTTCTGGTCAATTTCTATCATTGTACCATTGAGAGTATTCTTCTCCACTGCGCTGTAGTGTGGTATGCCAGCTGCAGGGCGGAGGATAAGAAGTGCCTGTCTCTTGTGGTGAAAACAGCACAGCGGATCATAGGAACAGATCTACCAAATTTGGACACAGCATATGCCAGCCGATTAAAAAAGCGGGCAAAAGCTATTAGTATTGATCCAACCCACCCAGGTTACAGTGTGTTTGTCCCATTGCCATCAGGGAAAAGATATAGAACACTTAAAATGCACACTAATCGCTTAAAGCATAGTTTTTTTCCTAGGGCCGTATTGTCCATAATCCCATCAGGTACAGTGTTTTAGGAATTTTATGTAGAATTTTAACATTCTTTTATTTATTTTTAAATAACATTTTATATCTTGATATATTTAAATAGATATGTGGGCATGTGCTAGGAGTATGTATGTGTGGTTTTCTTGAGAAATGTTTTATTGCTGCTGTAAAGAGTATCCGAAAAAATTTTGTTGTATGTATACAATGACAATAAAGTCTAGCTGGCTACACATCATACAACGTTTTTTTAGATTCCCCTTCAACTATGTAGTGCAAGAGCCTGCCTGATTGCATACAATTTGAAAGTGTTCAAGTTTGACCTCTTTTTTATGGGTTTTGTTAATTTAAAGATTCTGGCCAGCTAAAAAAATTTTTTTAAGTCACAAACACTGTAGCTGCTGACTTTAAATAAGTAGACTTACCTGTCGGCCGCCCGAGGCAGACCCGTCCCTCGGCTCTCGGGTCCCGGCACCGCCAACCTAGGTAAGGGAAACAGGCAGTGGAGCCTTGCGGCTTCACTGCCAGTTTCCTACTGCACACGCGCGAGCGGAGCAGCGATCTGTGAATGGCCCTGTGGTTTTCTGGGAACACACACATTTCCCAGAAGGCAACGGGGCCGCTCAGCTAGGAGCAGAACACGCCGCGGAATAGGAACAGGCAGATTAGGAAGACTGCCTAGCAACAAGGGTTCAGGCAAGTATAAAAAATTTTTTTTTTTTCAAATGTTTTTTTTTTTTATTTTTTTTTTAGGATTTTTGGTGCAATTTTTTTTTTTTTAGGGTGGCCCTCCACTTTAAAGGAAAATTGTACAAGACCATTGTATAATGTGTAGCCAGCTTACCAGTGCCTACATTTTACTGGATGCAGACCCTGTTCAGCTGACAATTTTTCCTTGTCAAAAAGGTTTATTGAACATACAGTAATATAAAGATGTATTAAGTACATTTACAAGGATATATAAAGTAAGCTCATTGTTATACATTAGAGTTTATATAAATATTTAACATGACATTTTCAAACAGTAATAATCAGGTACACGAGACCTAAAATAAAGATGGAAATTAATACATCAATTTCTTTTGGAGGTATTTGAGAAATCTATACCACCTATAAATATTAAATGATAGTTATATGTGTACAGATCAGATGTATTCTGATAAAGAGCTTAGATCATAAGGTGGGGGGAGAGGGACAGAAAAGGAAGAAAAAGGATAGAAAGGCAAAGATATAGTCCACAAGGTCGATCCACTCGTCAGTTTATCGTCCATTGGCTTTTCCATGAAGCAAATAAATGGATGAATCTATAAGTCAATTAACCCGTTACCATGGCAAAAGGACCAAGTCATTAAAATTTGACAAAAATTGATGTTTTATCCAAGGATGCCATCATTTTTCAAATTTTGGGATTTGGTTATGATCGACAGCTGCCATCTTGGCGTGAGACATTGTGTTATTCATTCTATGAATTGTTTCGGCCCAGTACCAACGTAGGGGATCTCCATGCCTTGGCCACTGTTTGCTTTGCAGCCGTTAGCAATTGGACCATAAGTTTGTATTGAGAAAATGTTAACCATTCCGGTTTGAAATTAAGCGAAGCTATGAATGGGTCTGGTCGTATTACCCTTTTGAATATTTTAGATGCAATCACAAAAATTTCCTTCCAGAAAATTTGGATTAATGGGCATGTCCACCATATATGTAAATGTGTGCCTATGTCTGGACAACCTCGAAAACAAAGCGCTGAGGTATTAGGTGAATATTTAGCCACTCTTGCAGGTACAAGGTACCATCGGGTTAGAACTTTGTAGTTTGCTTCCAATGCCATAACATTGGGCAAAGATGATTTAGATGTGAGCCATATACTTGACCATTCTGTGTCCTCTAAAGTTCGCCCCAGCAGCTGACAATTTTTCATCTGGCTGGTTCCAAGAAAGGTAACCTTGGTTCACATTTCATTCAATTCAGCTTGAATAGGCTGAAATTCCCGGTGTGTGTGTGGCAGCCTTTTGCTTCACTCATCCTTTTCAACAATATATGATTTATTAAATTATCACGGGATATAAGATTGCTGTTTAGGCACAGAATTCATTCAGTGTTTATCAAGCATTACTTTTTTAGTTATAACAGCAGCTGCCTTAGTATATAATCACATAGGTGTGGCGCAGGGTTATATATGCTCAACAGCATTTATATTTAACACACAGGGAGTTGGCCAGCTCATTAGCAGGCCATGCACGGAGTTAACTTTGGCAGTTCTCAATGCACAAGCCAAAATTCACTCAGTGGGTGACCCTGTCGGCTAACCCCTGCCTGTATTTCATTTAGGTGCCGAACGGAAAATTGTCAGCCAAACAGCGCCTGCATCCAATCAGATGTAGCTGATGTTGGGGTATTCTGACAGCTGACAGAGAATGAAGGGAGGGAGAGGATTGTAAAGATCCCTTGTGATAGCAATAGGCAGTGACAGGTTCTCTTTACTGAGACATCTGGGGCTATTAGACCCCAGATCTCTCCTCTGCCCTTAAAAGCTTTGGATCATGCCAAGACCTGTATGAACCAGTGAAACTGGAAGTGACTAAATACTTGTCCCTTCTGGTTTCTTAGACCAGTGTTTCTTAACTCCAGTCCTCAAGGCGCCCCAACAGGTCATATTTTTAGGATTTGGGGGTCTATCTAGGATTGCTTTTACAAGAAAGTGCTCTGCTGGCTGAAAAAAAAAACAATGCTGGGATAACCACTCAACGCTGCAAGTGATTAATGCGTGCAAAAACATTTGACTTTAGAAGCACTTTAATAGCACCCAAACCAGTGGTGCATCATCCATGTGTGCAGGGTGTGCGGGTAGGGGGGACCACTGTGCCCTGACACACACAATGTACACATGGAGTAAGTAAAAGTCGGTCCATAACATTTATTAGGACCCTATGATTTTGATCAAGGTGGGAGCATCGATGGACTTTTTTATTTCTGGCTGACAGGCGGAGGCAGTCAGAGTAGGGTTGCCACCTTTTCTTCAAGCCAAACCCAAACACTTTAGCGGCCTGGGACACCTTTGGTTGCCCCAAGGAGAGGAGCAATGTTGTGCGCATAGCGGGCCTCAGCTAACATTGGGCGTGGCCAAATTGTTCTTGCTGACATCAATGCCCTGCCTCCCCAGTGATGCCAAACCTTCCCCCAGACAGCCGCCTGCAGCTCCCGCATGGCACAGATTTGTATGTGACTATCTTGGTTACTTGGGGAGCCACAGCCCAGTCTGAATTATGTGTCCGGGTTTCAGTCTGCCTGAAACTTGGACACACGTTTCAAAACCCGGACTGTCCGGGTGAATCCCGGACAGGTGGCAACCCTAAGCCAAAGCCGCATGTTCTGGTACTATGATCATAGTTTCGGCAGCTCAGAGACTCCAGGGGGTGGAGCTTGGCTGCTGGAGCCGTGCTGTATACTCACAGCTAGTCTGTAGTGTGACTGCTCATGAATGTCCCCTGCACTGTCGGATGACTGGACACAGAAGAGGAACACTTCCTTCACACAGGTTTTAGTGGATGTTGGATTCTGTGTGACCTGCATCTGCCATCTGCAAAGAAGTCCCTAAAGTGTAGACAAAGGCTTTCTCTGCTGTGCCCAGCGATTGCAGGTATGTGAGGTGGGGAGGGGCAGGAGAACCTGTTACTTTATCAGTTAGCAGCAGCAGGACAGAATGTCTGTGTACACTGCAGGCTGCCCAGAACAGCCCGGGAATGAAGGGGGGGAAGGGGAGAGTGAACGTACCTGAGCTCCTCACTGACTTCTCCCTGACTTGGCCACCCTTATAATTAATGTAGAAGGCTGCAAGGAGTGAGCAGTAGGCTGACACATAAGCAAGTCACTCAGCTTGTCCAACTGACACTCCCCCCTTTACAGAATAGGATTTGTAGCAGACAGTGGGGTGTAAGAAGTAAGTCACACACAGCAGGCCATACCATCTCTGCAGACTTGAGGGAGAGCCAGGAGTGGAAAAAAGTCTGTATTGGGGCAATTTAAGGGGATAGTCTGTACTGGAAATGGAGAGGGGGTAATGTTTGTTGTACACTGACCAGTGTGTTACCTACATCTGTGCCCTGTACATTGCACACTCCTGAGCACTGTCTGAAACCCATTCTTGAACCCTCTACTCCAGGCATGTCCAAAGTCCGGCCCACATTACGGTTTAATACGGCCCCCTGGTAATTTGGATATATATATACTGTATTTATTGGTGCTGCCTTGGAAAGGACAGGGAGGGGGCGGGGCGGGGCGAGTGGCGTCAGATTACATACAGGAGAATCTCCTGTTAACTCGGCGGCCTCTGTAATAGGAAGTCCCGTCTGCTGGGCTGCCATTGGACGACTGTTCTGTCTATCATAGGAGGCAGGACTATGTATTAAAGAGGCGACAGAGTAAACAGGAGATTCTCCTGTATGTAATCTGTTAGCGCTCAACCCCACCCCCTCCCTGTCCCCTCTGAGGCTGCAGATGGGCATGGATCAGGCTGCACTGATGGCAATGGTAAGGCTACATTCATGGCACTGGGGAGGCTGCATTCATGGCACTGGGGAGGCTGCATTCATGGCACTGGGGAGGCTGCATTCATGGCACTGGGGAGGCTGCATTCATGGCACTGGGGAGGCTGCATTCATGGCACTGGGGAGGCTGCATTCATGGCACTGGGGAGGCTGCATTCATGGCACTGGGGAGGCTGCATTCATGGCACTGGGGAGGCTGCATTCATGGCACTGGGGAGGCTGCATTCATGGCACTGGGGAGGCTGCATTCATGGCACTGGGGAGGCTGCATTCATGGCACTGGGGAGGCTGCATTCATGGCACTGGGGAGGCTGCATTCATGGCACTGGGGAGGCTGCATTCATGGCACTGGGGAGGCTGCATTCATGGCACTGGGGAGGCTGCATTCATGGCACTGGGGAGGCTGCATTCATGGCAATGGGGAGGCTGCATTCATGGCAATGGGGAGGCTGCATTCAGAGGCTGCATTCATGGCAATGGGGAGGATGCATTCATGGCAATGGGGAGGCTGCATTCATGGCAATGGGGAGGCTGCATTCATGGCAATGGGGAGGCTGCATTCATGGCAATGGGGAGGCTGCATTCATGGCAATGGGGAGGCTGCATTCATGGCAATGGGGAGGCTGCATTCATGGCAATGGGGAGGCTGCATTCATGGCAATGGGGAGGCTGCATTCATGGGAAATTACCCTTATTTTGCTTTACAGTTCTTTATTTAAAATTTTGTTTTTTTTCCCGAAACTTCCCTCTTAATGTGAAGGTGCGTGTTATACGCCAATAAATACGAATATATCCAAATAACATGCCCGAGCTCATCCTCAGTCCAGACCAGCACTTGGGGATTCGTTGGGGGCCACAAAAGATATACAGTTGTGCTCATAAGTTTACATACCCTGACAGAATTTATGATTTCTTGGCCATTTTACAGAGAATATGAATGATAACACAAAAACATTTCTTTCACTCATAGTTAGTGTTTGGCTGGCTGAAGCCATTTATTAGCAATCAACTGTGTTTACTCTTTTTAAATCATAAACACAACAGAAACTACCCAAATGACCCTGATCAAAAGTTTACATACCCTGGTGATTTTGGCCTGATAATATGCACGCAAGTTGGCACAAATGGGTTTGAATGGCTATTAAAAGTAACCATCCTCACCTGTGATCTGTTTGCTTGTAATTAGTGTGTGTGAAAGGTCAATTAGTTTCTGGACTCCTGACAGACCCTTGCATCTTTCATCCAGTGCTGCACTGACGTTTCTGGATTCTAAATCATGGGGAAAGCAAAAAGAATTGTCAAAGGATCTGCGGGAAAAGGTAGCTGAACTGTATAAAAACAGGAAAGGGATATAAAAAGATATCCAAGGAATTGAGAATGCCAATCAGCAGTGACTCTAATCAGGTAGTGGAAAATTAGGGGTTCTGTTGAAACCAAACCACGGTCAGGTAGACCAACTAAAATTTCAGCCACAACTCCCAGGAAAATTGTTCGGGATGCAAAGAAAAAGCCACAAATAACTTCAGGTGAAATACAGGATTCTCTGAAAACCTGTGGTATGGCTGTTTCAAGATGCACAATAAGGAAGCACTTGAAGAAAGATGGGCTGCATGGTCGAGTCGCCAGAAGAAAGCCATTACTACGCAAATGCCACAAAGTATCCCACTTACAATACATCAAACAGCACAGACACAACACTCAAACCTTCTAGCACAAAGTCATTTGGAGTGATGAGACCAAAATTGAGCTTTTTGGCCACCACCATAAACACTACATTTTGGGAGGAGTCAACAAGGCCTACGATGAAATGTACACCCTTCCTACTGTGAAACACGGAGGTGGATCGCTGTTTGTTGATGTGTGAGCTACAAAGGCGCAGGAAAATTGACAGTTACTTACCGATAACTGTTTTTCTAGGATATCTTCCAGGACGGCATAACCTGAGAGATGACTGGTCCACCTGACAGGAAACACAATCAACATACAAGGTTAAAAGGCCCCTCCCTTCCCCCTGCACCTCAGTTATCCCAAAGTAATAGGTTATCTGGGTGACAGAGAGAAACTCTTCCCGTAGTACTTATATTAAAACATGGGTGGGAAGTAGGCCTGCCGTCCTGGAAGATATCCTAGAAAAACAGTTATCGGTAAGTAACTGTCATTTTGTCTAGTCATCTTCCAGGACGGCATAACCTGAGAGGATGGACAAGGAGTTCAAGGCCTACCTCAGGGCGGGACCACCGCTTGTAGCACCTTTCTTCCAAATGTCAGATCCTGGGGCGACAGCAGTTCCACTCTATAGTGTTTCAAAAAGGTATCCTGCTTCGCCCAAGTTTCTGTGCGACAGACCTGTTCTATCGAGGCCCCAGCTCTCTCTGCCCAAGAGGCCGCCAAGGATCTTGTTGAGTGGGCCTTAAGGTTCCCTGGTACTGGGGAACCGGTCTGTTCATAGGCCAATGTTATTGTCTGCCTAATCCACCTAGCCACAGTAGATTTAGATGCCTGCCCTCCCTTTCTAGGGCCGCTAAATAAAACTAAAAGATGATTTGACTTTCTGTAGTCCTTTACTCTATCTAGATATGTCAATAAACATTTCCTGACATCTAATAAATTAAATTTCCTCTCCTTCTCATTTTTTGGATCACAGAAGGAGGGTAAATTGATCTCCTGAGATGCGACCTTGGGAAGATATAGTGGGTCCTGTCTAAGAACCACTCTATCCTCCAGAATCAACAGAAAAAGCTCCTTAACTGACAGGGCCTGTAGGTCGCTCACCCTTCTAGCCATGGTTATGACCAACAGAAACGCTAACTTAAGAGTCAAAAACTTAACTGAAATCTCTTGCGCTGGTTCGAAGGGGGGCTTTCATCAGCGCCTCCAAAACCAGAGATAAATTCCATGGAGGGAATACATTCACCCTGACAGGGGTTAACCTCTCCCTTGCCAGAAGAAATCTCTTAATCAGAGGTTCTAGTGTGAGCCTCTGATCCAAAAATACAGATAACGCTGCTATCTGTACCCTCAAGGTGTTTGGGGAAATCCCCTGATCCACCCCTGCTTGTAAAAATTCCAGTACCACTGGTACTGAAGAATAAGGCACCTCCTTATTACGGCACCACTGTGAGAAGCAATTCCAAACCTTGGAGTAGATCCTCCTGGTGACCAGCTTCCTGCTGCCCAAGAGGGTCTCAATTACCCTATCAGAGCAACCCTTGCCCCTAAGGATCTCCTCCTCAAGAACCATGCCGTCAGTTTGAGGAATCCCGGGTCAGGGTGGAGGACTGGCCCCTGTAGGAGAAGATCTCGTCTGGTTGGAAGACGGAGCGGAGGAGAAAATGACCACTTTTTTAGAGTGGCAAACCAGGTCCTTTTTGGCCACCATGGGGCTATAAGGATCAGTTCGCAATCTGAGCGGGCCAATTTTTTTAAGACCCGTGGTATTAAGACTAGTGGGGGAAAGGCGTATGCTAGATGGAAGTCCCAGTCCTGAGACAGAGCGTCCGCTCCTTGAGATCCCCCTTCTCTGTTGAGAGAGAAAAAACAATCCACTTTTTTGTTCCCTCTGTGGGCAAAAAGATCTATATCCGGAATCTCGAACTTCTGACTTATCTGGAGAAAGACCTCCTGATTTAACTCCCATTCCCCTTGGAGGATAGGTTGCCGGCTTGAATGAATGAATGAATGAATGATTTATAAAGCGCTACAAATGCGAACTGAATCGCCTCAAGGCGCTGGATGCATTCTCTGATGTTAGCTTCTCAGAAAAGGAAGGTCTTTAGTTTTTTTCTGAAGGCCTGGTGGTTTTCTTCCATGCGGATGTTGGTAGGAAGAGCGTTCCATAGTCGGGGTCCTTGGACTGCGAATCTTCGTTCTCCCTTTGCTTTGTAGCGGTATTTGGGAATGGTAAGGAGGTTTTGGTTAGCTGATCGTAGACTGCGATTCGGTGTATAGTGTTTTATTTTCTCGCGGAGATATGGTGGGGCGTTTCCTTGTACGCATTTGTGGGTGAGGCAGAGGGTCTTGAATGTGATCCGTTTCTTCACGGTTAGCCAGTGTAGGCTCTTTAGGGAGGGGGAGATGGATTCCCAGGGTTTTTTTCCTGTTAACAGTCTTGCCGCCGTGTTTTGGATGAGTTGTAAGCGCGCAAGCTGATATTGGGGTAGTCCTACGTAGAGCGAATTTGCGTAGTCGAGTCGGGAATTGATGATTGTTCCCACAACTGCCGCTTTGTCCTCTTCTGGGATGAAGGGGATGAGTCTACGTAGTTGGCGGAGGAGATGGTGGGATCCGCTCACCACTGATCCTATTTGTGCATCCATTGTCATTCCTGAGTCAAAAATGACTCCGAGACTCCTGGCTTTGGTGCTTGGGGAGATGGTCTGTCCAAGGATGGTGGGAGGTGTCCATGTAGTCTTTATTTTGGAATTTTTGTTAGCTTGTAGGAGAAGAAGTTCTGTTTTTGATCCGTTGAGTTTGAGGGAGCTAGTGGTCATCCAGTCGTCTATTGAGGAGAGGCATTTCTGTAATTGCTGATGATGATCTTTTTGTCCGTTGATACGAAGGTAGAGTTGGGTGTCGTCAGCGTATGAGTGGAAACAAAGATCAGTTTTCCTGATGATATTGAGAAGTGGGCGGATGTATATGTTGAATAGTACTGGTGACAAGGGTGATCCTTGAGGGACTCCGCAGGAGACTGCCCGGGTTTCCGAGGTGAATGTACCTAGTTTCACTGTCTGGGAGCGATTCTCTAGGAAGGATGTAAACCATTTTTGAGCAGAACCTGTTGCTCCTGCTACTTCAGCGAGGCGGACGAGTAAAGTGTTGTGGTTTACTGTGTCGAATGCTGCGCTAAGGTCTAACAGTACCAGGAGACTCTGTTCTCCGTCGTCTGCTGCTTCAAGGGCATCATCCCATATTTTGAGAAGTGCTGTTTCTGTGCCATGGCCTGGGCGGAAGCCTGATTGCAGAGGGTCCAGGAGTTGGTGTGTGTCCAGGTGGCGTTGTAGCTGTTGTACCACCGCTTTCTCCATAATCTTGGAGATGGCGTTGAGGCTAGTTATTGGTCTGCGGCAGTTAGGGTCCTTAGGGTCGAGATTGGCTTTCTTTAGCAGAGGTTTGACGATGCCTTGCTTGAGGGAGGTTGGCACAGTCCCTTCTTTAAATGATTGATTTATGAGCTGTGTTAGGATGGGAGCCAAGATGTTGGAACATTCTTTAAGCAGTTTAGTGGGGATGATGTCGTTCGGTGATGTGCTGTCTCGAAGGCTTCTGATGATGTTTTTGGTTGTATCTATGGTGATTGGGGACAAAATGAAATTCGGTGGTTGAGTGATGTTTGTGTCGATATCTTCTTTTTGCTTTGGTTCAGTGAGGGTGATCGTTGTTTTCTGATGGATTGATTTCCGAATGTTGTCGATTTTGTCGATGAAGAAATCTGATAACTCATTGCAGAATTCTTGAGTATCATTTCCTGGGGGCTCTAAGCAGGTCGGGTTCATAGACTGAGCCACTATTTTGAACAGTTCCCGCGGACGGTTTAAGGCGGAAGAGATGGTGTCTGAGAAATGTTCTTTTTTGGCTTTAAAGATTGCCTTGTGGTATTTCCCCGTGAGTGCTTTGTAGTTAGCATGGTTTTCCTTGGTAGGATTTCTTCTCCATGCTCTTTCAGCTCTTCTACGTTCTTGCTTGAGTAGGGTGAGAGTACCGTTGAACCAGCTGGAGTTTTTTTTGCGGATGCGTGTTCTACGTTTTGGCGCCACGAAGTCTGCTGTTTGTAGTAATACATTGTTTAGGGAGTTGAGCGTTTGTTCTGTTGAGAGGTTTGAATTTAGCAAGAGAATTTTGCTCGATAATGTAGTTTTGAAGAGATCAGAGTGAAGTTTCTTCTGTGATCTATTCCAGTGTGTTGCTGTTACGTGTTTCTGTTTTTGCAGGATGGTGTTTGTGGTGATTTTAAATTTGATAGCATGGTGGTCCGTCCATGGTAGCGGTGTGTTGTCAAATATGTTGATGTCCATATTCTGCCACCACATTGGCGGTTCCTCTTATGTGAACCGCCGATATGGACTGAAGATTCTCTTTGGCCCAGTTTAAGATGTTCAGGACTAGACTCAGTAGCTTCCTGGATCTGGTACCCCCCTGACGATTCAGGTAAGAGACCGTTGTCAAATTGTCTGACAGGACTTGGATCTCTAAGCCCTGAATCCTGTCTCCAAAGGCTACTAACGCCTGGCCCACCGCCAGGAGTTCCCTGTGGTTGGAGGATGCCCCTGCCTGAGAAGGAGTCCAGGCCCCCTGTGCCTGGATGTCCCCCAGGTGAGCGCCCCAACCCCAGGCGCTTGCATCGGTAGTGATTCTTGTGGGATTCCGCTGATCCCAGGGTAGACCCAGCCTGAGCTTGTCCTGATCCAGCCACCAATCTAGGGAGGTCCTTACTCTTGTTGGGATAGACACCCTTCAATCCAATGACTCTCTCCTTTTGTCCCAGGAGGACAAAAGGAAGAGCTGAGCCCAGGGAACCGCTGGAATACACAAGGTCATTAGACCTAGAACCCTCATGATCTGCCTGTGAGAGCACTCCCTGGCTTCTTTTAAAGAGGATACTGCTGTAACCACCTTTAATCGTTTTTCCTCCGGAAGAAACAGTTTCTGAGCCTCTGTATCCACCAGATACCCCAGGAAAACTTTTATTTGGGACAGTGCCAGAAAAGATTTCTCTCTGTTTACTATCCAGCCCAAGGACTTCAGAGTGAAAATCACTCTGCCTACGTCTACTTCCACCTGCTCTAGGGATTGCCCGTATACCAAAAGGTCATCTAGGTAGGGTATAAGGGACACCCCCTGTAGGTGTAGGAAACCTACAACCTCCGCCAGGATCTTTGTGACCATCCTTGGGCTTGCAGCTAATCCAAAGGGAAGAGCTCGGAATTGCCAATGTTGAATTCCTTCGCTCGTAAGGACTGCGAATCTCAGCAGGGACTGGTGTTCCCTGGTGATCGGGATATGAAGGCAAGCATCCCTCAGATCTATCGTGGCTAAGAACACACCCTTTAATAGATGCCTGCGCACCATGTATATACTCTCCATCCGGAAGCTCTTTTGTCGCAAAAACCTGTTCAACTTCCTGAGATTTAATATCAGGCGAAATTTCCCTGACGGTTTTTGAACGACAAACACATGGGAGTAAAACCCTTGGAAAAGCTCTTCCGGTGGAACGGGGATGATCACCTCCTGGAACACCAATCCCTGCAAGCTGTCCAACAGCCCTGCAGCTTTTGAAGTTTCCTTGGCGAGACGGGTCAGAAAAAAGTTTTGAGGGGGAGGGGAGAGAAGTTCCAAACGCTATCCCTCTGTTACAATCTGCAAGATATAGGGGCTTTCGGAGATCCTCTTCCACTGAGGGACAAAGTGGGACAATCTCCCCCCTACCCCGATGCTGGCGTCACTTAGACAGCTTGGTGGCGTCTTTAGGTCCAGAAAAGAGCAGACTACCTTTTTGTGCGCTCTTTCCCTTTCCCCACCTTCTATTCGCATCCTTTTTTCCTTTGAATTGACCCTGGTTAAAGTGGGGATGAAAAAACTTCCTGCCCCTTTCTCCTTTAGCTTTAACCGGGAACTTTTTTCCCTTTTCTGCTGACCTTGACAGCACCTGATACAGGCCAAGTCCAAACAGTTGTGAAGCTCCAAAGGGCAAACCACAAAGCCTTGATCTAGACATATGGTCCCCTTCCCATGATTTGACCCAGACTGCCCTTCTTGCGGAGTTAAGGAGGGCCGCAGATTTGGCTGTGTTCCTGACAGACTCCACTGCCGCATCTGCCAAATATGCCACAGCCTTACCTATTATTTCTAACGAGTCTGTGATTTCCTTAGAATCACTCCCTCTAGAAACATGGTTGGAAAGTCTGCCTAACCATGCATCCACATTTCTTGCCACGCATGCTGACGCCAAAGCAGGAGCCATGGCAGCCGCATTGGAATCCCATGCTCTGCGCAAAAGCGTCTCCGCCCTTCTGTCCATTTGGTCTTTTAGGTTCCCTGAATCCTCAAAAGACAAGTCAGATTTTTTAGAAACCTGCGACAGGGCTGCGTCTAACTTAGGGGTTTTAAAGAATTTCTGCTCTTCTTCCTCCCCAAAAGGAAACCTTCTCTTCCAAGTTTTGAGTCTAAGAACCTTTCTTTCTGGGTCTTTCCACTCTCTCAAAATCACCTCCTTTAGGGCCTGATAAACTGGGAACACCCTGGACTGAGGCTTTCCCAAACCCCTGTACATCTTGTCCCGGGCCGACGCCTGAACCGGAGGTTCTGGGATATCCTCAGAGACATAGATCGCCCTAAGTAACTGCCCCATGTCTTCCAAGGGAAAGAGGTGGCTACTAGCTCTAGGACTGTCATTATCCTGGCTATCAGCGTCTGTGTCTTCCCCTTCCTCTAATGAGTCCTCCTCTGACTCCTCTGGGTCCTCAAACTCCTCAACTCCCGAAGTGACAGAGGAAGGGGGTCTTTGCGAGGTTTTCAGACCCCTGTCTGAAAAACCTTCCTGAGAGGAAGTGCCTTCTCTAGAGGACAGGATTTCTCTATCATCCGCCTTAGGTGCTATAGCTGTCTTGATAGACTGGAGGGTAGAAAGCATCTCCGACTGTACCGCAAGGAAGTCCCTCATAACCTGTGAGGTTTCCTTACTAGACAGTCTCTGTAATGCACTTATAGCAAAAAGGTTTCAAATGGTCCTGTGGGAGCTTATCATTACAGTTCCCACATCTTTTTGACCTGGGAGGAGGGGGATTTTTGCCCTTCACCTTGTGAGCCCCTTGAGCAGAGCCGCCAGGATCTAGGGAGACAAAAAAAGACAAAGTCCAAACTTTAACCAGTTTCCTAAGACTTTCTGTGTGTGTGTGTGTGTGTGTCTCTCTCTCTCTCTCTCTCTCTCCCCCCCTATGGTGTAGTAAGACCCCTCCTACTTTACCACATTCAAAACGGAAGAGGACTCACCACCTGTGGCCTCTTCCTGGGCTAAGGGTGCATCTGTTACCTCCTCTCCATCCATATCTGCTGCTTTGCGAGGTTTTCTGACCCCAAGAGAGGAGTATCATGAGGCCTCCTGCTTTTCCCTTGAGCGCTAAGTGTCTATCTCCTATACACCGGTGATCGGCGCCATTTTGTTGGAGAGCCGCTGTCTGAGGGGGGATTTTGGCCTCTAGTGTCCGAATCCGCCATTTTGGCATAGACCGGAAGTCGGAAGTCACAGCGCCCGGAACCGTAAACGCCGCCATCTTACTCCACCCGGCCGGAATGCTTCCTCCATACACAGGAGCTTCAGTGTTCCCTATGAAAGTCCCAGACGTCCACCAGCCCTACAAGGCACCTGGGTACCGACCTGGCTGGCGTCCTCTACCCCCTGTGCGGCCTAGCCACCAGCCTGAGCCCCAGTTCCTTTATCACCTCCATACCTCACTGGGTGGAAGGTAAAAGCATCAGGTATGTGCTCACAGGAGTTCCGGGATACCCCTCTGTACCCTGGAGGCTCCTTGCCGGGGAAGACTCTCTCCCCCGGTCTTTGGGGGACCCCCTGAGAAGGACAGGGCCCTGGCTGGACCCGCCACCCTCCCCGGCTTTGGCGTCCAGCCCTCAGGGGGGGGGGGACCATCCGCTACCAGCTTCAGGTCTGAGAAAAAAACAAACGTTTCGCTGCCGGGAAACACAATCAAGAACTGAGGTGCAGGGGGAAGGGAGGGGCCTTTTAACCTTGTATGTTGATTGTGTTTCCTGTCAGGTGGACAAGTCATCTCTCAGGTTATGCTGTCCTGGAAGATGACTAGAGAAATTTGGTTAAAATTAGGGGTGCAACGGATCAAAAAACTCACGGTTCGGATCGTTCCTTGGATCAGGAGTCACAGTTCGGATCATTTTCGGATCAACAAAAAAAAAATCTCCCCCACTGTAATATCCACAATCTCCCTATTGGCAGGGTGTGGCAGAGTATTGGCAGAGTAATGGCAGGGTATTGGCAGGTATATTGGCAGAGTATTGGCAGAGTATTGGCAGGGTATGGCAGAGTTTTGGCAGGGTATGGCAGGGTATGGCAGAGTATTGCAGAGTATTGGCATGGTATGGAAGAGTATTGGCAGGGCATTGTAGAGTAATGGCAGGGCATTGCAGAGTGCTGGCAGGGCATTGCAGAGTGCTGGCAGGGCATTGCAGAGTGCTGGCAGGGCATTGCAGAGTATTGGCAGGGCATTGCAGAGTATTGGCAGGGCATTGCAGAGTATTGGCAGGGTATTGCAGCAGGGCATTGCAGAGTATTCGCAGGGCATTGCAGAGTATTGGCACTGCTGCCATCCAATCTCTCCCCTCCACTGTACAGATCAGTATACAGAGGGGAGAGAGGAACCGGCGTCATGACATGACGCCGGTTTGTTACAAGTGATCGCTCCGTCATTTGACGGAGCGATCACGTGCTAAACGGCCGCCGGGTGTACCAAGATGGCCGCCGCTCCGGAGCTAGGCCGAAGCCGCGGCCTTTCCTATGGCCGAGGCCACAGAGCGCTCCGCGGATCGCGGGTGTCCCGTACGGATCAACCTCCGCGGATCGGATCACGGATCGATGACAATCCGTTGCACCCCTAGTTAAAATTGATGGCAAGATGAATGCAGTATGTTATCAAAAAATACTGGAGGAACATTTGCATTCATCAGCCTGAAAGCTGCGCATGGGACATACTTGGACATGCCAACATGACAATGATCTAAAACACAAGGCCAAGTTGACCGGTCTTTGGCTACAGCAGAATAAAGTGAAGGTTCTGGAGTAGAGCTGCACGATTCTGGCTAAAATGACGATTTTTTTGCTTAGAAGATAAATCACCATTCTGTCATGATTCTCCCTTTGATCTAAGAAGGAAGAGTTAGTTACAATGTTTCATGTTAAAAACTTGGCAGACTGCCCAGATGTTTTCTTTTGACAGCTGAGTGAGCAGATAAGTCTCTCCACTTGTTATATGAACGAATCGGCAAACTCTGCAATAGAGATCAAATTAATCAAAGAGATCGTCAGGGGGGGTTTGAATCGAGATCATGATATTTTAGCGATTGTGCAGCTCTATTCTGGAGTGGCCATCTCAGTCTCCTGACATCAATATCATTGAGCCACTCTGGGGAGATCTCAAACGTGCAGTTCATGCAAGACTGGAGGTCGACGGATATATCGGCCAATTTTTGGCATTTTTTAATTAATCGGCATGTGCCGATTGTGCTGATAAAAAAAGGCCGATTTAAAACTTCAGCGCGACTTGCAAATGAATTCTGTAATAGAAGTCAATGCAAGTTGCCTGAAGTCTTCCCCGGAGCAACTTGTCTCCTATCTGGGCAGCCTGCCAAGTCTGAAAAAAGAAGCAAAGAGATACAATGTTTATACTTATCAATGAACTGAACTCCCCTGTGTAGGAGTTTTGAGTTTAACCATTTAAAGACTAAATCTTTTCTGACACTTGTTGGTTACAAGTAAAAATCCTGTATTTTCTGCTAGAAAATCACTTAGAACCCCCAAAACATTATATATATTTTTTTAGCAGAGACCCTAGGAAATTAAATGGCGGTTGTTGCAATATTTTATGTCACACGGTATTTGCGCAGCGGTCTTTCAAACACAATTTTTTGGGAAAAAATACACTTTGATGAATTTAAAAAAAAAAAATAAACAGTAAAGTTAGCCCATTTTTTAGTCGTCCAAAAGTTTTGATTACCTGTTTTTGTGTATTTAATATTTTAAGATATAGGTTTTTTTTATATAAATTATACATACAAGTGAACAGATTGGAGGTTTGTTTTGTTTAATAAATGTTTAAATGTAAGACATTTTCTGTATCACTTATTATTTAAGGCTGCTCTCACACTGGAGCGGGCAGACGTTGACGGTAAAACACTGCTAGTTTTAGCAGCGCTTTACCGTTATTTTAGCGGGGCGCTTATAACCCAGCTAGCGGCCAATGAAGGGGTTAAATGCGCCTGTGGAGCGCCGCTGCAAAGATGCTGCTTGCAGGACTTTTTTTTAACATCCTGCCAGCGCATCGCCTCAGTGTGAAAGCACTCAGGCTCTCACACTGCAGGGGAGCCGTTTTGCAGGCACTTTACAGGCGCTATTTTTAGTCCAAAAGCGCTTGAAAAACGCCCCAGTGTGAAAGGGGTCTAACTGTTAGATTTTTGAGAAGGATAAAAAAAAAAGGATAAAAGGAAAAAAAAAAAAAAAAAAAAAAAAAAAAAAATCGGCCTAACATATCGGCTCAAAAAAAATTCGGCATCATATATCGGCCATCTGCCGCCGCGATTTCTAAATATCGGCCAGAGAAAAACCCATATGGGTCAACCTCTATGCAAGACAGGCCAAGAATTTACAGGAACTGTAGGCTTTTTGCCAAGAGGAATGGGCAGCTTTACCATCTGACAAGATAAAGAGCCTCATCCACAAATACCACAAAAGACTTCAAGCTGTCATTCATGTTAAAGGGGGCATCACATTGTATTAAAGCGGTAGTAAACCCGCTGTCTTTTTTTTTCCCTACACCTGTAAGGGAAAAGACATAATGAGCTAGTACTAGCTCCAAAGATGCGGCTTGCAGGAGATTTTTTCTTCTCCTGCCAGCGCACCGCTTCAGTGTGAAAGCCCTCGGGCTTTCACACTGAACAAACAGCAGAAGCTGTTTTGGGTCGGTTTGCAGGCGCTATTTTTAGCGCAATAACGCCTGCAAACCCCAGTGTGAAAGGGGTCTAACACACACATTGTACATTATATACTACTGCAATACAAGCATTTTAAACTAGGGCTTATTTTCGGGGTAGGGCTTATATTGCAGCCCTCCTGGAAAATAACGCTAGGTCTTACTTTCGGGGAAACACAGTAGATCAGACCAAAATGAGGGACAAAGGAGGAGGAAAGAGGGACAGTCCCTCGAAATCAGGGACAGTTGGGAGCTATAAAATTGGCCCTGGTGCAAATGGGCTTAACGGCCCTAGAGCGAACGGACCCTAGTGCGAACAGGCCTTAGTGCGAACAGACCTTAGTGCGAACAGACCTTAGTGCGAACAGACCTTAGTGCGAACAGACCTTAGTGCGAACAGACCTTAGTGCGAACAGACCTTAGTGCGAACAGACCTTAGTGCGAACAGACCTTAGTGCGAACAGACCTTAGTGCGAACAGACCTTAGTGCGAACAGGCCTTAGTGCGAACAGGCCTTAGTGCGAACAGGCCTTAGTGCGAACAGGCCTTAGTGCGAACAGGCCTTAGTGCGAACAGGCCCTAGTGCGAACAGACCTTAGTGCGAACAGGCCCTAGTGCGAACAGACCTTAGTGCGAACAGACCCAGTGCGAACGGACCTTAGTGCGAACGAGCCCTAGTGCGAACGGACCCTAGTGCGAACAGGCCCTAGTGCGAACGGATCTTAGTGCGAACAGGCCCAGTGCGAACAGACCCTAGTGCGAACAGACCTTAGTGCGAACAGACCTTAGTGCGAACAGACCTTAGTGCGAACAGACCTTAGTGCGAACAGACCTTAGTGCGAACAGACCTTAGTGCGAACAGACCTTAGTGCGAACAGACCTTAGTGCGAACAGACCTTAGTGCGAACAGACCTTAGTGCGAACAGACCCAGTGCGAACGGACCTTAGTGCGAACGAGCCCTAGTGCGAACGGACCCTAGTGCGAACAGGCCCTAGTGCGAACGGATCTTAGTGCGAACAGGCCCAGTGCGAACAGACCTTAGTGCGAACGGACCTTAGTGCGAACGGACCTTAGTGCGAACAGGCCCTAGTGCGAACGAACCTAGTGCGAACAGACCTTAGTGCGAACGGGTCTAGTACGAACGGACCTTAGTGCGAACGGACCTTAGTGCGAACGGGTCTAGTGCGAACGGGTCTAGTACGAACGGGCCTTAGTGCAAACAGACCTTAGTGCAAACGGACCTTAGTGAAAACGGACCTTAGTGCAAACGGACCTTAGTGCAAACGGGCCTTAGTGCCAACAAGCCTTAGTGCCAACAAGCCTTAGTGCGAACGGGTCTAGTGCGAACGGGCCCTAGTGCGAACAGAGCTTTCTGCGAACGGACCCTAGTGCGAACAAGCTTTAGTGCGAACGGGTCTAGTGCAAACAGGCCCTAGTGCGAACGGACCTTAGCGCGAACGGACCTTAGCGCGAACGGACCTTAGCGCGAACGGACCTTAGCGCGAACGGACCTTAGCGCGAACGGGCCCTAGTGCGAACGGGCCCTAGTGCGAACAAGCTTTAGTGCGAACGGGTCTAGTGCAAACAGGCCCTAGTGCGAACGGACCTTAGCGCGAACGGACCTTAGCGCGAACGGACCTTAGCGCGAACGGACCTTAGCGCGAACGGACCTTAGCGCGAACGGACCTTAGCGCGAACGGACCTTAGCGCGAACGGACCTTAGCGCGAACGGGCCTTAGCGCGAACGGGCCCTAGTGCGAATGGGGCTTTGTGTCAACGGGCCCTAGTGCGAATGGGGCTTTGTGTCAACGGGCCCTAGTGCGAACGGGCCCTAGTGCGAATGGGGCTTTGTGTCAACGGGCCCTAGTGCGAATGGGCCTAAAGCAGGAAGATCTAAATGCAGGAAGAAAGTGATCTGGGAGGTATGCAAGTTTTTAATCCATTTTTCAGATAAATTCTGCATTTAAAAATGCTAAAAACACAGGAGTATCAGCGGTATGAAGGTCATAACATATTTCACAATAAAGTAAAATGATATCAGCCAAGTGAAGTGCAGAATGGGAAATAAAGAAGAAAGGGTTCTTGGAGCAGAAGACACTCCATAGACAAGTAATGCACAGTCACCCACCTATGAACAGGACATGGTAGGAGCTTATTGGTATTATGAAGGGACATGTGAGGAGAGCCCGTACTGTACAGTGTGCTATGAGGAGAGGGAGAGGTGCCCTCACAGCACGGAATGAATGCGGCAGCATGGCCTGTGTCCCTAGTCAGCGTAGTACCCGGAGAGCTCCATTCCCCGGACTCTACCAGTCATACACACTGCTGATCCGCACACTTCCGCCCCACAAAGATTAACGGAATGTATTTACACAATGGCGTCACCAACCTTCACAGCGCGCACAGCCATAGTACGAAGCAGACACGAGGCTCTACTCCTCCTGATAACGGACTGCCTGTGTGCCGCCTAATCCAGGAAGTAGCGCTGCAGTGGTGGAAGCATTGTACACATCATCACCTCAGGGGGCTGGGAGGACTGCACACTGCATGTCAGTGTACATGGGGATGTAGCACAGAGAAAGCTACTATTTCTGTGGACTGTGAAGACTTGGGCACCTAAACGTGTTTATAAATCCCATTACAAGCTTTGCACAAGCATATTTGCAATTGTATGAAGTTTCCAGTGTCTGTTTCCTGTGCTTGGCAAGGGGAGGAGAGCAGTCGTATAGCCTCCTCACCAGTGCTGCACATTACAATCTCACACCACACCCACAATTTACTGGCACAGCCACGTTTTTACTGGCATTTCCAGAAGTTACAAAATTACAGTTTTAAAGAGGAAGTAAACGCTAGTTCCCCCCCCCCCCTTTTTTTTTTTTTCTTCACTGTAAAGTAAAGGCATAATGGTGTCCTTTTATGAAAGTGCGGTAAAATACCGCTTTTCAGTTCTCAGGCATTCTCAGAGGAGATCGCTCTCCTGAGTGCCTGTTTATGAAGGTCTGTAGATCGCTTTTCATGTTGAGTTGAGGAGCGATCTACAAATGCCAGGAACTCCTGAGAACTGTTCCTCTCACTATAATATCGCGTGATATAGCGGGATTACAGTATGAGGAACCATAAAAAAGTGTAACACAAATCAGCACACATTATTCCCCAACATATTAATAAAATAATAAAGTTAAATTCCCCCTACACAATATACATTAACCTAATTATAAAAAAAACATTGTTTTTATCAATATTTAACCACCTCAATACCGGGCCAATTTTGACACTTTGCTCCTACATGTAAAAATCATCATTTTTTTGCTAGAAAATTACATAGAACCCCCAAACATTATATATGTTTTTTAAGCAAAGACCCTAGAGAATACAATGGCGGTTGTTGCAACTTTTTATCTCACACAGTATTTGTGCAGGAATTTTTCGAACGCGTTTTTTTTGGGAAAAAAACTGTTTTGTGTTTAAAAAAAAAACAAAACAGTAAAGTTAGCCCAATGTTTTTGCATTTTGTGAAAGATGAAGTTACGCCGAGTAAATAGATACCTAACATGTCACGCTTTAAAATTGCACACGCTCGTGGAATGGCGCCAATGTTCGGTACTTAAAAATCCCCATAGGCGACGCTTTAAATTTTTTTACTGGTTACATGTTTTGAGTTACAGAGGAGGTCTAGGGCCAAAATTATTGCTCTCGCTCCAACGTTCGGGGCGATACCTCACATGTATGGTTTGAACACAGTTTTCATATGTGGGCGGGACTTACGTATGCGTTCGCTTCTGCGTGTGAGCACACGGGGACAGCGGCGCTTTAAAAACATTTTTTTTTTCTTTATTGTTAATTATATTTTATTTTTTGTATTTTGACACTTTTTTGAAAAAAAAAAAAATTGATCACTTTTATTCCTATTACAAGGAATGTAAACATCCCTTGTAATAGCAATATGACATGTCAGGTGCTCTTAATAGTGAGATATGGGGTCAATAAGACCCCATAGCTCACCACTAGGCTGGGAAGCCTGAAATAAAAAAAATAAATAAAACGATCGCAGCTTCCCAGCCCATTTTTGAGTGGAGAGGCCGGGCGTGACGTCATAACATCGCGCCCGGCCTCCGACGATCATAGAGACTCCGGGGACCATCTGGTCCGCTGGAAATCTCTATGATCTACATCCGGCGCCGGTAGATCCACTCTTCACCTCACCGATCGTAACGGTGAGTCGGAGCAAGCACCGGAGGGCGGCGGGAGGGGGGGGCGTCCCCTCTCGCCTCCCATAGGACCGATCAAGCGGCGGAACGGCTGCTATGATCGTTCCTGTGGTGTAGAGATTCGCCGGCTGAAACCGGCAATATCTGAATGATGTCTGTAACTACAGGCATCATTCAGATATACCCGCCCAAAGCCCAGGACGTCATATGACGGTGGGCTAGTGATCATACATATGCCTATTTAAATGTGAATGGTGTATAGTAAATGAATGTAATGCACATATGTAATGCAGCTATACACCATTCATATAAATGCAAAATACATTTATAATCATTAAAAAAATAATTTTAATAAAGTATACAAGTATAAATATTTATTAATAAATTAAAATAAAATATATTTCATAATTGATAAACATAAAAATTGATAAACTGGTGCAATGCGAGAACACTGCGAATCCACTGAGGGTTCCCGCATCGCACCGACTTGCATTTCAGTTCACACTGCCATATGCGAATCGCTGGGGAGTGTCAATACATTGTTAAGGACACCCCCAGTTCAGCTTGCATATCGCACTGCGAACTGACAGTCCGGACATGAATCGGATCGCATATGTGTGAACACACATGCGATCCGATTCTGGTCCGAACAGAAAAAAGGGTCCTGTGCGTGTTTGCACCGAATGCGGTGCAATATCAGCCATACTATCTGTACAGCTGATATCGCACCGCACAGACATTGCATGTAATGTGAATGGCAGTGTGCTGCGAATTACATGCGATGCCTGTGCGATGTCCGGCATCGCACAAGTGTGAACTGGGCCTAAAAGTTAACAACACCCCCAAATCAGTTCGCATATTGCAGTGCGATCTGCAAACTCGGACAGTAATCGAATCGCATGGGTGTTCACACCCATGCGATCCGATTCTGCTGTGGACCAAAAAAAGGGTCCTGTAAGAGTTTGGTCCGAGGGCAATGCAAATTTAGCAATACTATCTTTATGGCTGAAATCGCATTGCACAGAGATCGGATGTGATTTTGCACTGCAGTGCGGTGCGAATCACATCCGATCTTGGACACCGCAGCAGTCGGAACTGGCCCTAAACCATATTGCATTTGCACCAAAATGGTACAGGACCCTTTATTTGGTCCGCACTGGAATCTGATCGCATGGGTGTGAACACGCATGCGATCCGATTCCTGCACCATTACATAGTTCGCACTGCGATCTGTGAAATGATCTGGGGGTGTCATTAACTTTACATTGACACCCGCAGTGGTGCGCAGATGTCAATGTAGGTGCGATGTGAAAACCCACACAGGAATCACGCTGGTTCACGCATCGCACAAGTGTGAACCCAGCCAGAGGCGTGAACATATAAAAAAATATATATACATATATCTATATATATATATATATATATATATATATATATATATATATATATATATATATATATATATATATATCTATATATATCTATAGATATAGATATAGATATAGATATATATATATATATATATAGCTATATATCTATCTATATCTATATATAGATTATATATATATATGTAAAAATATATATAATAGATGTATCTATATATAGATATATCTATAGATAGATATAGTCTATATATATCAATAAATATCTATCTATCTATCTATATATATATAGATATATACATATCTATATCTATCTATATATATATATATATATATATATATATATATATATGTACACACTATAAATTCCTATCCTGCTGGTTTTTTCGGTGTGTAATGGTGGGGAAGATGTGCTCTGACTGTTTGGTGAAAGAAAGAAGTCAAAAGACTTCTTGCTTTCTCCAGAATATCAGCCAGTTTCAGGCTTCTCACTCTGATTCTCCACTTCTGAAATGGTGAATCAGAAAGTGAGAATTCTGTCACAGATCGCCAGTGAGGTGCCGAGATCGCACCTTCATAAACTGGCCGTTTCTGTGAAGTCAGTTACAAATTCTCACTGTGCTGAGATAATCAGTGGAGAACATGTTCTCCGCTGATTATCTCAGTTTCATAAACTGGTAATGAGCTGAGATCAGCGGTGAGACTTGGGATCGCCGCTGATCTCAGTTTCATAAAAGGACACCAATGTGCTTGTATGCATCGCATACAAGCACATTATGTGACATCTGCAAGCGAAGCCCGCGCCGTCCCCACTGCAGGCCGCATCCATCTTCGCCTGTCTTCCTTTCCGGAGCCGCAAACTCTGGCTGTGTGACTGGCCGGAACCGCGTGACATCACTCCCACGCATGCATGCGGGAGCCGCCGGTCAACGGCACACGCTTCTGAAGAAACAACACAGACGGCAGGTCGTTCCTTCAGAGCGCATGTGCCGATGACATCATTGGTGGGGTATACAGTAAATATCTCCTGAACGGCGCACGTTTAGGAGATATTTACGGTACCTATAGATAAGCCTTATTATAGGGTTACCTTTAGGTACAAAGAATACAGGGAGGTTTACTCCTCTTTAGGCGAACATTTCAGTATTTAGGCTACAAATGCAATATGCAACTAGCAATGTGATTTAACCACTTGCCGTCCACCCTAAAGCAATTTTACTGCTGCAGGGCGGCTGCTGTGCTTGATCACGTATATATATATATATATATATATATATATATACACACACATGATCCCGCACTTCCGGGTAGGGGGAACACATGGGATCAGGGCCATCTTAATAGCATCATGGGCCCCTGGGTAAAGTAATGCACTGGGGCCCCTACCAGCTTGCCCCAATATACACACCTACTTTCAAGAAATAAAGTATAAATAGTTGATAGAATTAAACATATATTCATCAGTACTTTCAATAAAATTGATTTTACAAAAGGAAAACATTCCATAAATCAAAGACTAGTCAACACAAAGGGCACAGTACAGCGGGAAATGCAGAAGGGTTCAGTACAGGGGGGCTCAGGAGGGCACAATACTGGGATCAGGAGGGCACAGTATAGGTTCTGGGACGCTTCCCGGAACACGACCATATCGGGACAGTTTAGTAAAAAGTATGACTGTCCCAGCAAATCCAGGACAGTTGGCAAGTATAATGCAATGCAAGATTATTGTGGGGCCCCCATGTACCTGGGGCCCCTGGGCAGTGCCCAGGAGTGCCCTTGCATTAAGATGGCCCTGTATGCAGAAGCCGATGGGCGGGTGCCGGGTACTCAATGTCCACTGGCACCTGCCGATCGTCAGGCAGAGACACAGAACTGCGATCTGCCTATGTAAACAAGGCAGATTACCGTTCTTACAGGAGGGGAGGGATGGAGTTTTTGTATCCGCAAAGCAGGGAAAAAAATTCCATCCCTTCTGCTAGTAAAAGCACCCAACACAGTTCACATAAACACTGGTTAGGCACACATTTAACCCTTTGTATACACAGCTCCTACAGCGCTTCAAAGATGCAGCTTGCAGGACTTTTTTGAGCGTCCTGCAAGCGTAGCGCTCCAGTGTGAAAGCACTCGGCTTTCACACCGGAGTGAGAGGAGAGGTGCATTGCAAGCACTATTTTTAGCGCGATAGCGCCTGTAAAGCACCTCAGGTAAAAAACATATTTCTTATTTTATTTTCATTATAGTAAGTAATTAGCTCAGAGACGGGACTCAGGAGTAGGGATGAGCCGAACACCCCCCTGTTCGGTTCGCACCAGAACATGCGAACAGGAAAAAAAATCGTTCGAACACGCGAACACCGTTAAAGTCTATGGGACACGAACATGAATAATCAAAAGTGCTAATTTTAAAGGCTAATATGCAAGTTATTGTCAATAAAAGTGTTTGGGGACCTGGGTCCTGCCCCAGGGGACATGAATCAATGCAAAAAAAAGTTTTAAAAACGGCCGTTTTTTCAGGAGCAGTGATTTTATTAATGCTTAAAGTCAAACAATAAAAGTGTAATATCCCTTTAAATTTCATACCTGGGGGGTGTCTATAGTATGCCTGTAAAGGGGCGCATGTTTGCCGTGTTTAGAACAGTCTGACAGCAAAATGACATTTTGAAGGAAAAAACACATTTAAAACTACCCGCGGCTATTGCATTGCCGACAATACACATAGAAGTTCATTGATAAAAACGGCATGGGAATTCCCCACAGGGGAACCCCGAACCAAAATAAAAAAAAAAAAAAAATGATGTGGGGGGTCCCCCTAAATTCCATACAAGGCCCTTCAGGTCTGGTATGGATATTAAGGGGAACCCCAGCCAAAATTTAAAAAAAAAATTGACGTGGGGTTCCCCCTAAATTCCATACCAGACCCTTCAGGTCTGGTATGGATTTTAAGGGGAACCCCGCGCCAAAAAAAAAAAAAAAAAACGGCGTGGGGTCCCCCTAAAAATCCATACCAGACCCTTATCCGAGCACGCAACCTGGCAGGCCGCAGGAAAAGAGGGGGGACGAGAGTGTGGCCCCCCCCCTCCTGAACCGTACCAGGCCACATGCCCTCAACATTGGGAGGGTGCTTTGGGGTAGCCCCCCAAAACACCTTGTCCCCATGTTGATGAGGACAAGGGCCTCATCCTCACAACCGTGGCCGGTGGTTGTGGGGGTCTGCGGGCGGGGGGCTTATCGGAATCTGGAAGCCCCCTTTAACAAGGGGACCCCCAGATCCCGGCCCCCCCCCTGTGTGAAATGGTAAGGGGGTACTTACCCCTACCATTTCACTAAAAAACTGTCAAAAATGTTAAAAATGACAAGAGACAGTTTTTGACAATTCCTTTATTTAAATGCTTCTTCTTTCTTCCTTCATCTTCTTCTTCTTCTGGTTCTTCTGGCTCTTCTGGTTCTTCCTCCGGCGTTCTCGTCCAGCATCTTCTCCGCGGCGTCTTCTATCTTCTTCTCCTCGGGCCGCTCCGCACCCATGGCATGAGGGGAGGCTCCCGCTCTTCTCTTCATCTTCTTCTCTTCTTCATCTTCTTCTTCATCTTCTTCTTCATCTCTTCTTCCTTCTTCTCTTCTTCATGTCTTCTGCGGGCCGCTCCGCAGCCATGCTGGCATGGAGGGAGGCTCCCGCTGTGTGACGGCGTCTCTTCGTCTGACGGTTCTTAAATAACGGGGGGTGGGGCCACCCGGTGACCCCGCCCCCTCTGACGCACGGTGACATGACGGGACTTCCCTGTGGCATTCCCCGTGACGTCACAGGGAAGTCCCGTCATGTCACCGTGCGTCAGAGGGGGGCGGGGTCACCGGGTGGCCCCGCCCCCCGTTATTTAAGAACCGTCAGACGAAGAGACGCCGTCACACAGTGGGAGCCTCCCTCCATGCCAGCATGGCTGCGGAGCGGCCCGCAGAAGACATGAAGAAGAGAAGAAGGAAGAAGAGATGAAGAAGAAGATGAAGAAGAAGATGAAGAAGAGAAGAAGATGAAGAGAAGAGCGGGAGCCTCCCCTCATGCCATGGGTGCGGAGCGGCCCGAGGAGAAGAAGATAGAAGACGCCGCGGAGAAGATGCTGGACGAGAACGCCGGAGGAAGAACCAGAAGAGCCAGAAGAACCAGAAGAAGAAGAAGATGAAGGAAGAAAGAAGAAGCATTTAAATAAAGGAATTGTCAAAAACTGTCTCTTGTCATTTTTAACATTTTTGACAGTTTTTTAGTGAAATGGTAGGGGTAAGTACCCCCTTACCATTTCACACAGGGGGGGGGCCGGGATCTGGGGGTCCCCTTGTTAAAGGGGGCTTCCAGATTCCGATAAGCCCCCCGCCCGCAGACCCCCACAACCACCGGCCACGGTTGTGAGGATGAGGCCCTTGTCCTCATCAACATGGGGACAAGGTGTTTTGGGGGGCTACCCCAAAGCACCCTCCCAATGTTGAGGGCATGTGGCCTGGTACGGTTCAGGAGGGGGGGGGGGGGCCGCACTCTCGTCCCCCCTCTTTTCCTGCGGCCTGCCAGGTTGCGTGCTCGGATAAGGGTCTGGTATGGATTTTTAGGGGGACCCCACGCCGTTTTTTTTTTTTTTTTGGCGCGGGGTTCCCCTTAAAATCCATACTAGACCTGAAGGGTCTGGTATGGAATTTAGGGGGAACCCCACGTCAATTTTTTTTTTAAATTTTGGCTGGGGTTCCCCTTAATATCCATACCAAACCTGAAGGGCCTTGTATGGAATTTAGGGGGACCCCCACATCATTTTTTTTTTTTTATTTTGGTTCGGGGTTCCCCTGTGGGGAATTCCCATGCCGTTTTTATCAATGAACTTCTATGTGTATTGTCGGCAATGCAATAGCCGCGGGTAGTTTTAAATGAGTTTTTTCCTTCCAAATGTCATTTTGCTGTCAGACTGTTCTAAACACAGGAAACATGCGCCCCTTTACAGGCATACTATAGACACCCCCCAGGTACGAAATTTAAAGGGATATTACACTTTTATTGTTTGACTTTAAGCATTAATAAAATCACTGCTCCTGAAAAAACGTCCGTTTTTAAAACTTTTTTTTGCATTGATCCATGTCCCCTGGGGCAGGACCCGGGTCCCCAAACACTTTTTATGACAATAACTTGCATATAAGCCTTTAAAATTAGCACTTTTGATTTCTCCCATAGACTTTTAAAGGGTGTTCCGCGGCATTCGAATTTGCCGCGAACACCCCAAATTGTTCGCTGTTCGGCGAACTTGCGAACAGCCAATGTTCGAGTAGAACATGAGTTCGACTCGAACTCGAAGCTCATCCCTACTCAGGAGGGCAAGAAATTAGAACAGTAAGGCAAACACATAAAATTGACTCTCACATTGATAGTAGTGTGCAGTAGCACAGATGATGATGACACCTCACCAACATGACAGGCCAGGTTATCCCTTTAGTCCACTGCAGTCTAAACAGCTCTGACAGTACCGCTCCCAGCTTGCCTTGCTCCCATCCCGTAGGCTCACACACTAGGCTCCGATTGCTCGACTCGGTTCCCTTGCACCATGACATCACACAACATGCTCAGGCACCGTCTCCACCAGACCCGCCCCCCACCAGAGCTGCCCAAACACCCTGTAGCAGACACTCAGATGGTCTTGGTCGGCTCCGGACCGTGCATGCACAGTTCTGATCCGAGAGTCACAGCCATATTTTTTTTACTGGAACCCTTTTCCTGTCACTGGCATTTACTGGCAGGAGAAAACTGCCTGTTTTTTACAGGCTACCAGTAAAAACACTGACAGTTGACAACACTGCTCCTCGCTAACAGTTTTGACTACTTGAACCCTGCATTGGTGCACTGCAACTGCATGCATTGTCCATGGTTGCAGGGCAATTGCAGAGCAGCCCTACTCACTCAAATGCGATAGTGGGTAGAAATCCTGGCACAGTTTTGCTTTTAGACCAAAAGTTCAATTTTAAGCTCATCTGACTTCCACATGTTTGCTGTGACCCCCACATGGCTTCTCGCCAATGGGACTTCCTATGGCTTTTTTTCAACAATGACTTTCTTCTTGCCACTCTTCCATAAAGGCCAGAATTGTGGAGTGCACGACTAATAGTTGACCTGTAGACAGATTCTCCCACCTGAGCTGTGGATCTCTGCAGCTCCTCCAGAGTTACCATGGGCCTCTTGGCTGCTTCTCTGATTAACCGCTTCCGGACCAGCTGCCGCAGTTATATTGCGGCAGGTTGGCTCCCCCGCAAGAGCCGTCGTAGCTGTACGTCGGCTCTTTAATGCGCTTTAGCAGGCACGCGTGCCCCTGCGGGCATGATGACCAACGGGCACCCGCGTTTGCTCGTGACAGAGCGAGAACCGGGATCTGTGTAAAGACACAAATCCCGATTCTCCCAGGGGAGTAGAGACAGATCGTGTGCTCCTACTAAGTAGGAACACCGATTGGTCTCCTCCCCTAGGCAGTCCCATCCCCCCCACAGTTAGAACACACACTCACTAGGGAACGCAGTTAACCCTTTGATCACCCCCTAGTGTTAACCCCTTCCCTGCCAATGACATTATTCAGTAATCAGTGGCTATTTTTAGCTCTGATCGCTGTATAAATGTCAATGGTCCCAAAAAAGTGTCAAAAGTGTCCGATGTGTCCGTCGCAATGTCGCAGTCACGATAACAAAATCACTGATCACCGCCATTACTAGTAAAAAAATAAAAATAAAAATGCCATAAATATATCCCCTATTTTGTAGACACTATAACTTTTGCGCAAACCAATCAATGTACACTTATTGCATTTTTTTTTTCTTTACCAAAAATATGTCGAAGAATACATATCGGCCTAAACTGATGAAGAAACACTTTTTTTTTTTGGGATATTTATTATAGCAAAAAGTACAAAATATTGTGTTTTTTTTTTCAAAATTGTTTATAGCGCAAAAAATAAAAACCGTAGAGATGATCAAATACCACCAAAAGAAAGCTCTATTTGTGGGGAAAATAGGACATCAATTTTGTTTGGGTACAACGTCGCATGACCACACAATTGTCAGTTAAAGCGACGCAGTGCCGTATCGCAAAAAATGACCTGGTCAGGAATGGGGTAAATTCTTCCGGGGCTGAAGCGGTTAATGTTCTCCTTGCCCGGCCTGTCAGTTTAGGTGGACGACCATGTCTTGGTAGGTTTGCAGTTGTGCCATACTCTTTCTATTTTTGGATGATGGATTGTACAGTGCTCCGTGATAATTCCTGAAATCATCAGGATTATTCTCCTGGAACTCACGCAACAAAGGCATATGCCAGAATTGGTCACGATTAAGCAACCAATTCTTGGTCCAAGAGCTCCTCCTCCCCCCTTTTCCTGGACTGGACTTGGGTCAAAGCAATAACTCCAAGCCCAATAATAGCATGATATCTCCGACGAGAACGCCACATGGCTAGTAGAAGAATGGCCGTTCACAAACAAACTGACAAGCACGCACTGAAACAGAAAGGACCTGTCAAGCATAAGCATGCACTGAAAATTAGAAGCGAACTGACAAGCACACACTTAAAAACAGAAACGAACTGACAAGCACGACCTGAAAATCAGAAACAACCTGAAAAACAGAAAGGACCTGACAAGCATAAGCATGCACTGAAAATCAGAAGCGAACTGACAAGCACACACTTAAAAACAGAAACGAACTGACAAGCACAAGGCTGAAAAGTGCAAATCGACATTCACCAAACTTCTACTAACACGAGATTAGCAGAAAGAGCCCAAAGGGTGGCGCATGACTAGTGAACTTCCTTTTTATCGGCTCGTAGTACATCTAGAACGTCACTACGTTCGTAATTGTTGGCCAACATTTGTATGGCCGTGTGTATGCAGGACAAGTTTGGGCCAACGCCCTTCGGACAAAATTCCACGGTTTTGTTGGCGAACAATCTGATCGTTTGTACAAGGTTTAACCCTGCTTTAAACTTTTCCGCAACTTTATCCCTGACCTGTCCGGTGTGTTCCTTGACCTTTATTATAAGGTTTGTTCACTAAGGTTCTCTAACAAACCTCTGAGGGCGTCACAGAACAGCTGTATTTATACTGAGATTAAATTACACACATATTGGTGGTGATTTACGAAAGCTGTGCAATCTGTGCGCCACTATGGATATGGCACCCCCATAAAGCGGCCTCACTGTTTCCGGTATGCAGGCGGCCAGCGTTCCGCAACTGTGGGGGGGGGGCACCACTTCTAATTTTGACTGTCCTATCATCCTGGACCACAAACCTTCCTCACTGTGCTATGTTTTCTGCTGCACCATTGGCATGGTTATATCTTCTTAGTCCTCTCCATAAAATTATCAGACATTTGTGCTTAAAGTAGAACTATGGGCAACATTTTTTTTCTCATTTTGGATAGAGTAAGGGAGGGTTATAGCCCCCATCAGTTTATTTTTTACCATCCCTGTCCCATTGCAGAGATTTCCCTTCACTTCCTGCCCCATAGTCAAACAGGAAGTGAGAGGGAATCTATGCAAATTAAGGTAATCCATCCCCCCCCCCCAGGCCCCAAGAACTAGTGTCCCCACTATAAAATGTGACAACAGGTCTTAAACAGCAAGGGGTGTGGCCTTGACAGGTAGGGGTGGGTCATATTTTAATTAGGGAACAAAATATTACAGCGCACACATGCAAAAAAGACATTTACCTCCTGCAAGGCTATTTAAAACACCTAGACATTTTCAAAAAACGTTATCAAAAAATATGGGGGTTTGTTCACACCATATTGCTATATGGTGCTTAAGCCCACTTATTGCGACAAAGTACCCCATGATTAGGGGGTCCCACACTATCCATAGAATGAGAGTTTGTTTGTTTATATTTAAATTAGGGGGTACACAAGTTTAGTCAGGCCTAGGGCAGCACAAAACCTAAATACACTACAGGTTAGCAAGTTACGTTACCAACATGTGACATGCACCTTGTTAAAATTATGTAAATAGACCCTCGCTCCTCTAGCTCCTCCTAAAAGGGAATTTAACCTCCCCCCTCTAATGCATATGATTTCCTTGGGCTAGCTTTTGCTTTTAAAGGGGAACTCCACGCTCCATTCTACAATGCTCTTGTCTCCCCCCTCTAACCCCTTTGATTTCCATTGGCTAACTTTTGCTTTTAAAGGGGAACTCCACACTCCACTCCATTCTCAAAAGGCTGTGAGCTGCCTTCACCAATCCAAACCACATCCTTTTTCAGAGCATACAACAGGGCCAGCTAGGAAAGGGGCGAGAAAAGCAATCACCCATCTCCCTCCTGAACCACACAAGGCTGCCTTTTGGGCATGTAAGGCTCAGCCCAATATCAACCACAAAGCACCTTGTACCCACTAGTTTAAAGGGGCTTTTTTCCACATTCCGTAAAGACACCTGTCTGCAGCCCCCCAAAACCCCAGCCTATGGTTGTTTGGAAGAGGCCCTTGTCCCCCTAAATATGGGAACAAGGTGGTTGACTTTTGGGGTGCCTGAGCCCCTTCTGCCCCCAAGCAAGCATCCATCATGGGCTGGCTTGCTGTGTGTTTGGCTAGGGGTTTGTTAGTGTGTGGGAGGGGCACAATATTTTTTTTAGTTTGGGGTGGTATTTTTCACGTGGGGGTTCTCATTTTAAGCCTTAACAGACCCAAATGGCCTTGTATGTATTAGAGGGGGGTGGGGGGTGGGGGGGGTTAAAGTCTTGCAGCTGCAATGTAGATTTGTAACTTTTCTCTAAAGCCGTACATCTTAGAAGCAGCATTTTGGATACATGCTACAGATGCACCATTTTACAGGCAGAGTAAGCACCCCCCCCCCCCCCCCCCAAGTTACTAGCTTTTAAGCAATTTTGCATTTTTAAAGGCACTTCTCCTTGTTTTGTTTTTGGGGTTGTCCAAATTGGTGACATTGATATATGTCAATCAGGGTGGGACCTGGGCCCCCATACCCAATTTAAGGCCAATAACTAGAATATAAGCCAGCCAAGGGGGGACTAGCAAAATTAACAAGTCAGTTCCCATAGACTGCAATGGTATTTGTTGTATAACTTTTTCCCATGTAATGCCGCGTACACACGAGCGGACTTTACGGCGGACTTTGCCCGGCGGATTTTTCGACGTACTTTACGACGGACTTTCTGAATGAACGGACTTGCCTACACACAATCCACCAAAGTCCGTCGAATTCGTACGTGATGACGTACGACCGGACTAAAACAAGGAAGTTCATAGCCAGTAGCCAATAGCTGCCCTAGCGTGGCTTTTTAGTCCGTCGAACTAGCATACAGACGGCGGACTTTTCGACCGGACTCGATTTCAACTGATAAATTTAAACAAGTTTCAAATCTAAGTCCGTCCAACTTTTGAGAAAACAAAGTCCGCTGGAGCCCACACACATCGAATTGTCCGACGAAATCCAGTCCGCCGGGCAAAGTCCGCCGTAAAGTCCGCTCGTGTGTACGCGGCATTAGGCTCTTTGTTTTCCCTCCTGGACCGGGGGGTGTTTGTCCCATCTGTAATTTTGTAGCATGCTGGATGATGTGCTTAATTTTGGACAGGGGGTGGCTTATTTTGTGCTAGCTGCAATTGGGTTGCTCAGGGACTTTGGTTTTTTACTGTGGCTCAGTCTGTGCTGCATTATTTTGCAAAATCTTCCTCAAGATGTTGTGACTAATACAGTTTTAAATCCTTAAGAGACTGTCCGTTTGTGGGCGTAGTGCTCGATATTTAGGCACAATAGGTAATAGGAAGACGCACTTGAACAAATAATTCAAATTATAGGAAATCAATCAGGCTCTTGCACTAAATCTAATTTATTTAAGATCTAACTGATTGCAGTGTATAGTCACCTTTAAAGATCAAGATCTGAAAATATTAATTAATTGCGTTTAGAAAACACTTCTCTGTTCTTTGTAATGTATTGAAAGATTTGGGTAAAAAGAGAAAAAACTTCAAAGATATATTAGAAGTGATAGGAATGAGATTACCATCAAAAAGGTTAATTAACTGAGAACACCTACTAACTGCCTAACAAGACACATCCAATGAGATGAAATTAACCAATTGTATTGGGCGTGCGCTATTATCAATGAGAAAACCGCAGTTACCCTAGCGACAGTTGATTTTACATATGCGGGTATTTATTAACGTTCTTTGCGCTTCAATGTGTGCCGGTCCGCACGTTCGATTAATGACTTTTCCAGCGCGCCAATTAACCACTTGAGCCCCGGACCATTATGCTGCCTAAGGACCAGAGGTCTTTTTCCAATTTGGCACTGCGTCGCTTTAACTGCTAATTGCGCGGTCATGCAATGCTGTACCCAAACGAAATTTGCGTCCTTTTCTTCCCACAATTAGAGCTTTCTTTTGATGGTATTTGATCACCTCTGCGGTTTTTATTTTTTGCGCTATAAACGGAAAAAGACCGAAAATTTTGAAAAAAAATGATATTTTCTACTTTTTGTTATAAAAAAAATCCAATAAACTAAATTTTAGTCATACATTTAGGCCAAAATGTATTCGGCCACATGTCTTTGGTAAAAAAAATGTCAATAAGCGTATATTTATTGGTTTGCGCAAAAGTTATAGTGTCTACAAGCTAGGGTACATTTTCTGTAATTTACACAGCTTTTAGTTTATGACTGCCTATGTCATTTCTTGAGGTGCTAAAATGGCAGGGCAGTACAAAACCCCCCCAAATGACCCCATTTTGGAAAGTAGACACCCCAAGGAAATTGCTGAGAGGCATGTTGAACCCATTGAATATTTATTTTTTTTGTCCCAAGTGATTGAAAAATGACAAAAAAAAAAAAAAAAAAATATTTACAAAAAGTTGTCACTAAATGATATATTGCTCACACAGGCCATGGGCCTATGTGGAATTGCACCCCAAAATACATTCAGCTGCTTCTCCTGAGTACGGGGATACCACATGTGTGGGACTTTTTGGGAGCCTAGCCGCGTACGGGGCCCCGAAAACCAATCACCGCCTTCAGGATTTCTAAGAGTGTAAATTTTTGATTTCACTCTTCACTGCCTATCACAGTTTCGGAGGCCATGGAATGCCCAGGTGGCACAAAACCCCCCAAAATGACCACATTTTGGAAAGTAGACACCCCAAGCTATTTGCTGAGAGGCATATTGAGTCCATGGAATATTTTATATTTTGACACAAGTTGCGGGAAAGTGACACTTTTTTTTTTTTTTTTTTTCATAAAGTTGTCACTAAATGATATATTGCTCACACAGGCCATGGGCATATGTGGAATTGCACCCCAAAATACATTTAGCTGCTTCTCCTGAGTATGGGGATACCACATGTGTGGGACTTTTTGGGAGCCTAGCCGCGTACGGGACCCCGAAAACCAATCACTGCCTTCAGGATTTCTAAGGGTGAAAATTTTTGATTTCACTCTTTACTGCCTATCACAGGTTCGGAGGCCATGGAATGCCCAGGTGGCACAAACCCCCCCCAAATGACCCCATTTTGGAAAGTAGACACCCCAAGCTATTTGCTGAGAGGCATGGTGAGTATTTTGCAGCTCTCATTTGTTTTTGAAAATGAAGAAAGACAAGAAAAAACATTTTTTTTTTTTCTTTTTTCAATTTTCAAAACTTTGTGACAAAAAGTGAGGTCTGCAAAATACTCACTATACCTCTCAGCAAATAGCTTGGGGTGTCTACTTTCCAAAATGGGGTCATTTGGGGGGGTTTTGTGCCACCTGGGCATTCCATGGCCTCCGAAACTGTGATAGGCAGTGAAGAGTGAAATCAAAAATTCACGCCCTTAGAAAGCCTGAAGGCGGTGCTTGGTTTTCGGGGTCCCGTACGCGGCTAGGCTCCCAAAAAGTCTCACACATGTGGTATCCCCGTACTCAGGAGAAGCAGCAGAATGTATTTTGGGGTGTAATTTCATATATTCCCATGGCATGTTTGAGCAATATATTATTTAGTGACAACTTTGTGCAAAAAAAAAAAAAAAAAAATTTGTCTTTTTCCCGCAACTTATGTCGCAATATAAAATATTCCATGGACTCGACATGACTCTCAGAAAATAGCTTGGGGTGTCTACTTTCCAAAATGGGGTCATTTGGGGGGGTTTTGAACTGTCCTGGCATTTTATGCACAACATTTAGAAGCTTATGTCACACATCACCCACTCTTCTAACCACTTGAAGACAAAGCCCTTTCTGACACTTATTGTTTACATGAAAAAGTTATTTTTTTTTGCAAAAAAATTACTTTGAACCCCCAAACATTATATATTTTTTTAAAGCAAATGCCCTACAGATTAAAATGGTGGGTGTTTCATTTTTTGTTTTCACACAGTAATTGCGCAGCGATTTTTCAAACGCATTTTTTGGGGAAAAAACACACTTTTTTAAATTTTAATGCACTAAAACACACTATATTGCCCCAATGTTTGATGAAATAAAAAAGATGATCTTAGGCGGAGTACATGGATACCAAACATGACATGCTTTAAAATTGCGCACAAACGTGCAGTGGCAACAAAATAAATACATGTTTAAAAGCCTTTAAAAGCCTTTACAGGTTACCACTTTAGATTTACAGAGGAGGTCTACTGGAAAAATTACTGCACTCGATCTGGCCTTCGCGGTGATACCTCACATGCATGGTGCAATTGCTGTTTACGTTTGACGACAGACCGCGGCTTGCGTTCGCCTTAGCGCGAGAGCAGGGGGCGACAGGGGTGCTTTTTTTTTTTTTTTTTTTTCTTTATTATTTTTTTGCTTTTTTAATCTTACTTTTAAACTGTTCCTTTCATATTTTTTTTTTAATCATTTTTATTGTTATCTCGGGGAATGTAAATATCCCCTATGATAGCAATAGGTAGTGACAGGTACTCTTTTTTGAAAAAATTGGGGTCTATTAGACCCTAGATCTCTCCTCTGCCCTCAAAGCATCTGACCACACCAAGATCGGTGTGATAAAATGCTTCCCCAATTTCCCAATGGCACTATTTACATCCGGCGAAATCTAAGTCATGAAATGCTCGTAGCTTCCGGTTTCTTAGGCCATAGAGATGTTTGGAGCCACTCTGGTCTCTGATCAGCTCTATGGTCAGCTGGCTGAATCACCGGCTGCATTCTCAGGTTCCCTGTTGAGACAGGAGAGCCAGAGAAAAACACGAAAGACGGTGGGGGGGGGGCATTCCCTCCCACGGCTTGTAAAAGCAGTCTAGAGGCTAATTAGCCACTAGGATTGCTTTTACATGAAAGCCGACCACTGGCTGAAAAGAATGATACCAAGATGATACCTAAACCTGCAGGCATCATTCTGGTATAACCACTCAAAGTCGTGAATGGCGTACCTGAAGACAAAAAAATGGTTAACAATGGTTAACAATAAAGCACAGTAAACAGTAAAGTATAAATAATTACATACCTGAAAAACAAACATGATAAAACATAATAACAATAACAATAACAATAAAACATTGCAGAATAGAATACAGTAAAAAAAGAGCAGAACAATAGAGAGAGAGAATAGAGAGAGAGAGAGAGAACAATAAAACAACAACTATTTTTTTTTATTTTATATATTTTTTTTTTTTTACACTTTTTTTGTAACTAACTTTTATAACTGTAACCGGTTCCAGGTTCGGGTCTCTCAAAATGCGATGGCATCTTGGGAGACCCTGTGAAAGTGTGCCTAGTCAGTGCAATGCTGTACCCTACGCTAATACTCAACTAGTGAATGGTAGCGTTCAAAACTTTCACCAATGCAAAGACCAGGATTGTCAGGACAGGAGGGACAATAATAGCGGGTGTCACGCCTATATCCGCGCTAGCTGCAGACACAACATCTTTTTTGGGGGGTTCGCTGGGTAGGGGTACTCGGGAGGACATAAAAATGCCTCTCATGCAGCCGACTGCATTTGGTTGGGGATGTGAATGGGGGAAGTACGGGCGCTGCAGAAGCGGTGGGTTCCCAATTAGGATTGGCGAATGCAGCAGGAAGGGCATTATGGGCACGACGGGCCTGTGTTTGTCTTTTTGGTGGCAGCGGGACACTACTTGTGCTTGCCTCCTCACCAGCTTGAACTGCACTTATGGGACTCGCCACGTCACCAAGTGTTACTGCAGTGCTGGTTTGACTACGACCGGGGTGTACTAGGCCGCTGGCGCTTGCCAGTTCACCAAAACGCTACCAAAAAAACTGTTAGCGATCGCAGGGATCAGGCCTGACTCTGTGAACGCTGCAGTTATGCGTTTAGTGTTCTGTAAGTGACAGTGATCGATCGATACTGCACTTGGGTGGTCTGGGCTGGGCCGGGCGGAGGGGCAAAACGCAGGTGCTAGCAGGTATCTGGGCTGATCCCGCTAACACTGCGTTTTTGGGAACCCTAAACTGCTGGGGACGCTAGTATAGATCTGATCGGATCAGATATTGATCCGTTCAGATACTATACCACTAAGGGAGGTGTACGGTGCGTGCGTGGGTGTTAGCGGTACTGGCGCTAACCTGACGCTGCCTGGGGCTGGTGCTTGCCAGTTCACCAAAATGCTACCAAAAAAACTGTTAGCGATCGCAGGGATCAGGCCTGACTCTGGGAACGCTGCAGTTATGCGTTTAGTGTTTTGTAAGTGACAGTGATCGATCGATACTGCACTTGGGTGGGCTGGGCCGGGCGGAGGCGCAAAACGCAGGTGCTAGCAGGTATCTGGGCTGATCCCGCTAACACTGCGTTTTTGGGAACCCTAAACTGCTGGGGACGCTAGTATAGATCTGATCGGATCAGATATTGATCCGATCAGATACTATACCACTAAGGGAGGCGCATGCTGCGTGCGTGGGTGTTAGCGGTACTGGCGCTAATCTGACGCTGCCTGGGGCGACGCATATCACCGCCGGGCGATTAGGGGGCTAAACCTTTATTCGGTAATAAACGGCGGGTGCCCTGACACTATAAAAAATAAACAAACTAACCAGCGTCAACCGTAACGGTTATACGGTGATCAGTGGTGAAAGGGTTAACTAGGGGGCAATCAAGGGGTTAAAACATTTATTAGGTAGTATATGGGGGTCCCTGACGCTATAAAACGCTGACGGCGAACCTAAATATTTACCTCACTAACTAGCGGAACCAGCGACACTGATACAGCGATCAGAAAAATGATCGCTTAGTGACACTGGTGACGGGGGGTGATCAAGGGGTTAAAACTTTATTAGGGGGGGTTAGGGGGGTACCCTAGACCTACAGGGGGGTAACAGTAACTGTGCTAACACAGTAACTGTCACAAACTGACACCTAGCAGTAATCAGAAAAAAAAAAAAAAATAAAACTGCTGGTGTCAGTTTGTGACGGGGGGGGGGATCGGGGGGCGATCGGGGGGCGATCGGGGGGGGGATCGGGGTGTAATGTGTGCCTGGCATGTTCTACTGTGTGTGTGTGTGTGTTGGTGCAGTCACTCACATGTCGTCTCTCCTCGGGCCGGAACGGAAACTACCGACCCGAGGGGAGATGACATCATTTCCTTTGCTGCTGTTTAGCATACAGCAGCAAAGGAGTGTTCCCATTGGCCGGCGGCGATCGCGAGGGGGGGGCCACGAACGGATGGCCTCCCCCTCGTCTCCGATCGCCGGGGGGGCGATCGGGGGGGGGATCGGGGTGTAATGTGTGCCTGGCATGTTCTACTGTGTGTGTGTGTGTTGGTGCAGTCACTCACATGTCGTCTCTCCTCGGGCCGGAACGGAAACTACCGACCCGAGGGGAGATGACATCATTTCCTTTGCTGCTGTTTAGCATACAGCAGCAAAGGAGTGTTCCCATTGGCCGGCGGCGATCGCGAGGGGGGGGCCACGAACGGATGGCCTCCCCCTCGTCTCCGATCGCCGGGGGGGCGATCGGGGGGGGGATCGGGGTGTAATGTGTGCCTGGCATGTTCTACTGTGTGTGTGTGTGTTGGTGCAGTCACTCACATGTCGTCTCTCCTCGGGCCGGAACGGAAACTACCGACCCGAGGGGAGATGACATCATTTCCTTTGCTGCTGTTTAGCATACAGCAGCAAAGGAGTGTTCCCATTGGCCGGCGGCGATCGCGAGGGGGGGGCCACGAACGGATGGCCTCCCCCTCGTCTCCGATCGCCGGGGGACAAAACGGGACCGCCTCGGGCACCGGGGGGGGTCCGATCGGACCCCCCACCCGCGGAAGGCAAATCACGTACCATGTACGTGATTTTGCCTGTCCGTGCCGCTTTGCCGACGTACATCGGCGTGAGGCGGTCGTCAAGTGGTTAATCATTTCAGCCCCGGAAGATTTTACCCCCTTCCTGACCAGAGCATTTTTTGAGATTTGGCACTGCATTGCTTTAGCTGACAATTGCGCGGTCGTGCGACGTTGTACCCAAACAAAATTGACGTCCTTTTTTTCCCACAAATAGAGCTTTCTTTTGGAGGTATTGGATTACCTCTGCGGTTTTTACTTTTTGCTATAATAAAAATCCCCCAAAAATATATAAAAAAAAAATTCTCAGTTTAGACCGATATGTATTCTTCTACATATTTTTGGTAAAAAAATCACAATAAGAGTATATTGATTGGTTTGCGCAAAAGTTATAGCGTCTACAAAACAGGGGATAGATTTATGGCATTTTTATTATTATTTTTTTTTAATCAGTAATGGCAGCTATCTGTGATTTTTATCGTGACTGCGACATTATGGCGGACACATTGGACACTTTTGACACTATTTTGGGACCATTGTCATTTATACAGCGATCAGTGCTATAAAAATGATTGGTGTGTAAATGACGCTGGCAGGGAAGGGGTTAAACACTAGGTGGCGATCGAGGGGTTAAGTGTGCCTAGGGAGGTGTTCTAACTGTGGGGGGGGGGGGGGGTGGGCTACCACTGACATGACAGCTATCACTGCTCCCGATGACAGGGAGCAGCGGATCTCTGTCATGTCACAAGGCAGAACAGGGAAATGCCTTGTTTACAAAGGCATCTCCCCGTTCTGCTTCTCCACACTGCAATCGCGGGCTGCCGGCGAACATCGAGGACCCGTGGGCACGATCCCGCGGCGTGTGGCGGGCGCGCGCGCCCGATAGGTGGCAAATTCAAAGGGACGTACAGGTACGCCCATTTGCCTGCCTGTCCCATTCTGCCGACGTACATCTGTGTGTAGCATACAGCAAGCAGTTAATGTAGGAACTGGTGCAGTGCCTTCTTCTTAGTAAATCACCCCCCTATTTACTAACTAGGTGACTTGTGAAGGCAATTGATTCTATTATGCCCTGTACACACGGTCGGATTTTCAGAAAATGTGTGATAGGACCTTGTTGTCGGAAATTCCGACCGTGTGTGGGCTCTATTTTCCATCGGAATTTCCGACACACAAAGTTTGAGAGCAGGCTATAAAATTTTCCGACAACAAAATCCGTTGTCGGAAATTCCGATCGTGTGTACACAAATCTGACGCACAAAGTGCCACGCATGCTCAGAATAAATTAAAGTGGAGTTCCACCCAAAAGTGGAACTTCCACTTTTTGGATTCTTCCCCCCCTCCGGTGTCACATTTGGCACCTTTCAGGGGGGAGGAGGGAGCAGATACCTGTCTAATACAGGTATTTGCTCCCACTTCCTGGCATAGATCACCATGGCGCTTGCGGTGACTTATGCCACTTCCGACGCCTACCCCGTCCTCCCCCGCTGTATTCTTTGAGACACAGAACACAGCAGGGACCTGAGAGGACACGCAGTGCGACTCGCGCATGCGCAGTAGGGAACCAGGAAGTGAAGCCGCACAGCTTCACTTCCTTATTCCCTTACCGAGGATGGCGGTGGCAGCAGCCGAGAGCTGAAGGATCGGCTTCGGCTGCCGACATCGCGGGCTCCCTGGACAGGTAAGTGTCCATATATTAAAAGTCAGCAGCTGTAGTATTTGTAGCTGCTAGCTTTTAATATTTTTTTTTCAGTGGACCTCCACTTTAAGAGACGAAAGCTATTGGCTACTTCCCCGTTTATAGTCCCGACGTACGTGTTTTACGTCACTGCGTTCAGAACGATCGGATTTTCCAACAACTTTGTGCGATTGTGTGTATGCAAAACAAGTTTGAGCCAACATCCGTCGGAAAAAATCCATGGATTTTGTTGTCGGAATGTGCGATCAATGTCCGACCGTGTGTACGGGGCATTAGACTTTAGTTAGGGATATCAGAGTAAAGGTGGCTGAATACAAATGCACGCCACACTTTTCAGATATTTATTTGTAAAAAATGTTGAAAACCATTTATCATTTTCCTTCCACCTTACAATTATGAGCCACTTTGTGTTGGTCTATCACATAAAATCCCAATAAAATACATTTATGTTTTTGGTTCTAACATGACAAAATGTGGAAAATTCAAAAGGGTATGAATACTTTTTCAAGGCATTGTATGAATGTGAGTTAGGGACCTTAGATTGTAAGTGTCTTGAGGGCAAGGGCTGATTTGAATGTACAATACATATGTACCAAAGAGTACCAATAATAATTTTAGTATGCAATTTAAAAAAAATAAAAATTCTTTAGTAGAATGTAACTGTTCTCCGTTAGTATTTTATAAAATTTTAAAAAAAGTACCAATAATAATCATAGTATGCATTTTTTTTTTTTTTTTTGCTATAGGTTTGGTAGAATGTAATTGTTAAACACAAATCCTAAAGTGACTCCATTGGTATTTTTTAAATTAAAAAAAAGCTTCCAGCCTCCTGCGCAGCCAGTCTTCGTTCACACACATTTACATGTCCAGCTAAAACGAGTCCATAGGGTGACAACATTGCAGTGCTTTTACTACAGAATGAATATCATTGTCATATCAGTGGATCTGCTTGGATGATTTATATGTGTATATACAGTTTATAATATATACTGTGTATATATTAAAATATATATATATATATATTATATATTATGTGTATATAAATCTCTCTCTCTCTTGTGGGCATAGTAAAACATTATATTACAAAGTAAATGTTTATGCTGTATTTTATTGTGCTTAATGAGAAGGAGATCCTGTAACATATCATTTTATTTTGTTGGCTTCCTTAGATGAAGATCAATTGAAGCATTCGGATGTTATATAAATACTTGTTTACTGGAGTTCAAAGGGTGGTAATATAAAAGGATACCGGAGGAAACAGTAAGAGATTAATGATCAACCTTAGTCAGAAAGTCTATTAAAATAACAGCTCTGAATACCCTAGCACAGCCTTTCTCAACTTTTTTTTAATACTAGGGGACCCTTCAGATAATTTTCATGTCTTGAGGAACCCCTGCAAAATGAATACATCTCATGGCACATTTGCATACTTGATGAGTTGTAAATATAATAATACATAAAAGAATGTAGTGTATCTTGCACATTTGACCCATCCCTGCTCTATAAGAAAGTAGTAACAATTATGAAATGGAACAAAATAATTATGGCCACAAAAGAAACACCAGCGCTGAAAACGGTAGTGCAACTTACATTGGAAAAGTGCCTTCTTATATTGGTAGATGGTGTAGTGCTCCATTACATTGGTGGACAATGGGAGAAGGACCACTTATATTAATGGTCAGTGTTGACCCGGTGGAAAAACTGCCCCCCTACACACAGCTAAAAATATAATTGATATCAGTGATAACTGGGAGCTAGAAACTCTTCAATGTTCAAAGAACCCCTAGCAACCTCTGAAGAAATTCCAGGGTTCCACTGAACCCTGGTTGAGAAACCCTGCCTAGCCTTTTGTATTATGTCTGCTATGGCTTTGCAAAGCTAAAAGTCATATGTTAAATGCCCAGTGAGTCTTAAGCCTGGCACACACTACTATTGTTTTTTTCATTCAACCCAGCAGGGCTGAACGAAAAAAAATATGGCAGCTCAGGAGGAGTCACTGTACTAACTATGTGATGTTAGTACAGCGATCTCCCCTGCTGTGCTACTGCGTTCTGACAGTGGGGACTGCCCCCCACAAGAACACTCTGGTCAGCACTCTCAGCCATTGGCTGAGAACGCTGATTGGGTGCCAATTGCAGACCTTTTTTAGTAATGCGCCTTCAACAGAAGCGGGCCGGCTTGTGTCGGACCAGCTGCAGTACGCAGTACGCACGGGCCGAATGTTGACCTGTTTCTGTGGAACCGGCTGATGCCACATGACATTTGGCCCATGTGTACTAGGCGTTAGGCTTACTTTTTCACTGGGTGTATTCCTCAGAACTAAGCCACACTTACCTACCGTTCAACTATTCATTTATATATTTTGCAATGAGAGCTTTCAGTGGGTAAGTGGCAGTGGTAGATTTAGATCCATGGTATGGCTTATCTAAAGTCAGAGAATTAAGTACTCTTTAGCAATAAATTGTGCCTAGGACTGCCAGAGGTTAAAGGTAAAAGGGATTTTGTTGTGATGCCTGCATGTAAACGACTAGTCTTGAAATGGGCAAAACTCTTTTCAAATGCTGTTGACCCATGGTTAGTACTGAATACACAGACACATTGTTCAAATAGAGGTCCAGTCTGGATAACAATTATCTATAGGTGTGCGCACGGGGTGTGCCGAGTGTGCCATGATGTACTGAAGGCCTATTTCATTTCTTGAGACACTAACAATCAAGGAAAGTACAAATACCCCCCAAATTACCCCTTTTTGGAAAGTAGACAGTCCAAGGTATTTAGTAAGAGGCATGGTGAGTTTTTTGAAGTTGTAATTTTTTCCCACAATTCTTGGGAAAATTAAGACTTTTTTTTTTACACAAACTTAATGTATTGACAGGTTATTTCTTGAACACAGCATGCGCATACTTGCAACCACACCCAAAAATACATTCTGCTACTCCTCCTTTTACACAGCCTGGCTACATACAGAGGCCCAACATCCAAGTAGCACCTCCAGGCATTCTAGGAGCAAAATTACACATATAATTTCATGATGACCCAGCTCACTTTTGAAGGCCCTGGAGCACCAGGACAATGGAAACACCCACAAAATGACCCCATTTTGGAAAGCATCACCCCAACGTATAATCTATGAGGCATAATGAGTCTTTTGAACGTTCATTTTTTCCAGAAGTTTTCGGAAAACGTGGGAAAAAAATGAAAACGCTGAGGTCTGTGCACATGGAAGTCAGAAGCGTGGTTAAAACGGCAGGCAAAGACATTGTCAGTAAACAGGCCAGGGTCAGTTAACATGGAAGGTAGAAACATGGTGGCAGGCAAACGATGCACACAAGTAATTGAAATGGGGAAATGGCATTCTGTTACTAATAAGGAGAACTAATATCTGATGGATGTGTGATAATTTTTGAAGCAATCACCGATACACAGGCCAGGTTGGGAGAGACATTGGGGACAAAAATAACTTGTATCTCTTCTAGCTCCTCCACTTGAGCATACACAACATTTCTTTTAGCGTCTTCTTCCGGATTCTGCAGGGGGAATGTTATTGTCATATACCAGATAAGACCAGAACTGTGTGGACTACAACAGAGTGAACCAGACATAAATAGGTGAAAGTAAGTTTATTAAGGTAAATGCATATACATGTGAACACACCACCAATACAGAGTGAACAAACCAAACAACCAAACAGTGATAATACACAACCAGCATAAGTAGCAAAAGGGAGTACCAGAATTGTAGTCAAGCCAGACCAGGGTCATAAACAGGAGATCGGTAGCTGGGAAGGGAAACAAACAGGACAAGAGAGTATGGATGGATCACAGGAGGGATGGGTCAGGTACAAGGCTCAGGGTCCAGGGTTCAGGTAACAGACAGGAAACAGGATCAACAGGTTCCAGGATTCAGGCTTCAGGTTCAGGAATCAGGTTTCAGGATCAGAGTAACAGGATACAGGCTGCAGGTCAGGGCTCAAGGACAATACCAGGGCCACATGAGTGTGCACTTGCCGGGTATTTATACTGCAGCTCTGCTAATTAAGGTCAGGTGACACCTGTCTGCAGAGGGGAATACCTGCTCCATACTGCCAGTATTCCTCCGCTGGTGGACGTCAGTACTGCGGCCCAAAGGTGACAGAATATCAGCAGGAAAAAGCTCTTCTGACAGCTCCAACCTGCCAGGAGACACCTGCTGGTGGACCTCAGTACTGTACGCCAAATGATCGATATTACCAGCGGAGGAGACCTTTCCTGACAGTTATAGGGAAAATGTTGCTCATGAAGTCGACTCACACTATCAGAGCGAATGCTTCCTGGGGCAGGGCCTTGCTGGTAAATAAGGGCAGTGACAATGTTTTATAATATATTTGAGGTAGGTGATTGGTTGGTTTTCGGGTGATTTTTGATAGCAGACAAATGAATTGAACATGGCCATATGAAACTGATGAAATCTTTTTTATACCAATAATTGGACTTGTGGGTTGACAAATATGGTTGCAGCATCTGATCATTTAAATCCCCCCCTCCCCCCCCCCCCCGTGTACAGATTGTAGTCATGGACACATTCAGGCTTTACTACGGGGCCACGTCTTCTCTGAACCTCCACCAAGGTGTCATTGTGAATGGTAGTCATCATGTGAACATTCTTCTTGTCCCACCACTTCATGGCCAACACCTCCTCATTCCTCATGAATGCAGCTTCCCCCTTTTGTAGCCGTTTTGATAGTAAATTCTGTGGGAAGCCCTTCCTATTTTTTCGGAAGGTACAGGCCAGGGTTTTTTTTTTTACAATACAGGTGACGGAAAAAGGGGAAGCTGCTGTAGTAATTATCTACGTATAAGTGGTAACCTTTTTTGAACACGGGGTATGCAAGGTCCCACACAATTTTACCACTGATTCCTATTTATATGGGGCACTCACGGGGCTGGAGCTGGGAGTCTTTGCCCTCATAAATACGAAATGAGTACACGTATCCAGTGGCTTGGTCACATAATTTATTCAATTTCACCCCGTACCTGGCTCTCTTACTGCTTGATATTCAGCCGGCTAGTAAAGTGGATAAGGGATTCGTCTACACAAATATTTTGGTCAGGAAAAAAGACTTCAGAAAATCATTTGGTAAAAGAATTTATTAGGGGGCGAAGCTTATATAATTTGTCGTGGTTGGGATGATCTTGAGGAGGGCACTGAGAATTGTCATTGAAATATAGGAAACGCATAATCATATCGTACCGTGTCCTGGACATAACAGAAGAACATATAGGCATGTGGTAGATGGGGTGGGTGTACCAATAGGCATGCAGTTAGTTTTTCTTTGTAAGCCACAGGGCTTTTTTTCAGCGGGAACGCGGGGGAACGCAGTTCCGGCACCTCCACAACTGAAAGTATTATTTGGCAAGGATTGCTGGGGTGTGCCGGAGCGTCTATTGATGCTGGCTGCTGGGGATCTGTTGTCATTGTTGGGAGTCTATTTTTGTGTGGGGGGGTCTATTGTTATTGGGCAGGTCTATTGTTGCTGGCATGGGGTCTACTGTTGCTGGGAAAGATCTACTATTGAGGGAGAGGTCTACTGTTGCTGGCTGCTGGAGGATCTGTTGTTGCAGGTGGGGTCTATTGGTGTTGGGGTGGTATTTTGTTGCGGGGGGGGGAGTCTGTTGTTGTGTGGGGGGTCTATTGTTGCTGGAGGGTCTACTGTTGCTGGAGTGGGGTCTATCAAATTCCATACAAATTAGTTAGTAGCACAAAATGATACTGGGTTTTGTATTCTCTAAAAGGGACGATTTTGGGAAGTGGGTAGGGGTTGGAGCCAAGAGACAGTGCTCAGAGGTGGGTAGGGGGCAGAGACAAAGGGTGACTCAGGAGGAGGGAGTTCCTGCACCTATTTTCTGAGAAAAAAAGCACTGGTAAGCCCCATATTAAAAGTAAGGCCCAAGAATAATTTGAATTCGTCTAGTGTGAGATGTCGCCAATGGAACATACGGGCGTAAGACGAACTGGGGTTGGCAGCAATAAATTGCTCTGCATAGAGATTTCTTTGGTCCACCATGTACTGCAACAAATCTTCCGGGAAAAACAAATAGTCCAAATATTAAAAATTCGAAGTGTTGGGCTGCACACCTGGCTGTGCAGTGAAAGGGGGGATTGTAGCGGATCCTGAGTTGGCAGGCAACCATATGGGATTTGACAGGGCATTGGGAAGGTAGGACTGGGCCTGGATTCTTTGGGCTGGATGTGCAATTCCAGTACTTGTACTGGGCTCCTCTTCCTGGGGTATGGCGCTGCTGGTGGTAGCCAGGTGTTCTGATCTTAGTCCTGATCTCCTTACTCTTTTAGGAGGGGCGGTTTCCTCCGCTGACTCGGACTCCGATCCACTACCCTCCACTGGCTCGTATTCCGAACCAGAATCGGATAATGAGAGCTCCCCGCTGCTCTCATCATCCGACATGGTAAGAATGTTATATGCCTCCTCAGCTGTGTAAACTCTTTGCGACATGATGGTGGTACTTTTGGTGGGCCTGTGTGACGGAACTGGTGGTGCTACTGACAGCTCACTGATGGCGGACCTGTGTGATGGTACTCACAGGTTACTGATGGCCTGTGTGACGGTACTTATGACGGGATCGTGACACAGTAGTGATGGCGGGCCTGTATGACAGATGGGTTATGACAGATGGGCTGTCAGATTCAGATGATACTGATGGCGGTACTGATGGCGGTACTAATAGCGGTACCATTAGTGGTACTGATGGCGGCCTGTGTGACAGATGGGGTGTCAGATCCAAATGGTACCGATGGCGGTGCTGATGGCGGTGGCTGTGCTGATGGCAGTACTGATGGCGGTGCTCATGGTGGTGGCTGTGCTGATGGCGGTGGCTGTGCTGATGGCGGTGGCTGTGCTGATGGCGGTACCAATGGTGGTGCTGATGGTGGGCTGTGACAGATCCAGATAGGCTGTGACAGGTTCTGATGGGCTGTGACAGATCCTGATGGGCTGTGACAGGTTCTGATGGGCTGTGACAGGTTCTCTTTATTGGTGGGGGGTGCGTGTTGTGCAGACAGTAGATGTGTAAAAAAAAGGTGTTTCACGCACTGATCAGATCTCTCCTTCTCTCTCCTCACACGATCGGCGTGTGAGGAGAGAGAAGGAGAGATCCCTGGAAACCCCTGCAATGTTTATACTTGTGACCAGCTGTGATTGGACACAGCCAATCACCCATTTCATTGGCTGTTTACCCTGATCGGGATGGGGCTATGTCTAAGGGACACTTGCCATCTCCGATCGGAGCGTTGCGCGCGAGCCTGATTTGTTTTGACATGTGACCAGCTGTTATTGGACACAGCCGATCACATGGTAAACAGCCAATTTCATTGGCTGTTTACCCTGATCGGAGATGCGCTGTGTCCGAGGGACAAGCGTCATCCCCTATCGCCGTGGTGCGCGCCCCCGGGGGCGCGCAATAACGGTGCATCCTGAAGGACGTCATATGACGCCCAGTCAGGATTTTCAAACCACTTTGCAGCCATCATTTTGTAATAGGGAGGGTGGCAAGTGGTTAATAATAAAAGTAAATAGAACAACAAACATAGTCAAAACATAGACAAAGTTCGGTAACCGGAACGGATAGTCAGACAAGCCAGGAATCAGCGTAGTGGAACAGCAAGCAGGATCTGGAGCCAGAAGGACTGTCAGCCAAGCACGTCTTTAACAGGAGCGCAGGAGAAAGTCTCTGTGATGTTGACCAAGGCGAAGGCAGAGGTCATCTGGGCTTGACGGCTTAAGTAAGCAGGACTGACGAGCAGGATATCATCAACAGGTGAGTCACTGTGGAGAGATATGAGCTGGCAATTAGCCAACAGCTGAGCGGCCAGCTCAGAGAAGGAAGGGCTGAGCCCAGCCCTGACAGTACCCCCTCCTCAACGACCCCTCCCCCTCGGAGGACCACCAGGCTTGAGGGGAAAAAGTCTATGGAAATCACAGAGGAGGACAAGGGCATGTACGTCTGAGGATGAGACCCAAGAGCGTTCCTCCAGACCGTACCATTCCAATGCACCAGGTACTGTATGCGCCCGCGGAACCTACGGAAGTCAACAATGGACTGTAATCACCACACTACTATTTACAATAAACTACTGGAGGTAAAATAAAAAAGTGTCAGTAAAAGGGCTGCAGCTAAGCACTGTTATGTGTTCCCACACCACAAATAAAAAAAAAGTGCAGCGCTAAATTACTGATCAATAACTTAACAATAATGGTGGAACCCTCTAATGTATGGAAATCTCAATAAACTATAATATTAGCACAATACCAGTCTCTGTGATATGCAATGTCACATATAACACACATCATACTGAAAACAAGACATAACAAATGAAACTTAGCAGGGATGGTGGAAACCCCTCCTATAGATATTTGCCATACAGATTAACTTCAAGTACAATCATTCCAGTGATATGTGATTTCACATGTAATACACATCAAAATGAGAATAAGACATACATTTTTTTTAAACTTAGCAGGGATGGTGGAAACCCCTCTACAGATAATTGCAATACAAATTATCTTCAAGTACAACAACTTTTTAGTTGGGAGGTTCACATCATTATAGCACTTTGGAATTTTTATTTTTTAGGTTGTTACACTTAATTCTATATGTTTTAGTTACTATTATAATGTGAATTTTTGCACTAATCAATTTTCCACCACCCTTGCTAAGTCCATATCTTTATGGACCTTGCTTTGTGCACTGGTGGGCAGTCGTGTTGGAACAGGAAGGGGCCATCCCCAAACTATTCCCACAAAGTTGGGCGCATGAAATTGTCCAAAATGTCTTGGTATGCTGATACCTTAATGCCGCGTACACACGAGCGGACTTTTTGATGGACTAGGTCCGACAGTCTTTCCAACGGACTTTGCAGCGTACGTCCGCCGGACTTTCAAATGAACGGACTTGGACACACACGATCACTCCAGAGTCCGACGGATTCGTACGTGATGACGTACGACCGGACTAAAATAAGGAAGTTGATAGCCAGTGCTGAATAGCTGCCCTAGCGTCAGTTTTAGTCCATCGGACTAGCATACAGACGAGCAGATTTTTCGACCGGACTCGAGTCCGTCGGAAAGATTTGCAACATGTTTTATTTCTAGGTTCGTCGGACTTTTGGGAAAGAAAAGTCCGCTGGAGCCCACACACGATTGAATTGTCCAACGGAGTCTGGTCCGCTGGACCAAGTCTGCCGGAAAGTCCGCTCGTGTGTACGTGGCATAAGAGTTCCCTTCGCTGGAACTAAGGGGCCAAGCCCAACCCCTGAAAAACAACTCCACCCCATACTTCCCTCTCCACCGAATGATTTGGACCAGTGCACAAAGCAAGGTCCATAAAGACATGGATGAGTGAGTTTGGGGTGGAGGAACTTGACTGGCCTGCACAGTCCTAACCTCAACCCAAAAGAAAACATGGGATGAATTAGAACGGAGCGTACGAGCCAGGCCTTATCGTCCAACATCAGTGCCTTACCTCACAAATGCATTTGTGTGAAGAATGGTCAAACATTCCCATAGACACACTCCTAAACCTTGTGGACAGCCTTCCTAGAAGAGTTGAAGCTGTTATAGCTATAAAGAGAGGGCCAACTCAATATTGAACCCTACTGACTAAGACTGGGAAGCCATTAAAGTTCATGTGCGTGTAATGGCAGGCATCCCAATACTTTTGTACTTTTGGCAATATACTGTATATATATATATATATATATATATATATATATATATATATATATATATATATATATATACAGTATCTCACAAAAGTGAGTACACCCCTCACATTTTTGTAAATATTTTATTGTATCTTTTCATGTGACAACACTGAAGAAATGACGTAAAGTAGTGAGTGTACAGCTTGTATAACAGTGTAAATTTGCTGTCCCCTCAAAATAACTCAACACACAGCCATTAATGTCTAAACCGCTGGCAACAAAAGTGAGTGAAAATGTCCAAATTGGGCCCAAAGTGTCAATATTTTCCGACGCTGCCTTAACCCTCTTGGGCATGGAATTCACCAGAGCTTCACAGGTTGCCACTGGAGTCCTCTTCCATTCCTCCATGATGACATCACGGAGCTGGTGGATGTTAGAGACCTTGCGCTCCTCCACCTTCCATTTGAGCATGCCCCACAGATACTCAATAGGGTTTAGATCTGGAGACATGTTTGGCCAGTCCATCACATTTACCCTTTACCCTCAGCTTCTTTAGTAAGACAGTGGTCGTCTTTGAGATGTGTTTGGGGCCGTTATGTTGGAATACTGCCCTGTGGCCCAGTCTCCAAAGGGAGGGGATTATGCTCTGCTTTAGTATGTCACAGTACATGTTGGCATTCATGGTTTCCTCAATGAACTGTAGCTCCCCAGTGGCGGCAGCATTCATACAGCCCCAGACCATGACACTCCCACACTTGTCTTTGTACTCCTCACCTGGATGCCGCCACACACTTGACACCATCTGAACCAAAAAAGTTTATCTTGGTCTTATCAGACCACAGGACATGGTTCCAGTAAACCATGTCCTTAGTCTGCTTGTCTTCAGCAAACTGTTTGCGGGTTTACTTGTGTATCATCTTTAGAAAAGGCTTCCTTCTGGAACTTCAGCCATGCAGACCAATTTGATGCAGTGTGCGGCGTATGGTCTGAGCACTGACAGACTGACCCCCCACCCCTTTAACCTCTGCAGCAATGCTGGCAGCACTAATACGTTTATTTCCCAAAGACAACCTCTGGATATGACGCTGAGCATGTGCACTCAACCTCTTTGGTTGACCATGGCAAGGCCTGTTCTGAGTGGAACCTGTCCTGTTTAACTCTTGTATGGTCTTGGCCACCGTGCTGCAGCTAAGTTTCAGGGTCTTGGCAATCTTCTTATAGCCTAGGCCATTTTTTATGTAGAACAACAATTCTTTTTTTCAGATCCTCAGAGAGTTCTTTGCCATGAGGTGCCATGTTGAACTTCTACTGACCAGTATGAGAGAGTGAGAGCGATAACACCAAATTTAACACACCGGCTCCCCATTCACACCTGAGACCTTGTAACACTAATGAGTCACATGACACAGAGGAGGGAAAATGGCTAATTGGGCCCAATTTGGACATTTTCACTTAGGGGTTTACTCACTTTTGTTGCCAGCGGTTTAGAAATTAATGGCTGTGTGTTGAGTTATTTTGAGGGGACAGCAAATTTACACTGTTATACAAGCTGTACACTCACTACTTTACATTGTAGCAAAGTGTCATTTCTTTAGTGTTGTCACATGAAAAGATATAATAAAATATTTACAAAAATGTGAGGGGTGTACTCACTTTTGTGAGATACTGTGTATATATATATATATATATATATATATATATATATATATATATATATATATATATATATATATATATACACATACACATGTGTGTTTGAGCTTTGGGGTGCACACCTATGCAATTATCAGTAACATTTTATAGCATTTAGCTATGTTCACTTGGTATTTCTTTTTTGAGGCACAATTTTCTTATGTATCCTTAATCACTGGGCTTAGAAAAACATTTTTTTAACCAGAGTACAGCTGTGCCATGCTATGTACTCAGCACCTGGGCTTTCCAGGCATACCTAAATGGGGCAGCCTGCTTCTGTGAGCTGCGTTTTATATATGGGAAAAATTCCAAGCTGGAAAAGATGTTTCTTGAGGAAGATTGTAGGAAATATTTGGAAGGTCTGACAGTGTTACAACAAATGCTCTGCAGCTGCAAAATGGTGTGAATCAAAGTGGCGTGGATCACTTATTATTATCTGCCCCAAGCAAAACGGCCTAATCTGTCATCAACGCTGACTCATGCAGATCGGTTTGCTCACCCATACCATTGATGAATGAAAGGTCAATTAGTGAGGCTGAAATTTTTTGCCTGATCTTGATCTGCTTTCCCCAGATATGCAGTACTTTTCTTCATAGCAATATGCAAATAGTACCTTACTTCAAGATTTTCATCCGTTTCTATATTGCCATTAGAATCATATGTTCCTTGGTATCTTAAAGATGCCTGCTGGATCCTCTGTTGGTCAGACAATTTCAAGAAAATCATTGTTGCTACATGCAACGGTTTATTCTATTATATTTTCTTGAAAAGTTTGTTCTCAGGAAAAAAAAAAACTGATGTTTTTTCTCATTTCATGTCATTAGTGTTTCAGATCATATTTCTGGCTGTTTGAAGCTGGGTTCACAGCGTTGCGAATTCCCGCATCCATTTCACAATAACAGGAGATTTTGACTGGCTCTCTATGGATCTGGTTCACATATCTCCGCAGCGGGACGTTGTGCGTCTTTTGGTCCATTTCAGGCCAGAATTCAGCCCAAAATTCGAGCTGAAATCAGACCTGAAATGGGGAACCAGCACGCACCGGAACCCTGCTGTGTGAACCAAGCCTGAGATGTTTGTCATCTAGTTTATGTAAGAGAAAGTTGTAGCTTTGATCTGCATGAGGACAAGTAAGATCTAGTCAAGGAATACACCTGGCAGTTGGCACAGAGAACTGTTGAATAAACAGTAAGTTACTTTTAATAAAAAAAATGTATGGAAACCTCCAATGCCTCACCATGATGAATGTGAAAGTGCACACTGCTCCCTATTAGTCTGTGTTTAAACTGAAAAAAGTCGCGCAAATGCTAATAGGACTATTGGGAGACCTTACTGAAATATATAAACTATGTAAATAATAGCATTTTTTTTTCTTAAAGCCATAAAATCATTGCAAACATTTTTTATTTTTTTTAACCAATTGAGGACTTGGATGTAACAAATACCTAAAGCTTGGGTATCCCTTGTCACCATGGTCCTTCTCCTAACGCTCATCCTGGTCCTTCTCCCCTGCCACAGCCATTCTGCCTGTATTATTATCTGTGAATAAGAAGCTTCTGTACTAATGTGTAACTGATGCATGCAACCAGTGATTGTAGGCATTCTCACTGGAATGTGTTGTAACAATGTTATCTTTGGCAAGTTAGCAAACATTTCTTTATTCTGTTACATCTTTTTCTCTGTAGATAAGACATTTTTCATGACACTTTTTCCAGGAGAAATCATTATTTGTCCCGAAAAAAAAAATCGGCGCATTTGTTTCTTTAGTATAATCAATGTACAAGTTGCTGAATCAATCAGTCCTTTGCTCAAATGTAAATGTCACTGTAGTTCATAAGGGCTTATAGGTGCAGAAGCTAAAATTTTTAAATACAGGTAAAGTAGAATTATAGGCAAAACTTGGACAAAGCAAGGGAGATATTTTTTCGCCATTTGTATCCCATTTTGGTAATTTCCCCTTAATTTCCTGTCCCATAGCCAAACAGGAAGTGTGAGAAATCCCTGTAAATTAAGGCAATTCCTTGGGGATCCCCTGGTCACCAGAACTAGTGTCCCCATTGGAAGATTTCCCCTCTATTACTTTTCTGGGGACCATCCAAAATTTGGGTAATTACTTTCACTTTTAATGATAATGGTAACCAAGGCAAACAGAGAAGATGAGCCTCTCTAATGGGGGCACAGAGCGCAATAAAAACTCAAAAGTGTTCTAATCAATCTCCACTCAATCAAAAACAATTTTTTTTTTTTTACCTTTAGTTATACTTTAAAATAGATGAATAACTGAAGGAGCTGATGCCATAACCAAAACAGCAATTGAGATCTGCAAACTGGACACCACATGGATGAAAAATTACCTTTTCACATGATAGCCAGCCACACGGACAGAGGGCCGGAAGGTAATCTCATGTGGTTAGTGGAAGATTTGAGGTGCTTGCACTCCTAAATTTTTTTTATATTTTTGTTTTATTTTTTATTTTTAGGTTTAAGCACCATCAGGTGCAAAATAGAAAACGGGTGTAGTCATAACCTGTGCACTCCTGTGTACTCTTATGCCGCGTACACATGTTCGCACATTCCGACATCAAAATCCATGTTTTTTTTCAGACAGATGTTGGCTCAAACTTGTCTTGCATACACACAGTCACACAAATCTTGTCAGAAATTCCGAACGTCAGGAACACGGTGACGTACAACATGTACGACGGCACTAGAAAAGGGAATTTCAATAGCCAGTGCGCCACCCTTTGGGCTCCTTCTGCTAATCTCGTGTTAGTAGAAGTTTGGTGAGAGACAATTCACGCTTTTCAGCCTTGTGCTTTTCTGATCATTATTGCTCTTTGGTTTGTGCTTGTGGGTTTGTATCTGGTTTTCAGTGCATGTAGTCAGTTTGCATTTGTTTTTCAGTGCGTATTATTATAATACGTATTTGATTCACAGTGCGTTCTTGTCTGCTTGTTTCTGATTTTCAGCTCGCTCTTCTCTAGCCTTTCTGATTTTCAGTACATTCTGTTAGTTCATTCTAACCAGCTGACCGTTTTGAAGCCATATTGCGGGTACGTACTTGTCATAGAGTTTGTGCTGTGCAGGGGCTTGGTGTTGGGGTTCTTACTTTGACCCAAGCCCAGTCCATGAACAGGGCGGAGAGGAGTTCATGGACGAAGAATTGGTTACTCCAGCGTGACTAATTCTCTCATATGCCTTTGTTGCGAGAGATCCGTGAGAATAATCCTGATGATTTCAGGAATTATCTCCGGATGACGGACCCCGTTTTTCACCGTCTGTTGGCTTTGCTCTCCCCTTATATTAACATTCATGGACACCTGCATGCGGCAAGCCATCACGCCCAAGCAGAGGCTAGTCGCCACGTTGTGGTACTTGGCCACAGGGAGTCCGCAGGACATCAAGTTCTCGACAGGCATCTCCCTCCAGGCTCTGGGGATCATTATTCCATAGACCTGTTCTGCCATCATTCAGGTCCTGCAGAAGGACTATATTAGGCTAAGTTTTCTCCTTTAACATAACATTCTATGTATTTGATGTTTGCTAATGTATTGTATTTCTTTCATCATTCCCTAATTACCATGATTGTAATATGCTGTGAATGTCCCCTTTGTTCTCATGCATGCTTGAATTTTTTAAACTTCCTTTTTTGTCCTTCATGCATATTTGCCTTCACTAACCTCCTCAGCATGCTATCCTGGGCCCATACACACCTAGCCTAGTCACTTAACAATGTATTTGGTCAGCTCCATAGTAGTGCTTTACCCTAAACACCCCCTAAAATGTGTACATTTACATGTGTAAATGTGTCTGTCAGACTTGTGCGTAGCAGACAGGTGAGCCCGATGTAGCAGGGGGAGGCCTCCCTTACGTATCTGGTTACCGGCCCCTGGTAGTATGGACAGGAGGCACGGGAGCACAGAGTGGTATGAGAGCCTGGCGGGTAGCTGCAGGAAGATCCCGGTTAAGATGGTTATGGAGATCACCAGTCAACTGGAGCGCAGGCAGTGGGTGCAGAGCAGGAGTGGAGCGGGTTGGTCGGTCACAGGCAGAGGTCGGTAGCAGGCGGGCAACGCAGTACAGAGGAGCAGGCAGATTCGTAGTCAGGACGGTCCGGGATCAGTGGCAGGCAGCAAACAAGGAGGAACAGAGACAGGCCGGTGGTCAGGAGATTGGAATCAGGGCCGTCTTTAATATTGATTGGGCCCTGGGCAAAGATTTTATTGGGGCCCCCCCAGCTAGACTCAAAATGAGTTTAGAGGTTACAGAACATCATTACTGCTCACTAATTGGATTCTAGAGGTTACTGAAAATCATTATTGCTCACTGATTAGTTGCTAGAGGTTACTACACATCATAACCTCTCAGTGCAAATTGCGGGTGTGGCCAAACTGCACTAGCATTGAGGGGTGCACTATGTACAGAGTGCAGGGTTGGGGGTGCGCTTTGTGCAGAGTGCAGGGGTGAGGTGGGTGCAGAGTGCAGGGGTGAGGTGAGGGCAGAGTGCAGGGGTGAGGTGGGTGCAGAGTGCAGGGGTGAGGTGGGTGCAGGACTGAGGTGGGTGCACAGTGCAGGGCTGAGGTGGGTGCAGAGCGCAAGGCAGAGGTGGGTGCAGAGTGAGGTGAGTGCAGGGGTGAGGTGGGTGCAGAGTACAGGGGTGAGGTGGGTGCAGAGTGTAGGGGTGTGGTGGGTGCAGAGTGCAGGGGTGTGGTGGGTGCATAGTTTAGGGGTGAGGTGAGTGCAGGGGTGAGGTGGGTGCAGAGTGCAGGAGTGAGGTGGGCGCAGAGTGCAGGAGTGAGGTGGGTGCAGGGTGCAGGAGTGAGGTGGGTGCAGGATGCAGGACTGAGGTGGGTGCAGAGTGCAGGACTGAGGTGGGTGCAGAGTGCAGGACTGAGGTGGGTGCAGAGTGCAGGACTGAGGTGGGTGCAGAATGCAGGACTGAGGTGGGTGCAAACTGCAGGACTGAGGTGGGTGCAGAGTGCAGGGGTGAGGTGGGTGCAGAATGAGGTGTCTACAGAGTGCAGGGGTGAGGTGGATGCAGAGTGCAGGAGTAAGGTGGGTGCAGGGGTGAGGTAGGTGCAGAGTGCAGGGGTGAGGTAGGTGCAGAATGCAGGGGTGAGGTGGGTGCAGAGTGCAGAGTGAGGTGGGTGCAGAGTGCAGGGGTGAGGTGGTTTCAGACTGAGGTGGGTGCAGAGTGCAGGACTGAGGTGGGTGCAGAGTACAGGGGTGAGGTGGGTGCAAAGTGCAGGACTGAGGTGGGTGCAGAGTGTACGGGTTAGGTGTATGCAGAGTGCATGGGTAAGGTGGGTGCAGAGTGCAGAGTGAGTTGAGTGCAGAGTGAGTTGAGTGCAGAGTGAGTTGAGTGCAGGGGTGAGGTGGATGCAGAGTGCAGGGGTGAGGTGGGTGCAGAGTGCAGTGTGAGGTGGGTGCAGGGGTGAGGTGGGTGCAGAGTGCAGTGTGAGGTGGGTGCAGTGTGAGGTGGGTGCAGGGGTGAGGTGGGTGCAGAATGCAGTGTGAGGTGGGTGCAGAGTGAGGTGGGTGCAGAGTGAGGTGGGTGCAGAGTGCAGAAGTGCACAGCTCTCCTCCCACCCAGATTTCAATACAGAGCTCCACTCTCCCTAAGTACAAGGCAGTCCTCCCACAAAGCCCCCCACCCACCATTCCAGTACAGAGGAAAACTCTGTGTACTCACAGCATGTTGTCCTCCGATGTCCGTGGAGCCTGCCAGTCCCAGAAGCAGCTTCCCCTGTGCAGAGTCCCCGCCCCCTTCCTCCTCTGCTCTCATAGATCGTGTGTGTACCCGAGCCCCGAGGGACGAGAACAGCCGCCGGAAGAGGAACGCTGTCACTTGGAAAAACACAAGCCGTGCTTGTGTATTTCCAAGTGACCGTAGCGAGCAGCCAGCATGCGACCAGCACCGGAGGTGGCCAAACTCCGGCGGGCAGTGCAGGGTTTAAGGGACGGGCAGCGCAGGGCCCCCAACAATGACAGGGCCCTGGGCAGATGCCCCTTTTGCCCCGCGGTAAAGACGGCCCTGATTGGAATCAAACAGGAAACAGGAAACAGGAACACAGGAAGCTGAAGATCGGACAGCACCGAGCCCCCTGTGCAGATGGCTTAAATAGGCAGGTTGGCGCCAAACACCGGGCGCGCGCGCCTGCCGACGCGCGCCGACGCGCCGCGATGCCCACCAACAGCGCGCATGCCCAAGGGGACTCTCTGACAGTGCCCCCCCCTCAAGGGCAGCCTCCGGATGTCCAACTGTGCCAATTTGGAAGCGTGGGTATTCCTAAAAGACCTCAGAAGCTCTTCGGCATGTAAGTTGCCCTCTGGCTCCCAGGAGTTATCCTCTGGTCCGTACCCCTTCCATTTGATCAAATACTGCAACTGGTTGCGTCTTTTCCTGCAATCCAGAATAGCTTCCACCTCGAATTCTTCCTTGCTATCGACCATTATGGGTTCTGGTGGGTCAGTACTTCGACCAGCAAAAGTGTTGGGTACAACAGGTCTCAACAATGAAACGTGAAAGACCGGATGAATCTTCAGGGTACTAGGTAGATTGAGTTCGTAGGCCACATTGTTAATCCTCTTCTTGACTGTAAATGGACCCAAGAATTTGGGGCCCAATTTCCTTGAAGGACAGGCCATTCTTATATTGGTCGTGGATAACCAAACCTGGTTGCCAGGTTCCAGGATGAGCTCTCCCCGCCTCTTCCTGTCAAACATCTTTTTATTATACTCTTGGGTCTTAGCCATGGTGTCCTGCAAGAGTTTGTTGTTACAAAGAAAGAAGTCCATGGTCTCAGAGACCGCAGGGATCGCACATTCAGGTAAGGACCTGGGCAGAAAGGACGGGTGGAATCCGTAATTGGCAAAAAACGGTGTTTGCTTAATGGCCGAATGTAGAGAGTTGTTATAGGAGAACTCAGCGATTGGCAGCAGAGAGACCCAGTTGTCCTGAGAGAAAGATGAGAAACAGCGGAGGTATTGCTCCAAAGTTTGATTAGTTCTCTCCGTCTGCCCATTAGTCTGGGGATGATAAGCGGAGGAGAGTGCCAGCTCGATTTCCAGGGAATTACAGAGAGCCTTCCAGAACCGTGAGGTGAACTGAACACCACGATCAGATATGATGTTCGATGGGACTCCGTGCAACCTGACAATCTCTTTAATGAAGACCTTTGCTGTCTCCATGGCCGAGGGTGTGCCCTTCATCGGCAGGAAGTGAGCCATCTTGGTTAACCTGTCTACGACGACAAAGATGGTAGAGAAACCCTCTGACTGGGGAAGCTCTACAATGAAATCCATTGATATCATCTTCCACGGTCTTTCCGGGACAGGTAATGGCTTTAACAGACCCCAGGCTCTAGTCCGGCTATTCTTGTTCCGGGCACAGGTGGTACAAGATTCTACATAGCTCTTGCAGTCGTTCACTAACAAAGGCCACCAAAATGTGCGCTGCACTAACTCCGTTGTCTTCAGCACACCGAAATGTCCAGCCATCTTATGATCATGGCAGAGCTCCAGCACTGCCACCCTCAAATCTTCAGGGACTACGATTTTACCCTTGTGCCAAAAAAGACCATCCTGGGCCCTCACCAGCTCTCCGGAACTTGGGGTCCAATTAAAAGAAGCTTGTTTTATGCGGGATAATAGATCCACTTGAAGCAAAAGAAAATTTCCGGATGAAAGAATGGTGTCCGGATGCTCAGGTTTACCAGAATCAGGGAACATACGAGAAAGAGCATCCGGCTTGGTATTCTTGGAACCAGGTCTATACGTTATATGAAACTGAAATCTGGAGAAGAATAGAGCCCATCTTGCTTGTCGGGGTTTCAGTCTTTTGGCCGTTCGGAGATACTCCAGATTTTTGTGGTCCGTATAGACCAGGATAGGGTGTGCTGCACCCTCCAGTAGATAACGCCACTCCTCCAAAGCGGATTTAATGGCCAGAAGCTCCCGATCGCCAACATCATAATTTCTCTCCGCTGAAGAGAGTTTGCGGGAGAAAAAGGCCACTGGGTAGAGAAGGGCCTTTGGGCCTTGCCGTTGGGACAGAACAGCTCCGACTGCGACCTCCGAAGCGTCCACTTCAAGGACGAATGGTAGAGCAGGATCCGGGTGTTTTAAAATTGAGGCGGAGGTGAACAGCTCCTTGAGTTTTTCGAAGGCAGATTGTGCCTCAAGGGACCACTGGAATCGATTCCCTTGTCTGGTTATTTCGGTGATGGGGGCAATTATTGTAGAGAAGCCCCTAATGAACTTCCTGTAGAAGTTCGAGAAGCCGATGAACCTTTGAACCCCTTTTTTATCGGAGGGAGCGGGCCACTCCAGAATGGCAGATACTTTCTGCGGATCCATTTTTATACCATCAACAGAAATGATTAGGCCTAAAAACTGGATGCTTTGAAGTTCGAATTGGCATTTTTCTGGTTTAGCATAAAGTCCATGCTGCCTGAGACGGGCTAACACATTTCCGACATGCCTGCGATGATCTGAGACTGAGGAGGAAAAGATCAGGATATCATCTAGGTAGACAATAACATAAAGATCCAGGAAGTCACGGAAGATGTCGTTGACAAAATGTTGGAACGTAGCAGGTGCGTTGCACAGACCGAAGGGCATGACAAGGTATTCGTAATGTCCAAATCTGGTGCGAAAGGCTGTCTTCCACTCATCTCCTTCTCGAATGCGGATCAGGTTGTAGGCACCACGGAGATCTAGCTTGGTAAAGATTACTGCGGATCCTAATCTCTGGAAGAGTTCGGGCACTAAGGGTAGCGGGTAGCGGTTCTTGATTGTTACTTTGTTCAATTCCCGATAGTCGATACAAGGACGCAAGGAATGGTCCTTTTTCTCCACAAAGAATATGCCAGCCCCGGCCGGAGAGGTAGATGGGCGGATAAACCCTTTCTTCAGGTTCTCGTCGATATATATTTTTAGAGTATCCAGCTCCTGCTCTGTCAGTGGGAAAATCCTTCCAAAGGGAACTTCTGCTCCAGGTAATAGCTCGATTGGGCAATCGTAAGGCCTATGAGGCGGTAAGGCCTCTGCTCCTTTTTTGCTAAAGACGTCCAGAAAGTCCCAATAGGGTGCAGGGACCACCTGTTGAAGCTCGGATTCGGTGTCTAAACAGAGTAATTGGGTAGACTCAGCAGAATTTGTATGTAAGCAGTGTTGTCGGCAGTAATGAGACAAGAACTTGACTTCTCCACTGGACCAGTCAATGCTGGGGTTATGGGCCTGTAACCATGGCATCCCCAATATGATGGGAAAAAGGGGAGAGGAGATGGCATCCAGGCGCAGAAGTTCTTGATGGTTAGGGCCCATGGTGGCCAACAAAGGAATGGTTTCCTGCGTGACAGGGCCGGAGCGAAGAGAGGAGCCATCTGCGAGATGTACCGAGAGTCCCCGGACTTTGGGCTGAAGAGGAATGTGATGGTTGGCAACGAAGGTCAGGTCAATAAAGCAGCTGCAGGCTCCTGAATCAATGATGACTGTAGCTGGAATAATCTTTCCTGGAAGCTGTAGGGTGATAGACAGAGCAAGATGATTAACAGGTTTAGAGAAAGCAGGTGCACAAATTGAAGAGATGGACAGCGACTTAAGCGACTTACGTGTCTTATTTGGGCAAGACCTCACGAAGTGTCCCGGCTCCCCACAGTACATGCAGAGATTGTTAACTCTTCGGCGTTGGCGTTCTTCTGGATCGAGAGAAGGGCGGAATAGCCCGAGTTGCATTGGTTCAGAGGTGTCAGGAACTGATGTGGCCGGTGCCGGGAAGGACTGGCTGGGAGAGCTTGGAACCTTGGGTAGCATCCAGGTAGGGCGGAATTGGCTGGTAGACCTCTCGGAGCGACGCTCTCTGAGGCGTCGGTCGATCTGAATAGCCAGATTGATGAGTTCATCCAAGGTTTGGGGTACACCGACCCGTGCTAACTCATCCTTCAAGGGATCAGACAACCCCATGCGGAATTGATAACGTAAAGCCGCATCATTCCAACTAGTGTCGGAACTCCATCGCCTAAATTCCACCACATAGTCCTCTGCGGCTCTACGCCCCTGTTGAAGGGCGTGTAGGGCGGCTTCGGCAGTCGCTGTTACCTGAGGATCCTCATACAACTGGGACATGACGGTGAAAAAGGCATCAAGGTTGTCCAGTGCTCCAGACTTCCGTTCCAGGAGGCGGTGAGCCCAGGTCTGTGGTTCACCAGACAGGAGGGAGATCACAAAGCCCACCTTGGTCGCCTCCAAGGAAAAAGTGCGAGGTTGCAGGGCGAAGTAAAGCTCGCAGGCATTGCGGAAGGCACGAAATTTACTGCGGTCCCCCGCAAATCTTTCTGGTACGGGTACCTTAGGCTCTGGAGGTAGCATAACTACTGAGGGTGCTCCGGCCGATGAAGCAGCTTGTGGATGGGTTGGAACTGACAGGACCTGAACTTGTTCTTCCAGTCTTGTGTAGCCTTCCTGGAGGCTCTTCACAGCTTGCGTGAGACCCGCCAGGTGTCTACACAGTTCCTCCATGGGGGAGGTTCCCTGCTCGGGCTCGGACATGGCTGTCCGATACTGTCAGACTTGTGCGTAGCAGACAGGTGAGCCCGATGTAGCAGGGGGAGGCCTCCCTTACGTATCTGGTTACCGGCCCCTGGTAGTATGGACAGGAGGCACGGGAGCACAGAGTGGTATGAGAGCCTGGCGGGTAGCTGCAGGAAGATCCCGGTTAAGATGGTTATGGAGATCACCAGTCAACTGGAGCGCAGGCAGTGGGTGCAGAGCAGGAGTGGAGCGGGTTGGTCGGTCACAGGCAGAGGTCGGTAGCAGGCGGGCAACGCAGTACAGAGGAGCAGGCAGATTCGTAGTCAGGACGGTCCGGGATCAGTGGCAGGCAGCAAACAAGGAGGAACAGAGACAGGCCGGTGGTCAGGAGATTGGAATCAAACAGGAAACAGGAAACAGGAACACAGGAAGCTGAAGATCGGACAGCACCGAGCCCCCTGTGCAGATGGCTTAAATAGGCAGGTTGGCGCCAAACACCGGGCGCGCGCGCCTGCCGACGCGCGCCGACGCGCCGCGATGCCCACCAACAGAGCGCATGCCCAAGGGGACTCTCTGACAGTGTCCTTAAATTCATGCAGAGTGCCAGGGGCTTTTTTTTGGGTCCCAAAATCATTTGGAACCCTCCCCCCAACCGCTAAGTCAACCGGTACCAATCCTCTATCTGCTGACTTTGCCAAACCCATACAGGTTATACCTACCTCTTTTGTGGTCAGATTTCTGTATGAATTTCCCAAAGTATGTATTGAAAAGGCCTGCCAGAATACTTTCAAATGGTACTGTTTGAAATTTTCTTCTCCTATTATCTTGATAGGTAATTGCAGAATGTAAAAAAATGCTTCAATTTGTACAGTGTGTATTTATATTTTTATATTATTACACTTCTTACCTGTCCAGTGGGCTGTCAATAGTGTAAGTAGGGAGGGGCTGGCCAAAGTAAAACTAATTATTTATGCATTCAGCTCTCAATGAAGTGGAGAGGGTTACCTGCCAAAACATAACCCCCCCCCCCCAGGAATGTGATAAGTGGACCTTATATTTTTGTCTTTAAATACTCTTTAAAATAAATGTTATACTGATGTTGGCCAAGAATGTTTGTGTCTAATCTGCTTGCAATGTTTATGTGCAAACTGACTCCACAGTTTCCTTCAACACCACAGGAATGGCAGACTGTGGCTTCCAAATTTGCCCAGCGGTGGGACTTTCCCAACTGCGGAGGGGCAATTGATGGGAAACACGTCCACATCGTGCCACCCCCCAACTCAGGGTCATACTATTATAATTACAAGGGGTTTAAGAGTATTGTGATGTTGGCGGTGGTGTCTGCGACATATGAGTTTCTCTATGTGGATGTGGGGAAGAATGGCCGGATGTCGGATTGTGGAGTCATCGCCCAGACAGAGTTCTACACACGGTGGCTTGGGATTGCCACCGTGTGTAGAGTCCTTCCATGAAGAGAACATGGAAGGACTCCTGTTTGTCTTTGTCGCTGATGAAGCATTTGGGCTGGGTGATCACCTGATGCGGCCGTTCCCGATGAGGACTCTCACCTCGGACCAGAGGGTTTTTAACTACCGGCTGGCCAGAGCCAGAAGAGCGGTGGAGAATGCTTTCGGGATAATGGCCAGCCGGTTCCACCTATTCCTTACGGCAATCAACATGGCGGTGTCACGTACCTGGTAGCTTTTGAGCCCGAAGTGCAGAGAAGGACCTCCCTTACAGCTCCCACTCCTGTTCCTCTGGAATGGAGACAGAAGGCCAGGAGTGAGGAGGGGTATGGGTGCCTGGCAGGATCGACAGTCACCGGAAGTTCAGGAGTGGTGGCATCCTCTGGATCCAGAAGCTGAAGAGGAAGCTGGAATGCAGAGAGGACCCGGAGCCACAGCAGGTAGGAAAGCAGGTAGGTAAGCAGGTAAGTAAGCAGGACTGGAACCAGGAACAAAGTAGCAGGTAGTAGCCTGGAACGCTGGACTGGAACCTGGAACAAGGCAGCAGGTAGTAGCCTGGAACGCTGGACTGGAACCTGGAACAAGGCAGCAGGTAGTAGCCTGGAACGCTGGACTGGAACCTGGAACAAGGCAGCGGGTAGTAGACTGGAACGCTGGACTGGAACCAGGAACAAGGCAGCAGGTAGTAGACTGGAACGCTGGACTGGAACCAGGAACAAGACAGCAGGTAGTAGACTGGAACGCTGGACTGGAACCAGGAACAAGGCAGCAGGTAGTAGACTGGAACGCTGGACTGGAACCAGGAACAAGGCAGCAGGTAGTAGACTGGATACAGGTATCAGACTGAGGGATGGTCAAACAAGCCGGAGGTTGGTATCGTTCGATCAGCAGAGGTACCAGGGACAACACAGAGGGATGGTCAGGCAAGCCAAGAGGGTCTGGTGCAGGCGGGCAGCAGGATGGTCTAACAGGAAGCCGGGTCAGATAGCAGAGTACACAGGTCAGATCAGGTTAAGGCACACGGAACGCTGTAGAGCAGACAGCGGGGATAGAGTGTGACAGGCTGATTTAAATAGCCCGCCTGGCACTAGCGGGAGTGCGCGCGTGCCCGTGCGTGACAGCACCCGTGAACGCGTGCGCATGCGCAGTGGAACCCGCGCCCGTGTCCCCCTGCGTCTGGATCGCTGATTACTGGCAGGATCTTCATGACAGGTGGAATATAAACTTAACCATATAATCCTTGCATGCTGCATTCTCCACAACTATTTAAGAAGAAATTTAATGAACTATATTGCCTCAGTTGGGCCTGAGGCCGGACTTAACGAACAAACCCTGGCGGCGCTTGAAGCTGGCCATCCTGGCTTGCCCCCCCAAAGCGCCCGCGAGGTCCGTATCAAATATATGGGGTACTTTGCGGGTAGGGGGGCCATTGATATGCCAGAAAATCTTTCATAAACATTTGAAAAATACATTTTTTAGTTAAACTGAAATAATATTTCCTTTGATTTACAGCTTGTGTTTCTTTTAGCTGTCTCCTAGGTTATCCAACGGCCTTTTCTTTTTGCCCATTTTCTTCAACAATGCAAATGTAATTTATTTGACACATGAGGTGACAATCTCTTCTTCAGCGAACTATTATGTTGTGGGTCTGCTACACACACACCTTGTTTTTGTTGTTAATGTATGCAATGCATTAATGATAAAAATATTCATCATTTTCAGCACCATGAATTAATTTTGGTATGTCACGAAAATGGCATGATTGTGGCAAATGTTAAAGCACTGTGGGAGTTATTTACTAAAGGCAAATCCACTTTGCACTACAAGTGCACTGCAAAAGTGCACTTGGAAGTGCACTGAAACTGCACTGAAAGTGCACTTGTAGTGCGAAGTGGATTTGCCTTTAGTAAATAACCCACATTGTCACTGTAAACACCAACTTACTTAAAAAAAATGCTATTTAGCATTGAAAGAAGAAGCATTGTTGATTAGAAAAATGTTTACTTTGTGCACATTTACATGTGTGTTAGAAAAGGGTTTTTGAACAAACCAACATATTTTTGAAATAATATTTTGGCGTTTGACATTACAAAATAGCCTTTTTTGTGGCATGTTTAAAACCATAAAACAATACACAACTCAGGAACTTACAAAGTTCAATTTTGATAAATTGAAGGCAATATCAGACATTAGTTAGTATGTCCAAACTCTGTTGATCTTGGCTTCATCAGATGGGGTGATGTCACACCTGTGAAAGCCAAATTTTGAATATGCATACAAATTGGGAGACAAAATGGGGATTTCCCTCCTGATCCCATGCCTAATGTCAACATGTGCTAGCTCCCACCATGGGGGATCAATGGACGTGTTTCGAGGGTGCAACCCCTTCCTCTCAGCTACTTGAGTTGCGAGGAAGGGGTTGCACCCACAAAACGCGTACATTGATATCCCGTGATGGCAGATAGCACATGTTGACACACTGTGTGCATCTTCAAATTTGGCTTTCAATATACTTCCAAAAAGTTTAAAAAATATTCAAAATAACAACAAATTGAAGAATTTAGATGTGTTTTATATTCTGCCTAAAACATCAGTGATGTTTTTGAGTCTTTTTTTAACATCATTGATGTCTTCCTTGATCTTCTGTAAGTCACGATTGCGCACCATGATCTCCCCGATGAGGATCTGTGCACTTGCACTTGTGAAATGAGTTTCTTCTTCCACAACATCCACATCACCAAAATTCAAAAACACGACATGTATTATAAATATGCAGGCATCCATCTATTACCTGAAGCTGTGGTCTCAGACACTCACCTGTTGTTGTCACTATTTTGCCCACTTCATAAACCTCTCCTTCCTCAACATCTTGTGGTTGTGGTGTGGGGATTTGCTTTTCTTTAGGAGGTGGGGGGTCCCTGGTGTCCTCAGATGTCCCGAGTCTTTTCTCCCCTATGTGAATCAAAAAAGGTATACTTAGCACGCAGATATTTGAGGCGAGAAATAGTAATATGAAACATTGCTTGGAAGTGTCGTACAATGGTCTTTTTTGACAGAGTTCCAAGCTGAAGATATTATTTATTTCCCTTTATAAAGATGGAATACTTACATTTTTTGTACAATTTTCACACATGAAGACACTCCTAGCATCCACTGGAGCACCTGTGTGGGACACCCTAAAAAGGGTGTTCTGGTGTCCCACACTAGCGCTCCTGCGTCCAGATGTGTAAACAGCTGCTGAGTGTCCTCTCCTTACACTGAATCAAGTTTGCATTTCATTCTAGTACAAACTCATCTAGACAACAATGTCATAAACTTCTTTTAATACAAATAGGCCTGAACAAATGTAGTTAACCTGGATCTGTCAAAAACATTGTATTAGTGGGTGAACGAACGATGTTTACGACGAACGATTACTGTGCCCACGAACCTGAAAGTTGCCATTTTAAACTGTACAACAGTAAAGAATGGAGCAGAATGTAAGTAATAATAATAATGGGAACACACGACAACTACAGGCATACCCCACTTTTAAGTACACAATGGGGTTTATTTACTAAAGCTGTTAAGTGCAAAATCAGGCTCACTTCTGCATAGAAACCAATTAGCTTCTAACCCCAGCTTGTTCAATTAAGCTTTTGTAATAAAACCTGGAAGATCATTGGTTTCTATGCAGAAGTGTGCCTGATTTTGCACTTAACAGCTTTAGTAAATAAACCCCATTGTGTACTTAAAAGTGGGGTATGCCTGTACTTACTTTTTTTGAAGAACTCTCTTGATCTTTCTGTACTGATCCTGCTCCCTCAATTTCAGGTCTGACCAGCGTTTCCTCAATTGATCCTTGGATCATCGTACCCCAAAATTCCTGTGCAGACTTCTCACAACTTTAGCCATGATCTTGGCCTTTCTGACATTTCGGTTTGGGTAAGGTCCATGCTTCCCATCATAGTTGGCCCTCTTCAAGATGTCCACCATCTCCACCATCTCTATAAAGGACATATTTGGGGCCTTAAATCTCCTCCGGGATTGGGACGTCCGTGGCTCCGGCCTTTCGTTGTTGCTGCTGCTGTTGTCTGCATGCACTTGCTCTTTCTCCGCCATGTGTTCTCCCAGTGCGCTGAAAGACAAGGGGCGGGGAATAGACTAGAAAGAACGTCGGGGGTGGGCGGAGTTTCACGCATGTGCAGTGTATATAAAAGGGTAACACGCGTGCGTCGCACGTACGATCTGTGAGCGGAGGAAGGAGTAGCGGAAGCACCGATCGTTCTAACGAAGGTACAAGTTTAACTTGGTGGATCAGTGGCCTATACTGCTTCTAGATTGAGGCCTATTTTGGGACAAGATTAGGAGAGTTTAGCCTGACATTAGGGTTTAACTTGTGTTGTGTCTTGCGGAGAAAATGGATGGCTTCAATGATCACAACTTCCTCCCCCTATTCATAGACAAGTACAGGGAGCTGCCCTGTCTGTGGCAGGTGAAACATCCGCATTATAATCATAAACAAAAGAGGCAGGCAGCGCTGGAGAAACTGCTGGAGTTGGTGAAGCCACAGATTCCCACGGCAACCATCCCCTATTTGAAAGTAAAAATTGGTGGGCTGAGGAGCACTTATAATATGGTGCAATAAGGTCCAGGATTCCATGAGATCAGGAGCAGCAGCAGATGCCATTTATGTCCCCAGGCTGTGGTACTATGACAGACTGCGTTTTCTGTCAGACCAGATTGAAGTCAGGCAATCACTCTCAACCCTTCCTTCCACTATTCCTTCCACGCTTCCTTCCACCCCAGCTGAGGCTTCCGACATCCAACCTGGGCCTTCCAGCCAGGAAGAAGTGGAGGAGCCCAGCTTGAGCCAGGTATAGCATTGTTCTACATATTTCTTGTTGTAAAGAAATATGATTTAATGATGATACTGATTTAATAAAGTGTTTTACATATCAATAGACAGTAGTGGCCAAAAATGTTTGGGACAAGAATGAAAAATGCTGAGGTCAAAACGATAGTCTTTTCTCTTTGTTACCATTCAATTTGCGACAGTCATGAGCTGAAAATTGTGTGTGATTGACGAATAAAAAACTAAAACTATGTCCCTTTTTCATACACAGGAAAGCCTCAGCCAGGAGGAGGGCGTGGAATGTGACAGTCAGGAGGCTGTAGAATGTGGCAGCCAGGAGGTGGCGGGGGAAAGTGGAAGCCAGGAGGTGGCGGGGAAAGTGGCAGCCAGGAGGTGGTGGGGGTAAGTGGCAGACAGGAGGTGGCCCGGCCCAGTAGCCTGACTGAATCCCAGGTCCCCCCCTTCTGCCTTCCAACCAAAAGGCCCAGGGAGGGGAGTAACATGGAGGAGGCAGCGCTTGGGCTGATTCGGGAGGCTAATGCTGCCCTCAGAACCACCCCCACTCTTCAAGAGGCCTTTGCCTCCATGGCTGCATGCAAAATGCAGGAAATGGAAGAGGGCCAACGCCTCATCTGTGAGGAAATGATGTATCTGTCCCTAAATGAGGGGTTGAGGGGCTAACTCACAACCAAAACCCACCTGTGTGAGTTCGACCATCCTCCTCCTCCTCCTCCACCTCCTGCCACAACTCCAAAACAACAGCCTGGAAGCAAGCCTGGAAGGAAGAGTGGAAGGAAGACAAAAGTGTGATGGCCTGGGTTCAGTCTGGTCTGACAAAAGATGCAGACTTTTGTATTACCACAGCCTGGGGACATATATGTCATCTGCTGCTGTTCCTGGGGTAGAAAGGCTTCGCCAATTTCACACGTTTCTCCAGCGTTGCCTTCCTCTTTATTTTACTATGACCTATAATAAATGGCTATTTTGGATTCACAAATACTTGCCTATGTGTTTTAATTAAAAAAAGGACAGTTTTTTTGTGAGTAGGCAGGTACATTTCCTAAATACAATGTCAAATTAACAAGGAGCACAATGACACCAACCAGCCTCCTTGAGGTTAAAAAAATACAAGATAATAATGGTGTTGTGGTAACTTGACACACAAAACAAAAAGCAATATTATGGAGAGTGTGAGAAGGGGAAAACACTGCACTAAACCAAATAAAAGTGAACAAAACGACTCACACTCAAAGTCCAAATCAAAAGTGTCAAAAACTCGTGTAGGGCTCAAAAAAACTGTGACCTGAAGTGACTCAAAACAACCTGCAAACGAGGGTTGTATAAAAATACACCATACACACAAATATATATGAAATTAATATTAAAACATAAAAACAAAACAGAAAGTGTCCATATCCACATAGATGTATATGTGAAATGGAAAAGTTCTTTCTCCTCAATCTCCAATAGGAGTTAAAACATATGCTCAAGGTAAGGAGTTGAATGCACTGATGGGTACTTCAAACAAATTGACAGATGAGAGGTTGGGTACTCTTACCAAATAAGGTGGACGCACATACCATACGGTAGTGCGCCAAACAGGCTTGTAGTGCTGGATTCCTGATGGTATACCGTTACCAAGCTGAGTTGGATCAGCAGGTCTGCAACTCCAGGTCACTCACTAGTTGATTTATGGCTCCAGAACTCTCGAGACCCCGACAGATCCAAAGGACGATGTTAACGAGAGGGGGGGGTAACCATCAATGCCCAACTATAAAAAATTAAGAAAAAAGGAGCTCCATACGGCGCAGGTCAACCAAATAAATGGTTTACTAATATAAAGTTATCTTACAGCAAAGTGCAGGATACAGGATATTAGTGCCACAATGGAAGACTTTGTAGTCAAAACGCATCGGGCCAGCACCGCCTGCTTCCCACATTGCTTTTTATTCTCGTGTGATCACTTTTTATCCTGTATCCTGCACTTCTCTGTAAGATAACTTTATTTTAATAAACCATTTATTTGGTTGACCTGCACCATTTGGAGCTTCTTTTTTCTTAATTTTTTATATTTGGGCATTGATGGTTACCCCCCCCCCCCTCCTCGTTAACATCGTCCTTTGGATCTGTCGGGGTGTCGAGAGTTTTGGAGCCATAAATCAACTAGTGAGTGACCTAGAGTTGCAGACCTGCTGATCCAACTCAGCTTGGTACCGGTATACCATCAGGAATCCAGCACTACTAGCAGGGCCGCTGATAGGGGAGGACCACAAGCCCTGGTGTACTGGGACCGATAACATAGGGGGGCCCACACAGGGAGGGGGATTAGTGACAGACGACAATTGTGTTTCTTTTTCTCCAGTAGATGAAAGCTGCTCTCCTCCCCTTTCCCTGCTGCCAGCTTTTATCTGCTAAGAAAGATGCAGTCGTCCTTCACTAATCCCCCTCCCTATGTGCGCCCCTTCCTCTCCTCTCAGCACTGGTTTTTAACCACCTCAATACTGGGCACTTTCGCCCCCTTCCTTCCCAGACCAATTTTCAGCTTTCAGCGCTCTCACACTTTCAATGACAATTGAGCGGTCATGCAATACATCACTAGCCTAGTCTCAAAATACCAACCTAATCGCCATCTCCGTTTCTCCCAAGACGTCCTGCTCTCTAGCTCCCTCATCACCTCCTCCCATATCCGCCTCTAGGACTTCTCCCGAGCCTCGCCCATCCTCTGGAATTCCCTACCCCAATCTGTCAGACTGTCTCCAAATTTATCCACATTTAGGCAATCCCTGAAAACTTTCCTCTTCAGAGAAGCCTATCCTGCCTCCATCTAACAACTGCACTATTTTCTCCATTAGCTCATCCCCCACAGCTATTACCCTTTTGTATAACTTGACCCTCCCTCCTAGATTGTAAGCTCTAACGAGCAGGGCCCTCTGATTCCTCCTGTATTGAATTATATTGTACTTGTACTGTCCTCCCTAATGTTGTAAAGCGCTGCGTAAACTGCTGGCGCTATATAAATCCTGTACAATAATAATAATAATACCCAAATTAAATTTTTATCATTTTGTTCACAAATAGAGCTTTATTTTTTGCGATATAAGCGAAAAAAGAGCGGAAATTTGGAAAAAAAAAAACAACAATATTTTCTTCTTTCTATTTTAAAAGAAATCCAATAAAATCGAATTTTGTCATAAATTTAAGCCAAAATGTATTCTGCTTCATGTTTTTGGTAAAAAAAATCCCGTTAAGTGTATAATAATTGGTTCGTGTGATCACGGACACATGTGCGCAAATGATCATGTACAGATGTGCGCAGGTGACATATGTGTGCAGATAATCATATGTGGGGGACAGGTGTTTTTACTATGTGGGGACATGTGTTTTGGGGACGTGTTTTGGGGACATTGTGTGTTTACTTTGTGTTTACTTTGTGTTTTTACATGTGTGTGGGGACACTAGACTGGTGATCAGTGAGTAAAAAGCTGTAAAAAACAGCTCATACTCACTGATCACCAGCCGGCTGCAACGCTCCGCTCTCCTCTCCTCACTGACAACTTCCGTGTGAGGAGAGGAGAGCCGATTGCCTAGCAACCGGCTCTGTGTTTACATCACATGACGGCTGTGATTCGACACGGTCGTCATTTGATCAGGAGGGCCAATCGCAGAGCCCTCCTGCCGATCGGAGATGCGCTGTGTCCGGGTGACACGAGCGCATTGGGATCGCCCCGCTGCGCGGGCACGCGCGCGCACGATCCCGCTCCTTCTGAGGGACGTTCCTGAATGTCCACTCAGAAGGAGAGATAGCCCACCCGGCCGTTTATGTGCAGTGGCCGGGTGGGAAGTGGTTAAGGTTATTTCAGCTCCTCAGTTTCTCTCTCTATCTTAGGCTCCATTCACACTGATTTAAAATTCACTGCTTCTACAGGAGTTTTGTGTTCTGTCTGCAGAAGCAGCTCAATGTTATCCTATGTGTCCATGCACATTTGGACGTTTACAGGTGTATTTTGAGCTCAGCGTTTAGAGGCAGGAAAAAAAAAAGACCTTCTGGTTTGCGTCTCTGATTGGAGATTACTGGCAGAAAAAAAATGTAAAACTCTCCTAAACTTGTCTAAACTTTGTACAAAAAATGCTCTATATGAGTATTTTTTTCTGCTAGGTGAATTGGAGTTTTTTTTAAGCCCAGTGTGTATAGAGCCTAACTTTGTTTCTCTCCCTCTGATCCCGCAGCCTGTATATTTTTTTCATCTCGCCTTCATTTTTATTTATTAACTCAGTTTTATCTTTTAGATTTGGCAGGAATTCTATGAGTTATGTTGTATTTGTGTCTGCTGATAGTTTTATTGTATTTTTAGCAAAATATAGCTTTAATATTTTCTTGGGGGGGCCCTGTCAGGTAGTCTGTACGGGTCCCCGCGATTTCTATCAGCAGCCCTGACTACTAGCCTGTTTGGCGCACTACCGTATGGTATGTGCGTCCACCTTATTTGGTAAGAGTACCCAACCTCTCATCTGTCAATTTGTTTGAAGTACCCATCAGTGCATTCAACTCCTTACCTTGAGCATATGTTTTAACTCCTATTGGAGATTGAGGAGAAAGAACTTTTCCATCTCACATATACATCTGTGTGGATATGGACACTTCCTGTTTTGTTTTTATGTTTTAATATTCATTTCATATATATTTGTGTGTATGGTGTATTTTTATATAACCCTCGTTTGCAGGTTGTTTTAAATCACTTCACATTGTTTTCAGTCCATCGGGACTGACTTCCTTTTAATAGGTCACAGTTTTTTTAGCGCTACACAAGTTTTTGACACTCTTAATATTATGGAGAGCACTAAAAAAAAATCTAAAAAAAAGCAGGAGATCTTGATAAAAAAAAACCAAAAAAAAAACCCACTATAAACAAAAATTAAAAACATTATTATGGAGATCTGACGAAAAAAAACAATATTCAGGAGATCACGAGAAATAATAAAGAAATAATTTTTTTCAGAGTTTTTTTCACACTCTGTGTGAATATCAGCAGCAAAACAACTTCATTATTATATATATATATATATGTCATTATTTTCTTCATAAAAGGGAAAACCATGCATTTTAAAGCACATTTATATATAGATATGAAAGCACATAGGGCTTTATATATATAAGAGCAAATTCCTGTTAACCACTTAAGCCCCAGAAGAATTTACCCCCTTAATGGCCAGGCCATCTTTGGTTATGGCACTGCGTCACTTTAACTGACAATTGCTCAGTCATGCGATGCTATACCCAAAACAAAATTTATGTCCTTTTTACCACAAATAGAGCTTTCTTTTGGTGGTATTTGATCACCTCTGTGGTTTTTTTTTTGCTCTATAAACAAAAAAAGACTGACAATTTAAAAACAAAAACAATATTTTTTACTTTCTGCTATAATACATATCCAAAAAAAATATAAAAAAATTAATGTATTCATCAGTTTAGGCCAATATGTATTCTTCTACATACTTTTGGTAAAAAAATTGCAATAAACGTATATTGATTGGTTTCCGCAAAAGTTATAGCGTCTACAAAATAGGGGATAGATTTAGGGATTTTAAATTTTTTTTCATTGTTTTTACTAGTAATGGCGGCATTCTGCGATTTTTAGCGGGACTGCGACATTGCGGCGGACAAATCTGACCCCAAGTGACACTTTTTGGGGACCAGTGACATTATTACAGTTATCAGTGCTGAAAAATGCACTGATCAATATATAAATGATACTGGCAGGGAAGGGGTTAATCCTAGGGCGTGATCAAGGGGTTAACTGTGTTTCCTGGGTGTGTGTTCTAACTGTGTGGGGGATGGGCTTACTGGGACAACACAGAGACCGCTGTTTCTAATCACTAGGAACAGCAGATCCCCCCTGACAGCACGGGGATCCGTCTTGTTTACATAGGCAGATCCCTGTGCTGCCTCTCTGTATTGTGATCGCAGGTGGCAGGCGGACATCAAGTCCGCCAGACCCGCGGGCGAGCTCCCATGGCACGCAGCCACACTACCACATGCACGGACAGACGTACAGGTACGTCGGTTTACGCAGCCGAGCTGCCTTGCTACAGTATATATGCGGAAGGCTGTCTGCAAGTGGTAAAAGTGCAGACATGGTACAGGAGGTGGCTGTGCGGACATGGTACAGGAGGTGGTCATAGGCTGTGTGGACATAGTACAGGAGGTGGCCATAGGCTGTGCGGACATGGTACAGGAGGTGGTCATAGGTACATACATATTATGTACTGTATATGCTAATATGCATTTATTTTAATATATTAAGTGGCTAAGCATTGAAAGTCCATAAAGGTATAGTTTTAGTTATTCTCCCTAGGGTGGGTAAAGACATCTGGTAGCATTCTAGGAGATGGTGGCTGTTTTTTGTTTCTTTAATCTTCCTAGAAAAAATGTCTGTTTTGAGTTTGAATTCCATGTTCCTTCAATAAATCCCAGAAGGCGGGGGGGCATGGTAACTACCCACGAAGATGGCCGCATAAGCCGAGTGCTCCGCATGCCTGCCGGGAATTGAGCCCTTAACCAGAGCTGGAAAAGAATGAAGAGAAGTGGATGTGGTGCAAAATATATCACAGTATGAAAAACAAAAAAAATATATAGATAACAATGTGACAAAGTGCTAAGTGCATGCAATAAATATTCAAATTAAGTATCAATCCTAATTTATAAACAATCTTAAATCAAAGGTAATTTAGAATGTATCGGTGCTACCAAAGTGCATACAATCCAACGGTGTATCTGTGTCACACTCATACCCCCTTATCCTGCTGCACTCACCATATCAAACTCCCCACTAGGGGGTAGCCAGCATTCACAGTACCACTGACTGTAAGTAAATCCTTATCCAGATGGATGCCTTCTTGATATTCTCTGCCCAACTAATCTCATGCAAAGACAATAATTGCTTCCATAGCGTAACTCTGTATAACAAATGCTTTATTGCGCAAAATATACAGTGCAATTACATGAATATGAATAGATTCAAGCGTTTTCGGGGTGAACAAGGAAGTCCAGGACATAATGTGGCCACTTCTGATGACGTCTTTGTGACGAAACGTGTAAGTTGGAGCTACAGCGTCTATACGTCACATCCGGTTTCAGTCCGGAGCGCATCATGTCCCTGACTTCCTGGCCAGTCCGGCCCTGGATTCAGATTCCGATTTTGGATTCAGAATACTTCATTAATCGCAAAGGAAAATTATTAAGATTCAGTTATACTCAAGGAAGACAAAACAAATCACAATGACAAGCAAAAACTAAAGGCACAATAACAAACAAAAAGTAAAGGTAGCAATAACAGTACATTAAAGAGGTTCTAAAGGCTGAAGATTAGGCTGTGTGCGCTGCACAGTGCATTCTAAGCCCTGATTGGGCAAAGCTTTGCCTAATCAGTATGCAGTGAATAGCTGATTGTTAAGGAGCGGGTCGGGAAGCTGGCCACGGCATGCTTAACAACCGATGAGCCATTAGCTGTCAGTGGGCTTCCCCGCTGACAGCTGAATAAAAAAAAAACATTGACGGCAATAAAGTGAAAGAATAAATGGAAAAAAAAATGGCATGGGGTTTCCCCCAAAATCCATACTAGACCCTTATCTGAGCATGCAGCCCAGCAGACCCTCCTGAACCAGGCCACATGCCCTCAACATGGGGGGGGTGGGTGCTTTGGGGCTGGGGGGAATCTGCCCCTCCACCCCAAAGCACCTTCTCCACATGTTGCTGGGGACAAGGGCCTCATCCCCACAAACCTGGGCTGTGGTTGTGGGGCTCTGCGGGCAGGGGCTTATCGGAATCTGGAAGCCCCCTTTAACAAGCAGGCCCCCAGATCCCGGCCCCCTATGTGAATGTACCTGTACTCATTCACCAAAAAAGTGTTAAAAAGTAATAAAAACACAAAAACAGCTTTTGAAAAATCCTTTTAAAAAAAAAAAAAAATTATGTAAATCCACTATTTTTTGTATTTTTAATAAAGGAATTGTCAAACTCTCTCTGTTTTTATTATTTTTTGACACTTTTTCGGTGAATGGGCCATACTCATTTACAGGGAGGACCAGGATCTGGGGGTCCCCCCTGCCCCAAAGCACCCCCCCATGTTGTGGGCATGTGGACTGGTATGGTTCAGGAGGGGGGTAGGTCAGTGTAGGTAGGCCAAGGTAGTGGTCAGGTAGGTCAGTGTAGGGGTCAGGTAAGTCAGTGTATTGGTCAGGTAGGTCAGTGTAGTGGCCAGGTAGGTCATTGTAGGGGTCAGGTAGGTCAATGTAGTGGTCAGGTGGGTCAGTGTAGGGGTCAGGTAGGTCAGTGTAGTGGTCAGGTAGGTCAGTGTAGGGGTCTGATAGGTCAGTGTATGTGTCAGGTAGGTCAGTGTAGTGGTCAGATAAGTTAGTGTATTGGTCAGGTAGATCAGTGTAGGGGTCAGGTTGGTCAGTGTAATGGTCAGGTAGGTCAGTGTATGTGTCAGGTAGGTTAGTTTAGTGGTCAGGTAAGTCAGTGTAGGGGTTTAGGTAGGTCAGTGTAGTGGTCAGGTAAGTCAGCGTAGGTGTCAGTGTAATGGTCATGTAGGTCAGTGTAGTGGTCAGGTATGTCAGTGTAATGGTCAGGTAGGTTAGTGTAGGTAGGCCAGTGTAGGGGTCAGTGTAGGGGTCAGGTAGGTCAGTGTAATGGTCAGGTAGGTCACAAGTGTTACATGGACAGGGCAAAGAGGGTGGGGTCAGGGGTGGAGTCAGGGGTGGTAGGTCAGTGTAGGGATCAGGTAGGTTAGTGTAGTGGTCAGTTAGGTCAGTGTAGGGGACAGGTAGGTCAGTGTAGGGGTCAGGTAGGTTAGTGTAGTGGTCAGGTAGGTGAGTGTAGGGGTCAGGTTTGTCAGTGTAACGGTCAGGTAGGTCAGTGTATGTGTCATGTAGGTTAGTTTAGTGGTCAGGTAGGCCAGTGTAGGGGTCAGGTAGGTCAATGTCATGGTCAGGTAGGTCAGCGTAGGTGTCAGTGTAATGTCAGGTAGGTCAGTGTAGTGGTCAGGTATGTCAGTGTAATGGTCAGGTAGGTTAGTGTAGGTAGGCCAGTGTAGGGGTCAGTGTAGGGGTCAGTGTAATGGTCAGGTAGGTCACGTGTGTAACATGGGCAGGGCAAAGGGGGTGGAGTCAGGGGTGGAGCCAGGGGGGCTGCAAAATTAGGTTTCGCCTAGCCCTGAATCCCATATACACAATCTTATATCCACAGTTGATCCAGAGGAAGGCGAAAAACCCCAGGAAAAGCATGATCCAATTTACTACAGCAGGGGAAAAAATTATTTCCTGATCCCTCGGGAGGCAATCAGATATTCCCTGGATCAACTTTATCCATAAATGTTAGTACCCAATTATATTATGTACATTTAGGCAAGAATCCAGGCCTTTTTTAAAGCAATCTACTGAGCTGGCCAGAACCAGGTCTTGAGGGTATTATTTCCACATTTTTGCAGCTCTTACTGTGAAGAAACCTTTAAAGAGTGTCCCCTTGTCCTCAGTGATGACCTTAAAGTGAATAACTCAACACCAAGTTCACTATATGGACCCCTTATCTATTTACATGTTGATCATATCCCCCTTAATCTCCTCTTCTCAAGAGAGAATACATTCAGTTCCTCTCATCTTTCCTCATAGCTGAGCTCCTCCATGCCTCTTATCAGTTTGGTTGCCCTTCTCTGCACTTTTTCCAGTTCCCTGATATCCTTTTTGAGAACTGGTGCACAAAACTGAACTGCATATTTCAGATGAGGTCTTACTAATGATTTGTACAGCGGCAAAATCATATCTCTCTCTGGCGTCCATACCTCTCTTAACTGCTTCAGCCCCGGAAGGTTTTACCCCCTTCCTTACCAGAGCACTTTTTGTGATTTGGCACTGCGTCGCTTTAACTGACAATTGTGCTGTTGTGCAACGTTGCACCCAAACAAAATTGATGTCCTTTTCTTCCCACAAATAGAGCTTTGTTTTGGTGGTATTTGATCACCTCTGCGGTTTTTATTTTTTTCGCTATAAACAAAAAAAAAGTGACAATTTTGAAAAAAACAACACATTTTTTTTACTTTTCGCTATAATAAATATCCCCCAAAAATCTATAAAAAAAACAATTTTTTCCTCACTTTAGCAAAAATTCTACATATTTTTGGTAAAAAAAATCGCAATAAGCGTATATTGATTGGTTTGCGCAAAAGTTATAGTGTTTACATAATAGGGGATAGTTTATGGCATTTTTTTTATTAATTATTTTATTAGTAATGGCGGCGATCTGCGATTTTTATCAGGACTGCGACATTATGGCGGACACATCGGACATTTTTGACACTATTTTGGGACCATCGTCATTTATACAGCGATCAGTGATATAAAAATGCATTGATTACTATGTAAATGACACTGGCAGTGAAGGGGTTCACCACTAGGGGGCGATGAAGGGGTTAAGTGTGTCCTAGAGAGTGATTCTAACTGTGGGGGGGATGGGTTACTAGTCACATGACAGCAATCACTGCTCTCGATGACAGGGAGCAGTGATCTCTGTCATGACACAAGCCAGAATGGGGAAGGGCCTTGTTTACATAGGCACTTCCCCGTTCTGAGACTCAGTGACACGATCGCCAGGAGACTGGCGGACATCAAGTCCGCCGGTCCCGTGGGCACGGCCTGCTATCCCTGGCTCTTAAAAGGGACATACAGGTATGCCCATTTGCCCACCACTGCTATTGTGCCGACGTATATGGGCGTGCGGCGGACGGTTAATACAAGAAAGGACTTTGCTCGCTTTGGAAACCGCAGCTTGGCATTGCATGCTAATATTGAGCTTATATCAGTGTAGCCTCACCAGTGCCTTCTCATCAGTGGCCATCAGTGCCTTCTCATCAGTGCTGCCTCATCATCGCACATTAGTGAAGGAGATAAATGACTTATTTAGAAAACGAAGAAAAAGAGGAAAGAATGGCGGGGGACAGAATCGGTGGGGGACACTGATGGCTGGGGAGACAATGGCAGCGCAGATGAGGATGACAAAATGGAATGGGACACTAATGGTGGAGGACAGAATGGTGGCACAGATTAAGAGGAAAGAATGGCTGCCACATATGAGGAGGCACTGATGAGATGGACAGAATGATGGGCACTGGTGATACGGACAGAATAATGGGCACTGAAGAGATGGACAGAATGATGGGCTCTGATGAGGACACAATGGCAGGCACTGATGACAGAATGAAGAGACAGGATGTGATGTCAGTCTGTGCATAAAAAAAAAGTGCATGAAAACTTATATCCATGTGCATAAAAAATCACTTAAACATGTGTGAAAACTGATGTAAACTCACGTATCTGCAAGTGAAATCCGCTTGGTTTTTTCCATCAGTTTTTATGCATGTACAGTATGGTGTGAATGAGGCCTTGAAGTAAAACATGACCGCTGAAGAATCAGACTTCATTAGAAATTAGTTATATGCCATCCAGGCAGCCAATGTGCTTGTGTACAGTAGATGATTTTGTGGAATGTAGTAATGAAAGCAGTGATGACTCATAGAATGCAGTAACATAGCACTGAGGTCCCGAGATCTCCAGGTTTCAACAAGAATTAAACATTTAGTTCCCCATTGGTGACTCATCACCTGGATATAATGATGATGAATATCAGTCAAAGCTTGGCATTTGAACCTGGTGATGAAGTATGCTGATGTGGGCATTATGGGAGCGCCTTTACGTAGGTGTCCTATTTATTATGTTTTTTTTAATATTGTATATAAAGTAGGGATGGGCAAAACTATAAGTAAGTGAATCATAGATATTTATCTTTTTGGGTCTTACTCCATTAATTTAACTTGTTGTATAATGTCAACCATTTACTTGTTAGTGTGCCCCTTGGTAAAATTGTCTTGCTGCTATGGGTACAAATAAACATAAAAACTAGGAGTACAGAAAACTGCTGCTACCAGTTTAGGGCTCTTGCACATGAATGCCTGAGCCTGTGCAACGTAAATTCCATGTAAATGCGGTCAGCCATACTATTCATTAATTATGAAGGCTCTGCTTCCTGCTTTGCAATGCTATGTAATGGTTTTGCATTACTGTCCCTCCGTATAATGCAAGTTCACAGGTCAGCTTACTCATTGAGAACAGTTTAAATCCCTATATGTCAGTTACAGGAACAGAATAGCTGCAGTGAGCCACTGAGAGCTCTTGACCAGCGTAGACCAGATGTCCCCAACCTTCTTGATATCTGCCCGACCACTCGTACTCCACCTCCCCCCTTACCGCTACCTACAATTAACTAGACCACACTTAGAATTGGAGTACAAATGGCCATGGCAGCCTTTTATTAACAAAATATTAAAATTGTACAATCTTTAACACATAAACATCTGAAAACAAAACTATCAGTCACTCAGCCTGTTGGTCTTTGATGGCACTCCAAAATTAAAATATATTCCACTTCTACACTACGGGACCTTTTTCCATAATAGGCCTCCAGCCGTAACACACCAGCTCGGAAACAACCCACTACCCACAGTGCAACCATTACCATATTCCAACTAACGGTTCTAACTGGAATACACCGGAGGGGCACATACTACCGATGAGTCCCCAACACTTCCATCTCGTATGTTTTTTCTTACACCATCAAAGACCAAAACACCGCCAGCCGCTCTGCTGCTATGACGTAACCTGCTTGCACTGTTCCTGTAAATAAAAAAACACAGACAAACAAACAGGGGGGGTGGGTGGGAAACTGCTTCATGCCTGGCCCTTCTCTATTTTCTCTTCTTTTTTCTTGCTTTGGGTCTCACTTGACTAGTGTAGACCAGATGTCCCCAACTTTCTTGATCTCTGCCCTACCACTCGTACTCCACCTCCCCCCTCACCGCTACCTTACACATACCACTGATGAGTAAGGATGAGCTGAACACCCCACTTTTCAGAACTTGCGATCAGGCAAAAAATTCAGACGAACACAAGAACACTGTTAAAGTCTATGGGACACGGACATGAAAAATCAAAAGTGCTAATTTTAAAGGCTTGTATGCAACTTATTGTCATAAAAAGTGTTTGGGGACCTGGGTCCTGTCCCAGGGGACATGTATCAATGGAAAAAAAAAGTTTTAAAGACGTCAATTTTTTGGGAGTAGTGATTTTAATAATGCTTAAAATGAAACAATAAAAATGAAATATTCCTTTAACCACTTCAATACCGGGCCTATTCTGGCATTTCTCTCCTTCATGTAAAAATCATAATTTTTTTGCTAGAAAATTACTCAGAACTCCCAAACATTATATATGTTTTTTTAGCAGACACCCTAGGGAATAAAATGGCGGTCATTGCAACTTTTTATCTCACACGGTATTTGCGCAATAATTTTTCAAACGTCTTTTTTTTGGAAAAAAAATGGTTTTATGAATTAAAAAATAACAAAACAGTAAAGTTAGCCCAATTTTTTTGAATAATGTGAAAGATGATGTTACGCCGAGTAAATAGATACCTAACATGTCACGCTATAAAATTGCACACAATCATGGAATGGCGCCAAACTTCATTACTTAAAAATCTCCATAGGCGACGCTTTACATTTTTTTACAGGTTATCAGTTTAGAGTTACAGAGGAGGTCTAGTGCTAGAATTGTTGCACACGCTCTAACACAAGCGGCTATACCTCACATGTGTGGTTTGAGCGGCGTTTACATATGTGGGCAGGACTTACGTGTGCGCTCGCTTCTAAGCGCGAGCTACCGGTGACAGGGGCATTTAAAAAAAAAATTTATTATTATTTTTTTTACTTTATTTTTTTTATTTTTACATTTTTTTTTACCTTTTTTTTATTACTTTTATTCCTATTACAAGGAATGTAAACATCCCTTGTAATAGGAATCTATGTGACAGGTCCTCTTTATGGAGAGATGAGGGGTCAATAAGACCCCACATCTCTCCTCCAGGCTGGAAAGCATGAGATCGGGAAAAAAAATTTCACCGATCTCATGCTGACAGCCGTGATCGCGGCTTCGTTTATTTCCGGGTACCCGGGCGTGACGTCATAACGCCACGCCCGGGCCTCCAACGGTCATAGAGATGACTGGTGACCATCTGGTCACCAGTCATTTCTATCGTCAACATCCGGCACCGGCCGATTCTTTCTCCGGGCACCCGATGGCACGGGAGAGCCCGGAGAAGCACTGGATGGCGGCGGGAGGGGGGACGTCCCCTCCCGTCGCCTATAAGAACGATCAAGTGGTGGAACTGCTGCTATGATCATTCTTATTGTGCACAGAATCGCCGGCTGAAAAGAATGATATCTGAATGATGCATCTAGCTGCAGGCATCATTCAGATATCACCCCACAAATAGAGGACGTCATTTGACTATAGCCGGGTATTGAAGTGGTCGTGCCTGGGGGGTGTCTATAGTATGCCTGTAAAGTGGCACAGCTTTCCCGTGTTTGGAACAGTATCACAGCAAAATGACATTTCTAAAGGAAAAAAGTCATTTAAAACTGATCGCGGCTGTAATGAATTGTTGGGTCTCGGCAATATAGATAAAACTCATTAAAAAAAACAGCATGGGTTCCCCCCGTCCATTACCAGGCCCATTGGGTCTGGTATGAATATTAAGGGGAACCCCGAACCAAAATTTTTTAAAAAAATTGCGTGGGGGTCCCCCCAAAATCCATACCAGGCCCTTCAGGTCTGGTATGGATATTAAGGGGAACCCTGCACCAATTTTTTTAAAAAATGGCGTTGGGCCCCCCCCCCCAAAATCCATACCAGACCTTGCACAGTCCCAATGTCCCACGAATTTCCATCTTGAGCACCACCAATTTATCCTCCAGCAGTCGACACTCCATAGCGCCCGAAAAACTGAGCACAGTAGTCGGGCCCTCCGTCTTATCCGCAGCGGAATACAGAATCTACCCGCATTGTGCTGCAACGTGGACAAAAGTATCACACACACACATTAGATGAAGGCAGCCCCATGCAAAGGAAATCATCCAAATAATGAATGATGAAATTCAGCCCCGATACATCACGAACCACCCATTCAACAAAGGAGCTGAACGTCTCGGACAAGGCGCAGAAAATGGAGCAGCCCATGGGCAGATAGCGAACCACATAAAATTCCTCTTGCCAGCAGCACCCAAGCAGGCAGAAACTGCCTGGATGGACTGGAAGCAAGCGGAAAGCGGATTTAATGAAGGATTTTGCCATTAGCGCCCCCTTTCCATATCGGCAAACCCAACCAACTACTGCATCAAAAGAGGTATAAGACACTGTACACACTTCAGGATCTATGCCATAGTTGACTGAACCTCCCTTCGGGAAAGACAGGTGGTGAATAAGGCCGAAACTTGTGCGGCTCCTTCTTAGGCAACACCCCCAGAGGTGAAACCACCAAGTCCGGCAAAGGCTTAACCCAGAAAGGCCCGCACATGCGACCCAGTGCCACTTCCTTAGCCAACTTCTCAGAGACCACCCCAGGATGCTGCAATGCAGAACACAAATTCCGTGCCATAGGCGGGACGGCAGCCAAATGGGATCCTAAAACCCTCCAAGAATTCCGCGTCCAACAGCCTCGCCATGTTCCGGTCTGGGTACCTATTCAGGAAAGGTTACATCCTCCCCACCCTCACCGAAGTCATCCCTCTTGTTAGCAAACTCTCAGGCATGGCCTTAGCCTTTTTTGAAGCAGCGGGACACGGGATGAGAACCTCCACAGCCGGAGCACTCATGTTTAAAACGGCATGCCCCCCCAAACTTACATGATCCTTCGTTGTACTGCCAATAGAGACCCAATTTCTTACTGCCCGATTGTCCTAAACCACCGCCCCACCCCCCTCCCCCCCTGGAAAAAACGGATTCGGAGCCTGAGCTGAGTACATCAGACGCATCCAAAGGCTAATGTCTTTGTGGTCCCAGCGGAGAGATGGACGGACGACCCTAAGCTGTCGGGAACTGCTCGTCGTACCATAGCCATGCCGATCCCCCGTACACTCTGTGAGCCGCTACGATGGTGTCCATGTAACAAAAGAGCGCTGAACAGTGTTCTGGGTTCTTCTCCCCAGTTACGCTTGCCATAATGGCAAACGCCTGCAACCAGTTAAAGAAAGTCCACGGAATCAATCTGTACCGCTGCTTCTCCTCATCCTCCTTCTTGGTGTCGTCGGGCTTGAGCCTATCCAGTTAAATTTCCTTGGGGTAGCAAAGAGAAGATCTATACATACTCACCCTTGCAAATCACAGTTGCAAATCCTGGATTTCCTGTTTTAAATGTGCCCCCAATGGCCCCTCAAAGCACACGTAAACCTCACATTTTGCTGCATTGGCAATCCTAACAGCATCCATTTTATCCGTGACCTCCTGCGACACTTCAGCCTTCTCCCCTGCCGCCGCACCTACAGACACCAGGGGAGATACCGTAAGCCCTGGAATGACAGACGCAATCCCCGTGACCGGGGGGGGCGGGGGGACCACCCCGCTTGACCCCGTCCCGGCGCCGTCCGCAACTGACCCGCCACCTGGCGGGACACGCAACGACACCTGCGGGGGCTGAACCCCTTTACCCCTAGCAAATCGCTGCACCAAATCCCACAGACCCCCCAGCAAGTCTTGCAGCTGTGCATCTGTCCTGGAAGCGGCAAGTGGAGCGCCTGCCACTTGTGGGCCAGCCGCCACACCCGCAGATGACTGCGGCGTGGCTCTAGCAGCCACTGCGGCACCCCCATCCACTACCCCCAACAACCCACACAATGCAGCACTCAAAGAATTGGTAGATAATGAAGAGGACTTACCAGGCTGACCAGGGGTGCCCCCAACAGCCGCCGCTCCAGGATCCACCGGTGCCGTGTGACTCTGCACCTCCTCCTCCTCTGAGAAAGACAGCTTGCCCTCCAATCGCACTCCAGGAGATTGTTGGTCCTCCATTTGCAGAATCCCAGACGAGGAGGGCCTAGATGCCGTAGATCCTTTGCGCTTCTGGCCCCGCCTACCAGCACCGGATCCACCCACCGATGCGCCACTTAACTTGCCCCCCGATGTCCTGTTGCATCTCCGCCTTCCCTCCATCCCAGCAGGAGGACCTGCCTTCTCATTGGAGCCGCTGGCTGCATCTGGTAACGGCCGGGTGGCCATGGCTGCATTTCTCCCTCGCCGAGACTTCCCATGTGCAGTCACCGCTGAGGGGACCTAGTCCTTTGGCTCCCGACATTTCTGCTGAGCAGGTGGGGGAGAGGCGCATGCGTGTCCCGTTACCCCGCCCACCAAGCTCCGCCGATGGCGAGGATTCCGTCCAGGTGTGCCACCCGCAGAAGCTGAGGAGCGCTTCGCCGGTGGGTCTGACGGGTGCCAAGCGGGGCTCCTACCGTGGCGCAAAGCTCGGGGGGAGGATCCCGGTGAGAAACGCTCCGGAGGCCTAGACCCCCGAGCCTATTGGAGCTCCTGCCCCCCCGCTGCCGACCCGGATGCCTGGCCCTCTAGAAGGGAGGACACCTGGCTGTGCAGCCATTCGGGTCCCTTGTTTGCGGCAGCCGCCCGTAGCTGGGCCAGAATCCAATCCACGTCAGCCATGGTGCTGTGATGTCTAACAGTGTGGAAACTGCTTCCTATCTCATCTGCCCCTACCACTGGTGCCCAGGAGCCCCTCCTCCCCCTTAAATAAACAAAAGCCCTCCCAACTCTGCTCTTCTCCACCAATCCTTTCTTCTTCTTGCAAATCTTCACTGCCTTTTAACCCTATGCTGTCAGTGTCTCCCCTTCTCACACTGTCAGGCCCGGCCCTCCCCTATTTTCTCTTCTTTTCTCTCGCTTCAGGTCTTAATTTGAAGCTGCTGATCTACAACTATCTTTGTATAATTAAATAACAAAAATGGGAAAAGCAAGCTTTAGGGCTCATGCAAACTGGGCTTAAAAAACGCAGCTTTTACAGGCGTTTGATTTTTTTATTTTTCTGCCTGTAAATGCACCTCTATTTTAGGCTATGCGGCCATGCACACACGCACATTCACAGGCATATTTGATAAAGAGTGTTTACAGGCAGAAAAAAAAAACATCAGCAACATCAGCAAAAAGTTCTAGAGAGGAGCATTTGGGCAGAAAAAGTGCTTGGCACAACTAAAAAGGGTTCAAGGTGGTTCTAAAGCCAAAATATTTTTTCACCTAATGCATTACCTGCATTAAGGTGAAAATAACCTCCACTAGCTGTTCCCTCCACCCTGATTCCTAAATACTTACTCGAGTCCTGTATTGATCCGGCACTGTGCCCATCTGCAGCAGCGCTGGTCTCTCTCCATGCTCTCACAGGCAGTGGGTCAGCAGTGGGAGCCATTGGCTCCTGCTACTGTCAATCGAATCCTGTGACAAGGGAGTGGGTGGCATGGTTGAGCTGCACTGTGTGTATATGAACGTACACAGACTGGCTCTGGAGCGCTCCTGCACGTATTCCCCCATAGCAAGCTGCCTGATTTTAAAGCTGGCCATAGATGGTTCGAATTTTGGTCGGTTTATCAGGGACTGGCCGAGATTCGATCCATATATGGGCAGGCTGATTGTACCAAAATTGATCCATCCATTGATCGGTACAACTAGCATGTCCGATTTCTAGCACGCAATTATTGCCAGCGGCTATAACCACTAGCAATATTCACTGTGGTTGATTTACTAAAACTGGAGAGGGCAAAATCTGGTGCAGCTCTGCATAGAAACCAGTTAAAGTTAAAAGTTGATTGGCTACCATGCACAGATGCTCCAGAGTTTGCAGTCTCCAGTTTTAGTAAATCAACCCCACTGTGTTCTCACAGCGGGGATGGATCCCCGTGGCACCACCCCCCACTCCCCGCTGGGAGTACACAATAGCTCCTTGGGAGGGATTCCCCCATCAACAGAATCAGTGGTCGCAGGAAAGAAGCTTGCATAATTTATGGCCTGCTTAAGCCCTATGCATCTGTCATTCTTTTAGCCAACGAGGATGTCCCAGTGGCTAATATGGGTTCTCTCTTCACAATGGGGAGGGAGTAATGATGGATGGGCAGGTGTGGGGGCTTATCAATGAATTTCAGAGTTTCAGAATTTAAAACCATTTCAGTGGGGTGAACAAAGGAAAGTTTCTAGCTAATAAATTCAGAACATATTTTTTTTTTTACACAAGTGTCCTAAATATGCTTAAAGTCTATCAAAAAGCCAATGCTTTTTTTAGCTTAGCATAGGGCAGAAAAGGATCAGGGCCCCTGTCTGGTTTTATTACCATCTATGAAAGTCACTCTCTTTCTCCTGGTGATCGGTGTCACCAGAACAGAAATTAGGGAGGAAAATCCAACATTTTGAGTTGTCACGAAACCAGGACTTAAGGTGAAAATTTTTAGTGAGGACACTTGTTCCAATGACAGCTGTCTAAGAGGATATTTCTCTCACTTTAGAATTTCCTCGCACTTCATGTTTTATCTACAGGACAAAAAGTGAAGGTGACTCACTCGAGTGGGTACATATGGCATTACCTACTCTATCCTGCTCTAATGCAAAAAAAAGAAAATGGGGCTTAAGATATACTTTGATTGATAAGGCAGTCAGGTACTTTAAAATAATTACATTTAGACTTAATTCTTATGAGTGCCAAGTACATAGTACACCTGAAAATCCTATTTTTAATTCATAGTCCTCTGAGTGGACAGGCCATCTGAGTAAGCCACTGACAATAACAGTGCTGTAGGATCAAAACCAGACAACATGTTGCTCTTTGGTGGCTTGAGCATTTTCTAATCTAGTTAGTTTTTACTGTACATCTAAAATGTGCCTAAAAAAACGTGCGTGGATTGCATTTCTTTAGCTGTAGCAAGCACTGAGAAAGCTATATCTAGCTACCAGCATTATTTAAATGGTTGCAAGATAATAATAGTTTATGCTCATCTGGTGTTAATGTCTTAGTTATATTATTTTCTTCCTCTACAGATTACAGTACACACTGTGATTCTTGTAATTTAAAATCAGATGCCTTGTTATTTTCTTAGCAGCTTAAACGTATAATTTAAAGGTCTAAAACAGTTTTCACTCAAACGTCGTTTCAGTATTTATATTCAACTCTTCCATCTCTGGTTTTGTTAATTAAATACATCCAGGATTAATATTTTTTACATTGTTTCAGGTCAAACATTCCTTTAAACATATTTTACAAAGTTGGCTCTAACACCACATGTTTCTGTTATGGTTTTCTCATGCCTCCAGATATTTTTCTTTGTAAAAAGAATGAATAAAGTAGTATAAGCCTACAGCATTCAAACAATGGAAGTCCCAGTTTGGAGTGGGCATACCCAGGGGCTTAGAAGGGGAAACAAGGGCACAACTGACTCCTTACTTAGAGCATCCATCAATAGCATAGGCACAACAGCTAGACTAGTATGAACTAGTAATTGGCCCCTTTATCATGATAGTCACAGAGTTCAAGCAGCTTCTTGGCCATGCCACAATTATCTCTTCTTTCCAGCCAAGAGATTGACAGACCACTAGAAGAATGGGGAGAGAAGACTGAGACTCTGACTGGCCGCATTAGTGACTCAGTGAGCCCCAGCCAATAAAATGGCAGAGAGTGAGAAAGAAATGTGGGTGGGAACCTGAAGCCTGGTCCCTAACCCACAGAAACCAGAGCCAGGGAGAGAACTGGGGAGAAAAAAACCTGCAGGAAGTCAGGGGGACAAACGAAGGAGGGCCATTAATGGTCTGTGTATGGGGCAGAGTCTCCATATTGCACCCCCTAAATCCTGCTTTGCCCTCTCCTGGTCATCAGGGACACTGAGGGAGAGTAATTTGGTTGATAAGGGGCCTTTGGACCCTTTTTTTAATGAAAACTTGCTTGCTATTTACTGAATCTTGCTGTTGCAAGTAGAGTTCTATCCAGGATACTGTCGGACTGTTTCCTCAAGATGTAAGTACATTTCTGTTAGACTGCAACTTGTGATACACTAATTAAAGCATATTTTGTGGGTTCAAGGACTGTGCCATATGTTACCATGTACACAGTGAGTAAGTTATAGGTTTCTCCCCAGTTGTGCCACACCCACATTTTGCCACAGCATGCACTGCCTCATTTTTTTTCTCTGGTGACCAACACTGAACCCCCCAAGATAAAAACAATATCTACACACCAATAAAGAGCCAAGTTTAATTCTTCAAGGTGGTCCAAGAAAAGATAGCAAGAGCAGTTCAGGAGAGGCTATTTCATCAGTCCCGGGCAATGTTTCTGTCTAAGGGAACTTTTACTTAAGTGGCTCAAATCTCTAAAGGTTTTTTACCTTAATACATGCATTAAGGTAAACATGTTTCCACTGCCTATTCCCTCAGCCCCCCCCCCCCCCAAATATTTATGAAAGTCCTATATTAGACCAGTGCTGTGACTGACTGCAGTTCTTCTCTTCCTGCTCTCACAGGCTGCACTGGTAGCAGCAGGAGCCAGAATCAAAATTTGTCAGGAGACAGCGGGGAGGCATGGCTGAGTTGGGCTCTCTGTCTATGGACGCACACAGCCTGGCTTGGGAGCTCACCCACACGTGTGCCCCCATGAAAGGGAACATGTTTTAGCCTGTGCACAGAAGTTTGTCCTGAGGAGTCATTTTGTTTATTGCCAAGCCTTTCCTTACAACATCTAACAGTACACTTAATGAACAGGTAGCAGCTAACAGTATAAACAAGGCCTGGGGAATGCCCAGGAAAAAATTCCAAGCCTACTTACCACCAGCTTGCAGACAACCAAATTAACCTGTCTAACAGTATGCGTTAAAAACAGGGGTTTAGTCCGCACGCATTTGCAAACGCATGCGTAAGCCACAGAGCCTCGTCACGGCACCCTGATATCTGTGGTCCTAACACTAAAATATGAGTGTCCCCACAGTGGAGGCACATGCATTCTGATGGATAAATGAGAGCAGGTGGACTGAAGGGCAGCCCATCCCTTCTTAAAGGTACAGGAGCACACCAGACACCCAGCAAATAGCACAATGGCTGCAAAGGTGCTGGTGCATTGCTGGACCAATACACACACCAAGGTGATCTCAAAAAACTTGCCCCCACCCTCATTTATAGCTGGCTATCACAGTAAGCGGCATTGGAGGGCTACAAACAGATATAAACAAGGCCTGGGGAATGCCCAGGAAAAAATTCCAAGCCTACTTACCACCAGCTCGCAGACAACCAAATTAACATGTCTAACAGTATGCATTAAAAACAGGGGTTTAGTAGCAGCTAACAGTAACCTAATTAAACAGTGACCTAATTAACAGTATGCCAATCAACAGCTAGGCACCTGAACAAGCCTTGATGAGTCAGGGAGTCCACCCCCCCCCCCAGATAGTCTGGCACCAGTATTCACGAAGACCCAGGGCTGTTCAAATTGAATTAACCAGCTTTCCTTTCACGTACAACTTCTGACTGAGTTTCAAGTTAGCAGAGACCATCTTGGCCTCCTTGAATGTTAAATGTGGTAATGTCATCTTACATTATATAACAGGACATCATCTTGAATGCTTGTAGCTCCCTCAAATACCAGGGCCCATAGTCATTAAACAAGAGGCTATGGTCCTGCAGTCCCCTCCAAAAGCCCCTCTTCTGGTTTGGTCTGTCACAGTAGATTTACACATTTTGGTCCGTCCCAACTATGACACTACCTGCCTGGAGTCTGCATGTTCTCCCTGTGCCTGCGTGGGTTTCCTCTAGGTACTCCGGTTTCCTCCCACACTCCAAAGACATGATGGTAGGTTAATTGGCTTCTGTCTAAATTGGCCCTAGTATATGAATGTGAGTAATGCCGCATACACACGACCGGACTTTACGGCATACTTGGTCCAGCGAACCGGAGTCCGTCGGACAATTCGATCGTGTGGGCTCCAGCGGACTTTTTTTCCCCAAAAGTTCGACGGACCTAGAAATGAAACATGTTTCAGATCTTTTCGATGCACTGGAATCCGGTCGAAAAGTCCGCTCGTCTGTATGCTAGTCCGACAGACAAAAAACGACGCTAGAGCAGCTATTGGCTACTGGCTATGAACTTCCTTGTTTTAGTCCGGTCGTACATCATCACGTACGAATCCGTCGGACTTTGGTTGATCGTGTGTAGGCAAGTCCGTTCATTCAGAAAGTCCATCGTAAAGTCAGTCGAAAAGTCTGCAGGACAAAGTCTGCCGTAAAGTCCGCTCGTGTGTACACGGCATTAGGGACATTAGATTGTAAGCTCCTTGAGGGTAGAGACTGATGTGAATGTACAATGTATATGTAAAGCGATGCGTAAATTGACAGCACTATATAAGTACCTTAAATAATAATAATAAATTCATACAACTTTCCCAACTGTGGTACAGCCTGTACTATGAAGTTGGACTGTGGACAAACATTTACAGTAAATTTAAAATGCTCATATATGAACCAATTGTAATTGTGTTTTGCTGGGATTAAACAATATCATGTGGTCACCAACCTGCCTTTAGCCTTTGATTGGGCACTGAAGGGGAAGCTGTACTCTGATAAGGGTATGAAACAAAAATGTTCTGATTGGCTCAGAGGGCAACTAGTGTGAGTGCTTCTGTAGTTGGGATTACATCAGATGATATCAAGACAGTTTCAGGTATCTATGTTATGTGAAAAAAAAAAAGTTTGCTAAATACCATCCAGGTGCATCAAAACAAAAGATGCGGGAAAATGTAACATTATTTTTCTTTTCTCTATGTTGTAAAGAAGGACCCCGACTCTCAGTGTGGAAACTGTGGTATCTCTGCTGAGGTATGACACACCTTTTGTTGAGTCTGACCTATTGCACTTTAATCAGCAAAGCTCATGCTTCCTGCTAAATGGAGAGCTCTAACTGTGACTTTGCAGGAGGTATGTTGAACCTTTGCAGAAAAACTATTATGCCGCGTACACACGAGCGGACATTACGGCGGACTTTGCCCGGCGGACTGGATTTCGTCGGACAATTCGATGTGTGTGGGCTCCAGCGGACTTTGTTTTCTCAAAAGTTCGACGGAATTAGATTTGAAACTTGTTTTAAATTTATCCGTTGAAATCGAGTCCGGTCGAAAAGTCCGCCGTCTGTATGCTAGTTCGACGGACAAAAAGCCACGCTAGGGCAGCTATTGGCTACTGGCTATGAACTTCCTTGTTTTAGTCCGGTCGTACGTCATCACGTACGAATTCGACGGACTTTGGTGGATTGTGTGTAGGCAAGTCCGTTCATTCACAAAGTCCGTCGGAAAGTACGTCGAAAAGTCCGCCGGGCAAAGTCCGCCGTAATGTCCGCTCGTGTGTACGCGGCATTACTTTCACACAGAGCAAAGGTCCTTTTCTGCAGCACACTGGTAGGGGACAGACTTTTATGCTCAAGCTGTGGCTGCTTTCCAATGAAAACAAGCTGTAAAGCCTTGTACACACGATCAGATTTTCGTCCGGGAATTGTGTGAAGACAGACTGTTTGCCTAAAATCCGACCGTTAGTACGCTCAATCAGACAATTGTTGGCCAACTTTCCACCAACAAATGTTGGATGGCAGGCCAGTAAATTTTCGGCAAACAATGGTCTGTTGTCATATTTTCCTATCGTGTGTACACAAGTCCGTCACACAAAAGTCCAAAGTACAAACACGCATGCTCGGAATCAATGCTCACCAAACACCAGATTAGCAGAAGGTGAACAAAGGGTGGCGCTCAAGAGCTAAAATTCCATGTAGTATGTCACTACGTTCGTGTTTGTTGGCCGACAATTGTTTGCTGTTAGTATGCAAGACAAAATCCAGGCACACAGCCTTCGGACAAAAGTCTGACGCTTTGTCCAAATCCGATCGTGTGTATGAGGCTTAAGAACTTTGCTTACCTTTTGTTCTGATATGCCTGGATTAGATTTAGCTGATTTACACAGAACATTCAGTTGGGCTTTAACTTTGCTAGATCCTCCTTATATCGCTCTCTACTAGATCTTTATTCTCAACTTGCAACTCCATCCTCTGGTATAGTCAGGACAGAGTAGAAAAGGAGGAACACCCATTTGCATCATTATTTTTTATCTGTGCCTGACACCAGTAGCTGATAGTAAATAGTAGGCACCCTAATACTGGATGTGTGTTACTGGCTGGATCATCAGGTGAAAACAGAGGGAAAATATATAAAAAAATAAAACTAATGCAACCACCACATCTAATGACTGGTAAGCTGCAATATATTACATTTTTGTTTTGAGTCTAATACTGCTTTATGCACCTCAAACTTAAAAATAAACTCTGTCAACATAAAATAAAAATAAAAAACACAATTGAAATGAAAACCCCAAAATACTAACCCTGAAACAAAAGCCTACTATTTTAAATGGTAGACTCGCTATTCATGGGAAAGCAGCTAAAAGTTACTCACTGTGGAACTTAAGGGGTTAATCCTCTGCATTGTGTAAAAGGCTTTTTTATCCTGTATGCACAGATTCCCCCCTCCTGCACTGTCTATCTGGGGAAGGTTAGTTAACACAGGCAGGGTAGCCAAACTGCACATGCTCAGTTGTGTCTTTTATGCTGGAGAGAACATTTACTTGTTCTCAGAGCTAGCCAGGTCACATGATATTGACATCACACATGTGGGCGTGTATACAGGCTATAGTGGAAATCTCCTCCTACCTGAACACTCAGCACTGGAGAAACTGTGCAGTTTATAATGTAACCGTGGTATACAGGTATACAGATCATCCAAAAAGGTATATAGTGGCAGTATTTTAATGTAAAAAGAATATTTATAAGCTGTGGGCACTCTGTGTGTGTGTGTGTGTGTGGGGGGGGGGGGGGGTGGGGGGGGGACAGAAACACATTACAGTCCATTTAACATGGTTTCCTATGGATGTGATTCACATCTGTGCATTTTATGGAAAGGGCCAGGTATTTTTATCAGGTTTTTGGTTCCATAGACTTCAATGGATCAAAATTGTGTATTGAAAAACGCAAAATGCACCTGGAATATGCAAACTGCAACCTGCATAGGTGTGAATCAGGCCCGAATCAACAACAAAATAAAATGAAAGAAAAACTCATAAAAATGAATAAAAATGGGGTTTATTGCCTAAAGAGCTAGCAATCTGAATTAAACTATAGTTTCCTAACTGAGTTTGTCAGCTTTACTATGCTTCCCCTACAACAGCTTCTAATTCACTAACACCATGGTTGCTCTGTGCCCCCCTCCCCACCTTTTATAGTGAGGAGTATGAGTTATCGAAAATCCCACATATTATTCCTTCTTAGCCTGCTGGCCATAATTATTATTATTATTATTATACAGGATTTATATATCACCAACAGTTTAATTCAAAGGCTTTGCTGTACATTATGGTTTAGGAAAGATTTAGGGGTTCGCCTCAAATCCATGGTGGAGGCAAATTCAAAGTTCATCCCTACTGGGCAGCTCCTAAAGTGACCACATTCCTTACAACCCATTATATTTATGTTACATTTATCCCTTTGACTTATTGACTAAATATTTGTTTTTATTTATGACTAATCCAAGAATTGCTGCTCACTATGTATGTAAAAAGCAGTGGTCCTATCATCTGACACTGGGGTTGAATTACTAAAGACAAATAGACTGTCCACTTTTGAAAGTGCAGTTGCACTCTGCAAGGGCAGTTGCTCCAGAGCTTAGTAAATGATGGAGAGCTCTGCTGACTTCCAACATCCAATCAAGTGCAAGGAAAATTACAAAAACAGTATTTTTGCTTACACGTGATTGGATGATGGAAGTCAGCAGAGCTCTCCATTATTTACTAAGCTCTGGAGCAACTGCCCTTGCAGAGTGCAACTGCACTTTCAAAAGTGCACAGTCTATTTGCCTTTAGTAAATCATCCCCAGTGTGTTAAAAAAAGATGGCACATCAGCAGTGATAAGGAGGTGCACATACTAGTCCCAGCTAGGAAAAGCTTCAGTTCTATCGAAAGCTACTGTGTTATCATTGTGCAGCAGCTCTCATAGGGAATGGAGTATATTTTTAAGCTATCTATAGGGTTGATTTACTAAAGGCAAATACAATGTGCACTTTTGCAAGTACAGTTGCATTCTCAAAGTGCAGTTGCTCCAGAGCTTAGTAAATGGGCTAAAGCTTCCCTTTACAAAGAATACCCAATCACATGCAAGGAAAATAAAAAATATATAAAATTTTTGCTTGCGCATGATTGGATGATGGAAGTCAGCAGAGCTCTCCCTCATTTACTAAGCTCTGGAGCAACTGCACTTGCAAAAGGGCACAGTCTATTTGTCTTTAGTAAATCAACCCCTATATGTGTAAAAAACTCTCCTTTTGCAAGTGTTTATCAAATGGTACTTCCACAGTCAGGGCTTTTTTTCAGCTGGAACTTGGTGGAACTCAGTTCCACCACCTCTGGCTCAGGCCCTTTGCTCTCTGCTCACCACCATCACTTGTAAACACAGAAGTCCATATTCTGTGTTTACAAGTGACAGCTTGTCTCCCAATGGTTCCCACAGGTCTGATATTCTGAGCAGCTCCCACTGAGTGCAGGATGGGGAAAAGGGAGATGCAGGTGTTCAGGGTGCAGCGCGGATGCCGACACCCCCACTGGATGATCTCCCTGCAAGTGAGAAAGACAGGGTGAACTGCAGTGTGAGGGAAAGTACTAGAGTCGGCAGGGTGCTTCAGCTTAACACAGGGATTGCATGCAGAGGTCAGAGCTGAAGAGGGGTGAAAGTGAGATGTGGATGGGGGATGCAGAGGTAAGAAGCTGTGGAAGAAGGCTGAACTCTGAACTCTGTGTAGCTCACCCCTGAACTCTGCACTATGTAGGTAGTGTACCACCAAACTCTGCACATAGCGCAACCCTGCACTCTGCTTGTAACCCCCCAAGCTAATGCACTCCTGGTATTTAATGCCCCTTTAAAGACCCTCCTATTGTGTAATTTGACCACACCCACTATTTGATGGAGGGTGTGTGTGGGGGAGAGGGGGATTTGGGGGGTCGTGGTTGAGTTCCCGCACCTATTTTCAGAGAAAAAAAAAACTGTAGGTCAGCTAAAACAGTTCTTAATGCGACCACAACCCTTATATTCCCTACGTACATTTTAGTGAATAACGTATTCTCTTCCTTCTCCTCTTTCTATAATCTGAATGATTGAGGAAAGGTTCACTCGCCGCTCCCTTTTTTGTAGCAGAGATGCCAACATTTTAACTAGCCAATAACATAGTCTGCTAGAAAGTTGGGAAATCCTGGGGTTTCTTAATAGAAAGCCCAGCATGCATTGTATTCAGATTGCAAAGGATACACCCTTTATGTTAACTGCAAATACATTTAGTATTTTAAAATTGCATTACAAAATACATCAGTTTATAAACTTTTACAGAAAATGTAAAATAAAAATGACAAACAAATTCTAGGTTTTCTATAAGCAAATGCAAGCAAACAAAATTACATTTTAACTATATTTGCTGTATTTGTACCATGGCAATGCAATACTTTTAATACAGTATATTGTGATATTGTGTAAATTAAATATGATATTAACTATATTTCACGTATTGGACTTTATTATTTGTGATTGCTGCTAATGGACATTTGTCGTACTAGTATTTCTTTTATGATATAAGAAAATTTGCTTCTTGGTATTTTATGTTTTTTTTTTTTTTAAGTTTGAGTTAGAGCATATCATGACTTTGCAGTTTGAAAAGTCTTCTTTGTTTGAACAAAGTATGAATGAGAACAGAATTCTTGCGATACATGTCTTTGTTTTTATAAATACTGGTGAATCAATCACAATTTAACCTCCTTCTAGTATATTAAATATGTTATCTGTGGGTGTTGGTATGTATACAGGAGGAGTAGGTGATGACTAATTCAGGATATGAATCACTGTAATTCGACCAGTCCATGGTAACCGTGAAAATTTCAAATTTGCTTTCAATGGAAAAGAAGAATACAAACCTGAATGAAGGAGTTTGAATGTGTGTAAAATTATCCAGGATTGAAGTTATTTCAGATGTGATTTATTCCCTTCTTAGAGCTTTTGATGACTGTATCAAGCCTTTTCTATTATTCTGTTCCTATATTCTTCTAACCCCCCAGCCTTCTAAATGGATATTAATGTCATCATTCCTACCAAAGTGACAAGAATTTGTCAGATATTAGGATAGATATTAGGATAGTATTTTATATGTTTTACCTATCTGTCAGTTCATCATTTTAGCGCTTCACCATATCCTGAATAATGACCTGTTGTGGCATAATGTAAAAATCCACCTATGTATCCCAACAATTAAAAATTAGTTCTATTCTAAGAGCTACTTGCTTTAACTTCATTTGTTTGCAAAATAATCTGTATCTACAACTTTCTCTGATTTGGGGCAAATGGGGGAATGAGTTAAAGCTGAAATCTACGCACATATAAAGTAAACAAATTAATGCACCCCTGTAGTAATTGATACTTCAATAAATTTACTTTTGCAAATGCTAACAGTGTAAGTAAAACGGAAATTGCCTCTTTCCATTCCTGTATATCAAGGCTGGAGAGAAAGAAGCAGTACGAGGAGCAAATCAACTCATGTGCTGAAGCCATCTAGGATGCCTTGACCCAAAGGAAGAGGGCAGAATGATGTTGGTCATCAGGCTGAGGACATCTTGTGGCAAAAAAAAAAATTACTTTGGGTGAACTGTCTGGATTGAAGCTGAATATTACAGCAAAATCTGCTTTTGCTTCTTCTAATGGACTATTCATTTTTAACTTGTGATTTTGGGGCAACATTCAACTTTAAAGCTTAAGACCATTCAAAGCTTTTTTAATTTTTATTGTAGTTTTGCATAGAGTGGGGACAGATTACAAACCCATTCAGGTTTGTAATCTATCCAAATAGGGCTCTGTTAATTAGATTTCTTTTACTCATGTCCCAGTGTTAATGGTCTTAACGGAAATATCTACAACAGGCCACAAACAAATTAAAATGCTGATTAGGGTTCTAGCCTTTCCCTACTACTCTAGAAAAAAAAAGAAGAATTTATATTTCGTAATTGCTAATGAAGATTTTTTCTCAAATTCCTGTTTGGTTATAACTGTTGTGACCAGATCAGAAAATGAGAGTGAATACATTTAAAGTGATTGTAAACAATCGCCTTGTAAACCAACCCATTCAGTTTAACATAGAAATGAAAGGCAACACATTTGTATATAGATATAAAAAAACATTATAAATACCCTTTTTATCCCTTTTTTATAAGTGACCACATTCCCTTTGTTCTCAGCTGCATAAGAGCTGGGGGGAGGAGAAACAACAGTACACAGATATTCCCAGTGAAAGGCTGTGGGGGGTGTCAAGACAAGTCTGAATATTGGAAGAGAGCAGGCTGAGTTCCCAGCATAGCTAGAGAACTGACCACAGTGTGCTATCTGGCTTAGTTTGGTCAGTTTTTAATAGGGAAAGAAAAATTGGTGACTCGCGCTAAACAAATTAGTGAATGTATGGCTAAGAAATGCCGCACCAGAAAAATCTAGATACAGCAGGTATTAGTGGATACATAAACCATCAGTGCAGTAATATATCACAATTAGTGGAAACAAATTTCAAATTGAGTCCATGTGTAATAAATGTAATAGGAAATAAATGTGAATGGTTAAAGGAATAGTCCATATAAAAAAAAACCCAAAACAGTGACTGACAATCCCGGGTCTTTCAACTGCATGGAACCGTAGATGTGTGGGTCCACCACCAATAGTAAGAGCCTGGCCGCTTACCAGAACCCCATGACCCCCCGTTACAGAGGGTCTAGATGGGCTTTGAGATCCTACCCTGTTTCCCCAAAAATAAGACCTAGCGTGATTGTCGGTGATGGCTGCAATATAAGCCCTACCCCCCAAATAAGCCCTAGTTAAAGTCCTTGTAGGTCTAATTTTCAGGGTAGGGCTTATTTTTGGGGAAACAGGGTAGGGCTTATTTGGGGGGTAGGGCTTATATTGCAGCCATCACCGACAATCACGCTAGGTCTTATTTTCGGGGAAACAGGGTACTAGTCCGGAACTCCCAGGGGCGAAGATGGAAACTGGAAAGGACGTCAGGTGCTAAGGTGGAGATGGACCCACACATCTACAGTTCCATGCAGTTGAAAGACCCGGGATTGCCAGTCACTGTTTTGTTTTTTTTCATATGGACTATTCCTTTAACCATTCACATTTATTTCCTATTACATTTATTACACATGGACTTAATTTGAAATTTGTTTGCACTAATTGTGATATATTACTGCACTGACGGTTTATGTATCCACTAATACCTGCTGTATCTAGATTTTTCTGGTGCGGCATTTCTTAGCCACACATTCACTAATTTGTTTAGCGCGAGTCACCAATTTTTCTTACTTATGTTGTGTGTTTGTGTCACATTTAGGACATCGCAGCTTGTTTTACCATATTTTATATACCTTTGAAGCGCAATTATTTTTCCCCCCTTTTTCCTTTAATAGGGAAAGCCAAGGGACTGACAGGAACACCAGGGATTTCACACAAAGGAAGCAATACAAAGAGAACAGGATACTTTTTCATAAAAGTACATGTTACAGCAGGCACATATCAGGAATATGAAATGTTGGATTTACATACTCTTTAGTAGAACTCCGGGGTAGCAGTAAAAACCCACAACAGGGGTTCTAATCCTTCCACACTCTATCAAAGATTAACATTAAAAAATTGGATGGACAAACACTTTAACAGAAGAATTGGAAAAAATAAAAATCATGCATGCACCAAATCTCTTCTGAGGCAACTGACATTGGCCCTGTATATTGCTAGCAGTAGAATCATCTTATTATTATATCAATCAAAGTCTTATTTTTGAGTATGCATGATTCATGTAAATGGGAGAGAGAAAGATAGTTAATAACTGAGAAAAAGTTATGCACAGTAATGGTTACCTGTAGAAAATTAGTGCATATACATTCTAGACTTTAGTTGTGTAGCTACTGCATCACATTTTGTGATACTTGTAAATTCAAATAGCTCTCTAGTATCAGAATTTTAATTCTCTTTTACTGATAAGTTGACAACATATACATTGTCATGTTGGGGAAGATCACAAGATAGGGAAAGGACATTTACTTGAATTAATGCCTCCAGATGATCTCAGACTACTTGTATACCAGATAGGTACATGGGTCAGAGTCTAAACCCCACTGAACCAAAACCTAACATTTACTGCATCATTGATCCCTTTATATGATGGAAAGTGTTGTACCACATGAAATGTTGCCATTGTAAATATAACCCAAAATTGTCCCAAACAGGGGGGGACCAAAAAGAAAAGCAGGGCTCACATGAAAGGCAATCAAAGAAAGTGTTAATTCGAATGAATATTTATTGGTACAAAATAGAAAAACATGGGGACGTGTCTGTTTTGTCAGTCTTTACATGTTATATGTTCCCCATGTCTGTGTTTTTGTTCTTGATCAATCCAGGTATTGATCAATTTTATCAGGGCAGTGTCACTTGCAGGTAATGCTTCTGTATATATCCCCATGTTTTTCTATTTTGTACCAATAAATATTCATTCGAATTAACACTTTCTTTGATTGCCTTTCATGTGAGCCCCGCTTTTCTTTTTGGTCCCCCCCTGTTTGGGACAATTTTGGGTTATAGGTATATGGGGCTGTCAGGCAATCATCGATCTAAGGTGCAGAGTCTATAAACATGGCAAAACAAGCCTCTTTTTTCTTTGTTTGATTTCATTGTAAATATATCCAATAAGTGTAACATTCCGGTTACCCTCCCCTTCATTATGCTCTATTAAGCGGTAGAAGATGCTTAATTTATACTTTACAAGACGCAGTCAATCAATTAAAAATAATTAGCACTATTTGGAGGGCTAGTGTACTGATTATAAAGATATACATGCTTTGCCCATTTTTCATCTCACATTGTAGAAACGCAGAAAAAATTGAACCCATTAGGTAACATACAGCATTCTGAAGTATAGCACCACCCACGCCTGCAGCCTAGAATGCTTATATGTCAAAGAGCATTTGAAGAAACATACAGACACAGGGGAACTCCTTTATTTTAGCCTAAGGGAAAATAAAGTCACCTGCTGATTTATATTTTACTAGTAGAACAAGATTAAACAGTACAGATCTATTTGTAGAGGGAACCTTTCATTGATTTATAACAAAATATTATATAAATGTTATCTAGAAAGTTGATAATTTAAGCAGGCTTTTACTAGATTGTGAAAATTTGACTCAACACCTTTTATTGTTTTATAATTTATATCTGACTTGTGGGGTTTTAGCACTTTGCAAGCTAAGCAAGCTACTGTATAAACCTGGTCTTTATCAACAGTTTTTTATCAAATGTCTGTTTTCAACTTTTTATTCAGTTTCATTCATATAGTAGTTTTCAAATCTGTCTCATCAAAAGGAAATGCTTTGTGGATAGCTAAACAGGTAGCTAAAGCCTCCTACACACGGTCGGATTTTCATCATGTCTGTTTCAATTGTGTGATGACAGACTGTTTGCCTAAAATCCTACTGTTAGTACGCTCCATCAAACAATTGTTGGCCAACTTTCTGCTGACAAATGTTGGATGGCAGGCTAGTAAATTTTCGGCGGACAACGGTCTGTTGTCAATTTTTCGTATTGTGTGTACACAAGTCCGTCATACAAAAGTCCAAAGTACAAACACGCATGCTCGAATCAATGCTCACCAAACACAACATTAGCAGAAGGTGCCCAAAGGGAGCTGAAATTCCATGTAGTACGTCACTACGTTCGTGTTTGTTGGACAACAATTGTGTACAGTTTGTATGCAAGACAAGTTCACAGCACACGCCCTTCGGACAAAAGTCTGATGCTTTGTCTGCTGAAAATCCGATCGCGTGTATGAGGCTGTAAGTCGCATTTCAAAGATACCAATTACTACATCTGTTCATATACAATGTTACCTGCTGAAAATGAGATACAGAAATATAATTTTGATTCCATTCCTTCCAGTCATTAAAGTGGGTTTTCAGTCAGGCTTAAAAAAATTAAATTAAATTTTTTAATTTTAATTTTTAATTTTTAATTTAATTTAAATTTGACTTTTAAAAAAAGGACACTTACCTGTCCAGGGATCCAGCACTATCATCACCTGGGCTGCTTCATCACCAGTCTTTGGGTCCCTGGCATATGCACAAGCCGTGGTTGCATTGTGTGAATGGTCCTGCAGCCTCCTGGGACCTGTGACTTGTCTCAGAAGGTTGTGGGTGGGGCAAGAATGTCTGGCACAATGCCCTAGGCGATTCCAGCGGACATGGGAGTGGGTGCTTAAAAAAACTAGGTACCCTCTCCAAAAAAAAGATCCAAAAGAAGAAGGGGGGCATAAAGTGGAACTTCCCCTTTAGGTTCCCGCTTTAAGCTCCAGTAAAAGCTGAAACTTGGTCGATATAGGCAAAGCCTTTTATTTTGCTTCTACCTTATTTAAGGGATGCTGCTTTTCAAAACTACCAAATAATCATTAACAAAGGTCACAAGGACCGTAGTTTTCTACCATTGAGATAACATGCTGTAACATTCTAAATGCCAGTAGGTCATGTTTTAAGCAGATAAAAGATGGTGTAGGAATTTCTATGGCAGTCAAAAAAAATCGGAAACAGAACTTACAGTGGGGAGGTTGTTCTTGAACCCCCCCTGGCAACAAGATGCAATGGTAAAGAAGGTCAGAGGATCATAAGCAGCTTGATTAATTATGCTGTATATATGGAATGCAGGCTCATTACATATGGACACTTGCCTATCCTCAGAGAAGAGAAAAGGTATGAGACATGCAAGCAGTGGATGACAACCGGCAAAAGGCTTGGCAAAAACCTCCTGAGATTCAAGGATTTGTATATGGTTACACTGAGATGCCTGTAATTAAATATATCAAATTAATACATTACAGTTTTAGTACCGTGGGGGAGGGGGGGGGGGTGTCACGCAAAACTGTTTCCATTGGTGCTGGACAGGTTGTTTAACCACTTGCCGACCAGCCGCCGCAGTTGTGGCAAAATGGCACGGCTGGGCGAAACAACGTTATGTAACGCCGCTTCCCCCTATGGCCTCTAGGGGCCCCCCGAGCCGATGCGAGTGCCCGAGTGATCACCGCCGGGCTCCCACGATCGTGGCTGACACACGGAGATAATAACAATAAAAATGCCGTAAAACTATCCACTATTTTGTAGACGCTATAACTTTTGCGCAAACCAATTAATTTTCGCTTATTGCTATTTTTTTTACCAACAATATGTAGAAGAATACATATCAGCCTAAACTGAGGGAAAAAAAATGTTTTTTTATATATTTTTGGGGGATATTTATTATAGCCAAAAGTAAAAAATAATGCGTTTTTTCAAAATTGTTGCTCTTTATTTGTTTATAGCGCAAAAAATAAAAACCACAGAGGCGATCAAATACCACCAAAAGAAAGCTCTATTTATGGAAAAAAAAGGACGTCAATTTTGTTTGGGTGCAACATCGCACTACCGATCAATTGTCAGTTAAAGTGACGCAGTGCCGAATCGCAAAAAGTGCTCTGGTCAGGAAGGGGGTAAAATCTTCCGGGGCTGAAGCGGTTAATACACAAAAGCATTTATTCATGCCTCTTTTGTGACTGTTATTATTCCCAAGGTCATTACACCGGTGCCAACATATCCTTCTACATACAGTACTTCTGAAGGGAAGAGAAGGTTTGAAGGTTAGGGGTTTGCTGAGCTTATTCAGTGAGTTACAATACAGTTAATAAACATACTGTATGTTGAAAAAGTAAAGTGGTGTTACAGCAAAACCATTATTTTACTACAGTATTAGCTTTAAAGAACTGGGGACTGGTGGAAAAAAAAGTATATGAACTCATTGGCATTAACTGGTTTTCTGCAATAATTTGCCATAAAATGTGATCTGATTCTCATCTAAGTGACAACTATAGACAAACACTATGTGATTAAGCTGATAACACAAAAACAATTCTAATTTCTCATGTCTGTATCGAACACACCCATCAAACATTCACAGTGCTGGAGGAAAAGTAAGTGAATATTTTGAGGTAATAGCTGGTTGAACCTCCCTTGGCAATGACTTCAAGCAAGCACCTTTGGAAGCTCTGGATCAGGCGTGCCAACGTTCAGGAGAAATATTTGACCATTCCTCAACAAAACTGGTTCAGCTCAGACACACTTGTAGGGTGTCTGGTGTGAACAGCTCTCTTGAGGTCACTTCACAGTATCCCTATTGGGTTAGGCACTCCAAAAGACCCATTTTCTTTTTCTTAAGTCAGTATGTGGTGGAATTACTTTGATGCTTAGAGTCAATGTCCTGCTGCATTACCCAACTTCTGCTAAGCTTCAGCTGTCGGACATCCACCCAGACATTAACCTGTAGGATATTTCAAATAACTGGGAAATTCATTTTACCCTCGATGATGGCATGTGGTCCAGGCCCCGAGGCAGAGAAGCAAACCCAAATCATGGTGTTCAATCCACCATACTTCACTGTTGGGATGATGTTTTGATGTTGATAAACTGTCTTTTTGTACCATACTAATTATTCTTCCCAAACAATTAAACTTTTGTTTCATCAGTCAACAAAACATTTTTCCAGTAGTGTTGTTGTTTGCCGAGGTGCTCTTTGGCAAACTTCAAGTGTGTACAACCCTTGTGTCCAGGTTGCTGCCTATGACTTGTGCAGCAACTCTTTCTGTTGAGTGCTTTGGATTAATGGTTGGACACATTGAATCACTTTGTTGGAGTGGTCCAGAGAGACTTTAAAGATCACTAAGGACTATCACTGGTCAAGAGTGACACTTATATATAAACATTTTTTTGTTATTTATTTACATCACTTTATAGTATAATTTTTGGTGTTTTATATATATAATTATCTAAGCACTGAACTCTTTTTTCTATATTGTTTATTAAGGTTTGGGCATATTTTACCTTAAGTGCTAGGAGCTGTTTTTTTTTCAGCAAAGCTCCGGCTAATGTTTATACTTTTTTCAACTGAACAAGATTGAGTGCAAAAATGTCAGTGTAACTAGTTGTGACCTGCAGTGGCTCACTCATACTGAGGTAGAGGGGATCAGATAGCGCTCCCGGGGAGCACCAGGCTGTGATGTTGCTTACCTCTAGTGAGGTGGAAGCCCCTTAAAATGTCTTGACCTCTCAAGCTACAGTAGATGAGCCCCTCCACATCTTTGCTAAGGGAAAAATCCCAAGGAAAATCTTGGGTTTGAACATGGCATGTATGACATACATGCTGTTGGAGCTACTTGAAGTCATGGAAGCACATTCCCTGTATGCCTGGGTGGCTACACCACAGTTGGACATGCTGGTATTGTGGATTCCCAGTGGGTGGAGCCAGGTAGTACAAGCTATGCTTGGTAAATTTAATCATGAATGCAATTGGTTGGCACAATGTTTATTAGTAGTGTGGTAAGTGATCTCACGGTTCCCTGTGAGGGTGCTTCCAGTTACTGGTTTGTGTGGAAGGTGCTTAGAAGAATTGTTGTAGACATCAGAGGTCTCTCCGCCTGATGCGGTGACTAAGAATGTTTCTGCTGGTGCGTTCCGAGGTGCGGCTGGCCATTGGTCGGTAGAAGGTGTGGATACTGCCTCACCTGCTGGACCTTATGAGAAGGAAGGAAGGGCCCAGAATAGACTTGACAATAGCAGAGATTCTGTCTGTAACTCGCAAAGAGGTACAAGTACAAGGTACCCGGAGACACAGAGGAGGGAAAGTGCTAATGGTACTGGTTGCTGTAACAATGTAATTCTGTTCTGTTCGCCAGTCTGGAGTATTGCATCAAGGAATGGTTTGTGCTTGGATCAGTGTCAGTTGTTAGGACAGCTGCCAACGGAGTGTTGGACAAGGTGAGGTGAAGCTTGGCAAAGGTCCCATGGGGGATAGGCGCTTGCCTGTGTGTGGTCCCTCCCCAGACCTGGTTCCAATAAGCACAGAGCAAGACAGCACTCAATGGTTTGGTTGCAATGGGTAAAGATCTATTGTGAAGGGTAAAACTGGTACCAGTGAGGGAAAATGTGATTCCTCATCACGGGCAGTATCAGGAGCAGGTTCCTTACAACCGGGTACTCCGGTTTCCTCCCACATTCCAAAGACATGCTGGTAGGTAATTGGATTCTATCTCATGTGTATGCATGGGACCTTAGATTGTAAGCTTCTTGAGGGTAGGGACTAGGGATGAGCTTCGTGTTCGAGTCGAACCCATGTTCGACTCGAACATCGGCTGTTCGCCCGTTCGCCGAATTGCAAACGATATGGGCCGTTCGCGCCAAATTCGTGTGGCGCGTCACGGCCCATAATTCACTGCGGCATCGCAGTGCATTGCTTGCTGATGATTGGCCAAGCATGCACTATGACCCGCATGCTTGGCCAATCACAGCGCCGCCTGAACAGAGAGCCATAATTGGCCAAAGCCAAGGAGGCTTTGGCCAATTATGGCTCAGGGGATTTAGTACACGCCCCACACTATATAAGGCTGCCTGCACGGCGACCCTGTGTAGTGTGTGTTCCGGCGTTGAAAGAGATAGACAGAGAGACAGTGAGTTAGATAGATTAGGCAGAACAGTCAGTCAGTTAGCTGCACTTACAGTGTATTGTGTATATATATATGCATCCCAGGTGTTGCATATATATATATACACTGTATTCAGTTTAGCTAGATCCGTTCCTGTTATCTTCTAGACTATTTACATTTAGTGCAGTGCGTCCTGCTCACAGTGTTCAGCTAGATCCGTTCCTGTTATCTTCTAGACTATTTACATTTAGTGCAGTGCGTCCTGCTCACAGTGTTCAGCTAGATCCGTTCCTGTTAAATTCTAGACTATTTACATTTAGTGCAGTGCGTCCTGCTCACAGTGTTCAGCTAGATCCGTTCCTGTTATCTTCTAGACTATTTACATTTAGTGCAGTGCGTCCTGCTCACAGTGTTCAGCTAGATCCGTTCCTGTTATCTTCCTACTGACAGGCAGGCTTGTCTTGTTACAGTATTAACAGCTACCTAAAGAAAATTACTGGTGTTCTTTTGATCCTATTAGTACCACGGTCAGGCAGCTAGACTATTTACATTTAGTACAGTGCGTCCTGCTCACAGTGTTCAGCTAGATCCGTTCCTGTTATCTTCCTACTGAAAGGCAGGCTTGTCTTGTTACAGTATTAACAGCTACCTAAAGAAAATTACTGGTGTTCTTTTGATCCTATTAGTACCACGGTCAGGCAGCTAGACTATTTACATTTAGTACAGTGCGTCCTGCTCACAGTGTTCAGCTAGATCCGTTCCTGTTATCTTCCTACTGAAAGGCAGGCTTGTCTTGTTACAGTATTAACAGCTACCTAAAGAAAATTACTGGTGTTCTTTTGATCCTATTAATACCACGGTCAGGCAGCTAGACTATTTACATTTAGTACAGTGCGTCCTGCTCACAGTGTTCAGCTAGATCCGTTCCTGTTATCTTCCTACTGACAGGCAGGCTTGTCTTGTTACAGTATATAAAGCTACCTGAAGAAAATTACTGGTGTTCTTTTGATCCTATTAGTACCACGGTCAGGCAGCTAGACTATTTACATTTAGTACAGTGCGTCCTGCTCACAGTGTTCAGCTAGATCCGTTCCTGTTATCTTCCTACTGACAGGCAGGCTTGTCTTGTTACAGTATATAAAGCTACCTGAAGAAAATTACTGGTGTTCTTTTGATCCTATTAGTACCACGGTCAGGCAGCTAGACTATTTACAGTTAGTGCAGTGCGTCCTGCTCACAGTGTTCAGCTAAACCTACAAGTTGGTGGGGTGCGTCCACCTCACAGTGTTCAGCTAAAGCTACCTGTAAAAGGTTGGTGGTGTTCTCATACTACAGGCAAGCAGTTGATTTTGCTAGCTGCAGTATCAGTACATATATATATATATAGATATATATATCCCAGCTTAGTGCAGCTACAGGCCAAGAAGGAGAGGCAGACAGTCACAAGCCAATAAGAGAGGGCAAGCAGGCTCTGTGTCTAGTGCTGGTCGTGGAGACGGTGCATCCTCATCAGCACGTGGCCATGGGACATGCTTGGCCTTTTTTTCGGCAGCTGGCCGTGTTGAGCCGCAACATGCGGAAGACTTGGTCGAGTGGATGACCAAGCCGTCCTCATCCTCCTCATCCTCTCTCACCCATGCCCAAGGTGCTTTGTCTGGCAAAGCAGCGGCCTCTTCCCTTGGCTCAATGTCATCAGTGACTCCTTCCCTAGCTCCACCATGTCCTCCTGAGGAGTCCCTCGAACTGTTTGACCACAGTGTTGGGTACATGCTCCAGGAGGATGCCCAGCGTTTGGAAGGCTCTGATGATGATACTGAGCTCAATGAAGGCAGTAACATGAGCACGGACAGAGGGGGTGCCCAAGAAGGACAGCAATCTGGCAGTCATGCTCCCCCTGCTGCAGCATACTGCCAGGTTTGCTCCAGTGATGAGGAGGGAGGGGATGATGAGGTCACTGACTCAACGTGGGTGCCTGATAGGAGAGAGGAGGAGGAGGAGGAGGCGGCACATCACCAACGAGCCAGGATGCCCTCCAGGGGCCAGCCTAAGGGCAGCACATTGACTGCATCACACCCCAAAGCTCCACATGTGCAGGGCGCTGCAGTCTCTGCGCGTTATTCAAAAAGTTCTTTGGTGTGGGCCTTTTTTGAGACGAGTGCATCAGATCGCACCGCTGCTATTTGCAACATATGTCTCAAGCGTATCTCACGTGGCCAAAACATCTCCCACTTGGGTACCACATGCTTGACCAGACATATGTTGACCTGCCATGCAGTTCGTTGGCAAGCGTATCTAAAAGACCCACACCAAAGAACAAAGAGGATCTCTCCTTGCTCCTCATCAGCTGAGATTTCCAACCCCACTAGACCTCCAGTCCTCTCTGAGACCTGCAGTGAGAGGAATGAAGGTGTAGAATTAGGTGTGTCACAGCCAAGTACTTGTGGGCAATCTGCTTTTGGTACACCGACGTCAGATTGTTCCAGGCAAATTTCCCTGCCCCAGCTGCTGCACCGCCGAAAGAAGTTTGCTCCCAGCCATCCACATGCCCAGCGGTTGAATGCTAGCTTGGCAAAATTGCTAGCACTTCAACTGCTGCCTTTTCAGTTGGTAGACTCTGCCCCCTTCCGTGAGTTTGTGGAATGTGCGGTTCCTCAGTGGCAGGTACCCAAACGCCACTTTTTCTCACGGAAGGCGATTCCGGCTCTCTACCGGCATGTGGAAGGCAATGTCCATGCCTCGCTGGACAGGGCGGTCAGCGGTAAGGTGCATATTACCGCTGACTCATGGTCCAGCAGGCATGGACAGGGACATTACCTAAGTTTCACGGCGCATTGGGTGACTCTGCTGGCAGCTGGGAAGGATGCAGGACAAGGTGCAGTAGTGTTGGAGGTTGTTCCGCCACCACGCCTCCAAAATGCTAATGATTGTGACACACCTCTCTCCTCCACCCCCTCCTCTTCTTCTTCCTCCATGGCCTCTTCCTCGGAACCAGCGGTGCTCCGTAGTCGTTCAAGGGGCTACGCAAGTACGCAGGCCAAAAGATGCCATGCGGTGCTTGAGCTGGTGTGCTTGGGGGACAGGAGCCACACTGGGGCAGAGGTTCTGTCAGCTCTGCAAGGGCAGGTTCAGAGGTGGTTGACGCCACGCCAACTTAAGGCAGGGATGGTGGTTTGCGACAATGGCACCAACCTCCTCTCTGCCCTCCGACAGGGACAAATGACCCATGTGCCCTGTTTGGCTCACGTCCTTAACTTGGTGGTGCAGCGGTTCTTGGGCAGGTACCCGGGCTTACAGGATGTCCTGAGGCAGGCCAGGAAAGTCTGTGTGCATTTCCGCTGGTCATATAATGCCAGTGCTCGGCTGACGGACCTCCAAAAGGAGTTTAACCTGCCCAAGAACCGCCTAATCTGTGACATGCCTACCAGGTGGAACTCAACGTTGGCCGTGCTGCAGCGGCTGCACACGCAGCAGAGGGCCATCAATGAGTACCTGTGCGACTATGGCACCAGGACAGGGTCAGGGGAGCTTGGTTTTTTTTCCCCACGCCAGTGGGCCATGATCAGGGATGCATGCACTGTCCTGTCACCATTCGAGGAGGCCACGAGAATGGTGAGCAGTGACAGTGCATGCATCAGTGACACTGTCCCCCTTGTCCACCTGTTGGAGCACACGCTGCGTGGAATAATGGACAGGGCACTTGAGGCAGAACAGAGGCAGGAAGAGGAGGACTTCCTTAGCTCTCAAGGCCCCCTTTATCCAGACAGTGTTCCTGCGTGCCCGCCAATCACACAGGAAGAGGAGGAGGAGGAGGAGGAGGAGGAAGATTGTGTCAGTATGGAGGTGGAGCCTGGCACTCAGCATCAGCAGCAGTCTTTAAGGGATCAGTCCCAAGAAACACATGGACTTGTACGTGGCTGGGAGGAGGTGGCTGCGGACGTTGTCGTCCTTAGTGACCCAGAGGACTCCGGACCGACAGCCTCAGCAAACCTACGCTGCATGGCCTCCCTGATCCTGCAAAGCCTGTGTAAGGATCCTCGTATTCGTGGTATCAAGGAGAAGGACCAATACTGGCTGGCAACCCTCCTTGATCCACGTTACAAGGGTAAGGTTGCGGACCTTATCTTGCCATCGCAGAGGGAGCAGAGGATGAAACATCTTCGGGAGGCCTTGCAGAAAGGTCTGTGCAACGCGTTCCCAGAGACTGGGAGGTTACAAACTCCTGTTTCTGGACAACGTGTTGCTGAGGCTTTGGTCAGTCAAAGAAGGAGCGGTGGAGAAGGTGGCCGTCTGACCGATGCGTTCAGACAATTTTTTGGTCCGCAGCCCCAAGGTATGATCGGTTCCAGCAACCATCGCCAGCGTCTGTTTTACATGGTGCAGGAATACCTAGGGGCAAGATCAGACTTGGACACCTTTCCCACCGAAAATCCTCTGGGTTACTGGGTCTTGAGGATGGATCACTGGCCAGAGCTTGCACAGTATGCAATTGAGCTACTGGCCTGTCCTGCATCCAGCGTTCTTTCGGAAAGCACATTCAGTGCTGCTGGAGGCGTGGTAACCGATCACAGGGTGCGTCTGTCCACCGACTCGGTCGATCGACTGACCTTCATAAAAATGAATCAGTCTTGGATCACCACCAGCTACCAAGCACCTGATGCTGATGTAACCGAATAATTTTTTTTGAAATCTCAGATCCCTTCAAAGACTGCCTATGCTGATGCTGAGTGACTATCCCTGAGTAATTATCCTCTTCCTCCTCAATCATCACGCTGATAGCTTGTAAGAACATTTTTGGTTCTGGGCGCCACCACCAGTGCCTAAGGCACAATTTTTCAGCCCCTGTTTAACAGGGGCGTGTAATTACAATTTTTGATGTAATACTTTGCAGCAGGGCTCGTTCCTGCATTCCAACTAGAGTGTTTGTGAGGGGTTGCAGTGTTGTGGCACCAGCACCAGTGCCTAAGGCCCAATTTTTCTGCCCCTGTCTAACAGGGGCGTGTAATTACAATTTTTGATGCAATACTTTGCAGCAGGGCTCGTTCCTGCGTTCCAACTAGAGTGTCTGTGAGGGGTTGCAGTGTTGTGGCACCAGCACCAGTGCCTAAGGCCTAATTTTTCAGCTCCTGTTCAACAGGGGCATGTAATTACAATTCTTGATCTAATATTTCACAGCAGGGCCCTGTGAGGGCTTACAGTGTTGTGGCCACAGCAACACCTAAGGCCCAAATTTCTGCTGAGTATATAGGGCAGGACCCTACTTTCAAACATCTAACTTACAAACGACTCCTACTTGCAAACGGAAGGAGACAACAGGAAGTGAGATGAAATCTACCCATAGGAAGGGAAATTCTCTCCTGTAAGAGATAATATGGGAAAACAATTTCTCCTTTCCACTGATGCTTTCCAATCCTTGTTCCACAAAAAAACCCAAATTTTCAAAAAACATTTTTCATTGGGACAAAAAGTGAGGTGAAATCTTCTGAAGAGGAGGAAAGACAGCAAAGCAAATGTCACAGGGGTGATAACCCTTCCCTATGTTTTCCAAAAAGCTTAAAAAAGATTTTTTGGCTGGAGCTAAACACGTTAAAAATGTACCCGTTCAAAATTACAAAGAGATTCTACTTATCAACAAACCTACAGTCCCTGTCTTGTTTGCACCGCCTGTATACTGCTGTTCAGAGTATATAGGGCCTTTCCTTATTTAAATTTGGGTGCGGGGTTCCCCTTAATATCCATACAAGACCCAAAGGGCCTGGTAATGGACTGGGGGGTACCCATGCCGTTTGTCTCACTGATTTTCATCCATATTGCCATGACCCGACATGACATTAAACCCGCAAGCAGTTTTAAATGAGATTTTTTCCTTTAAAAATGACATTTGGTGCAGGGACTGTTCTAAACACGGGAAACACGCGTCACTTTACAGGCATACTATAGACACCCCCCAGGTACGATATTTAAAGGAATATTTCACTTTTTTTTTTTTTTACTTTAAGCATCATTAAAATCACTGCTCCCGAAAAAACGGCCGTTTTTAAAAGTTTTTTTTGCATTGATAAATGTCCCCTGGGGTAGGACCCGGGTCCCCAAACCCTTTTTAGGACAATACCATGCAAATTAGCCTTTAAAATGAGCACTTTTGATTTCGAACGTTCGAGTCCCATAGACGTCAATGGGGTTCTAACGTTCGTGCGAACTTTCGGTCCGTTCGCAGGTTCTGGTGCGAACCGAACCGGGGGGTGTTCGGCTCATCCCTAGTAGGGACTAATGTGAATGTATAATATATATATATATATATATATATATGTAAAGCGCTACGTAAATTGACAGCGCTGTATAAGTACCTGAAATAATAATAATAACCTCAAGAAAGTGAGTTGAAAGGAAGTATCAGGGAGGGGAGAAGTCCTTCAGAAAATGAAGATGAGCCCAGAGACCTCAAGAGGAGAGGGAGAAGGCTGAGTAAAAAAACTGTTGAGATTCAGGGTAGGGCGTACCTGGAAGCACACCCGGAAAAAGGGTTGGGCCTATGTGGCTGACAGCTGGCACAGAAGTGTCTCAACTGCTATGATGGGTGCAGGTGTTCCGCCCTCCGGATCAAAACAAGGAGGGGGTATGTGACAGTGAGAGTCCCTGCCACTATATAAATGGGTTTAAAAATGACACAGGACTCTCAAGGAGCCAATTTGAAATGTGCCAGCAGATGTTTTGTAAACAGAGAAACCTGTGTCTTAAATTTTCTCTGGATTTGGTAATTCCAGATTGGGGCTGCAATCTTGAAGGTTCCAATGAGCATTGGGTGGGATGGAGCCTTCACTTCTGTGACCGGGATTTGCTAGTTATATAAATAATTAAGTGCAGCGCTAGGATCACCCAGCATGGACTAGAAAAATGGATGAAAAATGTATACACCAGTGGAAAAGTGAAATAAAATAACAGAAGTGGAAAAACAACCAGGTAGGTATAATCAAAATGTCTTGGTAAAATGTGGAGTATCAAGGGAACAAAGTCCATACACATAAAATCAGTGAAAGTCTTCTCAGAGGGAGAGGTGCTGAGGCCCTGGACGGTGAATAGACACTCAAATGGAAGGCGACCACAGATAGCAAGCCAAACACTTCTTCAATAAAAGAGGTTAGGTACCTTTACCGGATCCGTAGGACGTATCTGCCGTATAGCAGTACGTCTATTAGGCATGAGGAGGAGACCTCCTGTGACGTCCACCCGAAAGATGTCCTGTAGATCACGGTCACCGGTGAGAAGTAGTTGTCCTGAGTGAAACCTGGACCGCTATCACACACGCTCTCCAGTTCCGGAACAAAAGGGTCAGGAGGAACTATTAGGAACTTTTTGCTCTCACAAACCAGCGTAGTCTGTGTTTCCCAGGCAGAGAGAGGCACTTTTAAATGTAAGGAGCCATTTGGCTACATTTTTATATATTCTATTTTTAATAAACGGTATTATGCTATGGATGTCCTCCATTCTTTTTTGTATATCCTGCATATATCTATGAGGAGGAAGGTTCCTATATATCTCCAGACCAAGTCTATGTGAGCAGGCACTATCCTGCACTATCCTGCATAAGCGCTGTTTGACTTTCTTTTTAATGAAAGAAGTTATTTTTTTCCGGTAAGCAGATTACATATCCGTTCACTTTGGGTGTCGATTTTCTAATTTTGGTGAAGGATCATTATCAAATATTTGGAAGATAACATCACAATTGCAAGATTTGGTGTTGAAGTTATATGGGTTTTTTTATTATTTTCAATCTGTTGGGACTTTTATATCATGTTTTTCTACACATTGTTGGACATTTGATTGTTTTTCAATTATTAATTTTATTGATGCATGAATATTTATGATCACTTGATTCATATATCACAGTTTTCTTTATATTGCTGCACAGATGGACAATTAACTGTCTTTCTTATGTTAATTTATGATTTGTGATTGGTGTAGGATCATTTATGGTCATATGACCAGTCACATTAGCGCCCCCTATTTCACTTTCTACATCAATTGGAGCACACCACTCTACAAGGGGAGTAGCACTTTATATAATTAGTATAACACAGTTATCTTATTTTAGTAATTGGCGCAGAGTTTACCCCCAACACATCTTTAAGGAGTTGGTGTGGCCTGAATGTTATCTTAATCCCATTACTGGATGTTTACTGCTGTCAAGTGACAACAGTTTTTGTAATACTACTAATAAATGTGAATGTGAATTAAAATGTGTCTGCTCTGTTTTTTGGTCTGAAAAATGAGGGATGTATATAAGACGCACTGGGGTTTGTCTAAAGCACTGGAGTCAATTATTTATTTTAGGGCTTGTTCACATCACAATCCCTGCATTTAGCGCTTGTCTCCATATGTGTATTTACATACATTTTTCTTGCATTTGTAAACTGTTTCAATGTGTTTTTTTCCTTTTTTTTCCACTTGAAAAATTCTTCTTTAAAAAAGAGTAAACTAGCATTTCCTTTGAGGTCCCTTCCCGATTCTTCCTCATTTGGGGTTGTCTAAGCATCTACCCAGGTTTTTTCAACTATCCCCAGATATGCACAGGAACCTCCACAGCTCTGCAAAATCACATGCACACGTTTCATACTAAACCACTTATTGGACTGGGGGAGTATGGATCAACAGATCAACAAACTAGACATTCCCTTTATTAAGTGTTTTTGCATAGCAAGACCACTTACTGTTATTTCACATATATATTATTCCTATATAGCCAAATTTACCACCTTAACTCCTCCCACAGCTTTTACACTACATAGACAGTAATATACCGAAACGTGCAGATTGTTCCCGATTGGTGTGCTATCACTTTGTGGAACGTTTTGCCGAATGGTTCACAAAATATCGTCGTTTTTCCCATAGGAATAAATAGCGAAATGTTCAAAACTAGAGTGGGAGGTGACAAAAGCTGAAAAATCAGGACATGATTTCTAAACTGCCACCACTCCCTCATTTTCAAGCCCACCTACACAAATCGTATATCAAAATGTTCATCTATCCCTGCTGCCACTAAACATGTCCACGGCTAAGCCATAGTTCTGATAGTTTTCACAATATGACCATTTGTTTGCAACTCACGCCGTCCATTGACATTCTTTGAAACTCCACTCTAACCACTTTAAATTTGAAGGGCAATATCTAAACTGCGACTGTGCCTTCATTTTTAATATTTCAGAGACATACCATGCAAAATCTAGGTCTGGGTCTTGTGATTCTCACAATATAAAGTTCTTCGCTTTAGGATTTAAAATACGACAGTTTGAAGTACTGCACAGTTATTACAGCTATCATGATCCTGTGTATTGTGTTTTGAGCAGTGCTTGTGAAGCATAAACAGGGCATGAGCGTTGCCAGGAAACAGTGTTTGTAAACACTGATTATCATCAAACAGATAGCACACCTTCACCGCCATTCTACGTCAAGATGCTGAGACCCCCCAAATGCATGTGGTCATACCTTCATCTGCTAGGCTTGATAATGCTGCTAATGTTTTTATAAATGTATGTTTTAATGTAACTGTGAAGCACTTTGGGCAACAACGTTGCAATTAAATGTGCTATATAAATAAATAAAAGTTGAAATGCATTTGTCACTCTATCAAGCTTATCATGTGCACTTTTTAAACTTGATCAATCAATTGGTTAGTGTAATGTTTACTATCTTTACTCACTCCAAACACTCCACACAGTTACTCTACCCACTCCATAAAGTTACTCTGCCCAGTCCAACATTTCTACAGTTACTCCAGCCACTCCAACCACACAACAGTTACTCAAGCCACTCCTCCCAGTTACTCCGCCCACTCCAGTTGTAGACTACTGGTGGAGGCAAGAACATTTCACACAATTTCCCCAGAAATTATAGCTTTTCTAGTTTCTCCTACTACTGTGCATTATGGGGAATTTACACACATTCTGGTGCAAAAAATGTTGTACATTTTTGAAAGCACTGGAACAGAACACCCTGGTCTGAACTAGAGTGATTAGGGAAAACACTGATTTTTACTGTGTATGCATTCAGGATGCATGTAAAAAACGCACCTGAAAGCATCTGATAAGAACTAAATTGGTCAAGTAAAACTGTGGTTACTGGATGATTAATATAAATATTTTCACAAACAATAAGAAATAAATAGAAACAAAGTATTTCTCCCTCAGCGCTCATGCAAAAAAAAAATATGATAAATAAAAATATATATAGCTGCTACTATAAAAAATTTAAACTGTATCAAAAAATATGTTAAAAAAAACAGTCTTTTAAACATTAGCAGCGCTTAAGAAGTTCATATGTGAAATAAAATACAAATAAAGATGAAAAGTTCCACTTGTGTCTTAATTGTGTACAGCAGGGTGTGGGGTGGTAGCTGATCTGTTTATAAAGAATGTTGAACACCCACTCTCTGCTGATCAAAATCCCAAATAAATCCTTCACCACATTGCTTTCATGGGAATCCCCTATAGGTAATTCACTTACCAGAAGGTGATGGGTTAACAGCGTGCCTTTCACTGGTTTAATATCGACGGATTTAGTTCACTCAAATAGGACTGGATCGGTGAATGGATATTTAGATAGCTGTCAGCGCACTCTGCATACTTCCATCTAAATTAAGCTCATAACGAGCGAAGAAATAGAAGTTCCCGTAGTGTAATCCAGTAAATTAAAATACTTTTATTTAAAAAACAAAGTGATCCCATATAGATGTACACGTACAATGTATCAAAATAATATAAGCATGTATCATAGATCGTTGAGTCCCGATATACCTTATTACCGCTGAGAGCGGTATTCCCAGGTAAGGTATCATAGAAGATCAACAGCGTGGGTAGCTGTATGGTCATGTCCTGACGCGCGTTCCCTCAATGCTTTCGTCAGAGGACGTGACCACACAGCACAGCTCCCAGCTTTTATACATGTATTAACAATCGGTAATTGACCCTTTCATGCTCGTATCTTTACTCATGACACCACGCGGCCATTCACCGTCCTTATGCCAATAACAAAGCAATAAGTGTCTATTATCATAAGTATTAAAAATGACCTGACTTTAAAATACACCTCCAATACCGATTTCCATCTACAACGGATGGATTGGTATTGAATCATGGTTACCCGGTGAGTGATAAAAAACCTAGGCTAATTGTAAGCGTGATTGATCGTTCAATGTGTGGAGCCAGCTGCTCTCAGTATGCAAATGAGTGCAATAATCGGAACTATATTTGCGTTTATTGTAATTGAATACCCCCACTAGTATTCACTCGATATCAGGATAATATCCATCCAGCAAGTTTAATACCAAAATGAATATCCTTAAGCCGAAAAAAATAAATTATTCTGCAAATAAATGCATTAATTATTTTACACTAAATTCATACATTAGGCAATCACGTATTAAGATTCAGTAAATGCAATCAACTATTAAAACATAAAAGTTCATAAAAATACATGTTTAGATATTCCAAGATTGCACTAGCCCATATGATTCTATTAATTACATTCTGTCCTCATTAATCAATTGATGGACCAATCATGTTTGTTTAAACAATAATAAAATATCATACATAATACCACTAAAAAAACATAAAACCCAATTCTTTAGGCTATGTTTCCACTATTGCGTCCCCAAAGTCGCGCAATTTTTCAGCGATTTCACAGCGATTCCTTGCCGCGACCTGAAGCAACGCCTGTGCACTCTCGAGGTCCATGGACCTCAAGTCGCAACAAAGTGGGACCAAAGCAGTGCAGGGACCACTCCGAAGCTGCTGTGACCCGAAGTCGCACAGACACAAAGGGCACTCATTGGAAATCCTTGGGCGCGACCCATCATGCGACCTTTCAGTCCCAAATCGCATGAAAAGTCGCACTAGTGGAAACCTAAGTTGAAGGACCAAATATGCTAAAACATGTTTTTGATACTTCATTCTTATGATAAATTCATAAAATCAATAGTTGCTAATAAAACAATTTAAGTCCAGCTCGACGTTCATTCCTTTTGGGCTAAGAGAGTCTGTCAAATATATCCATTTGGTTTCACATTTGGATAATTCCCTTACCCTGTTACTACCTCGCCAATCGGGATGCTTTTTTTCTACCCCCCAGAATATCAATCCTGAGGGATCACTTTTATGTTTCATTTTAAAATGCATGGAAACGCTATGTTCCTTGTAACCAATCCTGATGTTAACAATATGTTCTGATACTCGTTTACTTAAAGTGCGTTTAGTGCGTCCTATATACATGAGTTTACAAGAGCACTGGAGCGCATATACTACATGAGTGGACTTACATGAAATAAAATCCTTTACTGTAAATGTTCTAAGATTAGCCATTGATTGAAACTCAGTTAATCCTCTTAATCTCGTGTGTACTTGTCAGCAAGATATACATCTCCGACAAGCATGAAAACCTGGGCTGTACCAGAACATAGTTGGTCTTAATGGTGGATTTAATATTTTTTTAAATACTCTGTCTCCAAAGGATGGTCCTTTTCTATAAATAAAGATCGGATTTTCTGGGAGAGCTTTAGTTAATATTTTATCTGTGGTTAACAACACCCAATATTTTTTACAAATTGCTTCCACCTATTTATATTGTGCGTGGTAGGCACTAATGAAACCCCACTCATGTTTACTGTTTACTTTGTTTGGCTTTTTCCATCAGACATCCACTTTGAGGTATTTTTTGTATTTCCTTCATAGTTCTGTCTAATGCCCGTACACACGGTCGGACATTGATCGGACATTCCGACAACAAAATCCTAGGATTTTTTCCGACGGATGTTGGCTCAAACTTGTCTTGCATACACACGGTCACACAAAGTTGTCGGAAAATCCGATCATTCTGAACGCGGTGACGTAAAACACGTACATTGGGACTATAAACGGGGCAGATGCCAATAGCTTTCATCTCTTTATTTATTCTGAGCATGCGTGGCACTTTGTCCGTCGGATTTGTGTACACACGATCGGAAATTCCGACAACGGTTTTTATAGCCTGCTCTCAAACTTTGTGTGTCGGAAAATCTGATGGAAAATGTGTGATGGAGCCCACACACGGTCGGAATTTCCTACAACAAGGTCCTATCACACATTTTCCGCCGGAAAATCCGACCATGTGTACGGGGCATAACGCTAGTTGACAGTCGAAGTCCCATCGGACGAAACGCATAGGCTTTGGTATGCCTGTCTTGCCACCATTTGAATTTTAGCGCTTTATCTACTTTTTACTCCTTTCTGAAGAATCAGAGTGTTTTTTATCGCTTTGTCCTAATAAAGCTGGTTCTAAGCTGATTTACACTATGGGGAAGTTTTCATTTTTTTCCCTTTACCTTGAGGACTGACATCCTGTCCATGAAGCTGGACCTACAATGAGCACCCGCCACTGACATCTTCGATGCTATAGGTCAGTGAGATCGGAGTGGTTGAGTCGGTGAGTGTTGCCATCCCTCCATCTTCTTCAGCTGTTGGGAACCAGGAGCTGCTCCCCCTGCTCCATTACAAGCCTGTCTGACTCCCAAGTCGTTGGCTGGGAGTCCACCATTTCTGGTAAGGGTATTTATGCCTACCCCTTTTCACACAGATGTTTGATACCGTATCTTGTGGATGCCAATCTCGGATTTAATGGTCCTCCATCACTAATTCCGGCGGCTGTTGATCGTCCCAAATTGCATTATTTGGACTTTGAGTTATTATTAATATTAATTTATGAGTTCTGGATGGACTTTCAGTTTCATTAGCAGTCTATATGTTCACTATTTTTATGTCACTATTTTTATGTTCAGCCCATTTCCTCACTACACGATTAATCCTATTTTGTGTGTAGCACAATTTTGTGACGTTCAAATCCTCACATCATTTTCGGTCCATATGCATAGAACTGCTCCTCCCTATGGTTGGGATTTGTAGTTCTTCTTATTTCTTCTTTTTTTTATTTACTTTATATACAGTGTTTTGTCACTTTTTCACTTCAGGTGTCACATATTAGTTTATATATGATTCACTTATATGGCTCACTTATATACTTTTTGGCTTAGATTATTTATTTCTGGTAGTGTCAACTAACAGTTCTCATACAATCTATTTTCATCAATATACTTTGTTGCGCATATCGCCTTTCAGATACTATTCTGTCTGGCTTTGCCCAATAACGTACATCTTTTAGCGCCACACTTATTTTTATACATATATGAATTTATCTTCCCATGCACTCACAAAAAGGTTCGCTAATGACGGAGCAAATTTTGTGCCCATAGCAACGCCCTTTATCTATGTATAGTATTTTCCCGAATACCAAAAGTAATTATGGCTTGGACAATAATCCAAAGCCATACCTAAAAAATTCTTTTGAATGAATGGTAAGTCATCTTGTTTGCTTAGTGCCGAATTTAAGGCCAATAAGGCGTCGTCATGTTGTATAATTGTATACAGCGACGCTACATCCGAAGTCACCAGAAATATATCTTGGTCATCCGGTATCTTGAGATTATTCAAAAGCTGTAAAAACGGTCTTGTATCCTTCAGATATGCTTTTGTCTTGGTCACACTGTCTTGTAAATAGGAAACCAAGTATTGGCCTACTCTGGATGACACAGAGTTAATACTATTAATTATAGGCCTTGCAGGAGGATTTTGTGCGTCTTTATGTATTTTAGGTAATGTATACACAATTGGAACCCGACTGAAACTAGGCACCAAGTATCTTTTCTCTTTTTTATTTAACACTCTCATACTGTAACCAAGCTCAATCATATTAGTTAGGTCCTTCCTGTAATCATCAGTGGGATCATTCTTTAGCTGTTTATAAGTGTTTGTGTCTGACAACATATCGTTCAATTGTGAGTGGTAAAAACTACTATCCAAAATTACCACCCCCCCTCCCTTATCAGCTGTTAACCCATCACCTTCTGGTAAGTGAATTACCTATAGCAGAGGCGTAACTAGAACCTTCAGGACCCCGGTGCAAGAAACCATGATGGGCCCCAGGGCCGTCTTTAAGGAAGGGCAAAAGGGGCAACTGCCCTGGGCCCTGTCATTGTTGTGGGGCCCAAAGCAGCTGCCTCATACTTGCCAACTAGCCCAGTTTAAATTCCCTTGAAGTTTTAGTCCTGTGCTGTGTCCTGATATCTCAGTGTGAAGTGCTGCTATTAATGCTGCTTAGCTCTGCCCTATTGTTGTGTACAGATGACTCACCTACAGACCCTGTGTTTACATGTAAATAACCGTCAATCATATGTAAATAACGGCAGCATTGATATGTAAATAGCTGAGGCCGGCGGCATTGATATGTAAATAAAGGCAGCATTCACATGTATATCATGCTCCCCTGCAGTGAGGAAGATGATGTGCTGTAACCTATAGCAACCAGTGAGCAGTATTTGTACAGTAATCTCTAGCAACCAATCAGCAAGCAGAAACCTCTAGCAATTAATCAGTGAGCCTTAATGTGTGCTGTAACCTCTAGAAACCAGTCAGTAAGCAGTAGTGATATGCTGTAAGCTCTGGCAACCAATTGCAATTGCTGCCTGATCTGATACAGTAAACTGATTTTAAGTCTAGACGCTGTGTCTGTGCTAGGAAAGGACTGCCGTTAACTGTCAAGAATGTCAGTAAATTGTTTACACTGATAATCAGTGCCCCAATCATCAGTGCCATCTATCAGTGCCCATCAAACGTACAAGTGTTACCTATCGGTGCTTATTAATGCCGCCTATTAGTGCCCATCAATTCTGCCTATCAGCACCACCTATCAGTGCTCATTAATGCCGCCTAACAGCGTCCATCAGTGCCACCTATCAGTACTTTTCAATTCTGCCCATCAAAGCCCATCAATACTGCCTGAGTTCTGCCTATCAGTGTTCCTCAGTGCCCATCAATGCCACCTATCAGTACAGCCTATCAGTGCACATTAGTGCCTCCTATCAGTGCTGCCTATCAGTGCTCATCAATGTGTTCTATCAGTGCTCATCAGTGCCTCCTATCAGTGCCCATAAATGCCTCCTATCAGTGACCATTAGTGCCTCCTATCAGTGCCCATTAGTGCCTTCTATCAGTGCCCATCAGTGCCTTTTATCAGTGCCTCCTATCAGTGCCCATTAATGCTTTCTATCAGTGCCTATTAGTGCCTTCTATCAGTGCCCATCAGTGCCTCCCATCAGTGCTCATCGGTGCCCATAAATTCCTCCTATCAGTGCCCATTAGTGCCTCCTATCAGTGCCCATAAATGCCCCCTATCAGTGCCTATTAGTGGCTTCTATCAGTGCCCATCAGTGCTCATCAGTGCCTTCTATCAGTGCCCATCAGTGCCTTCTATCAGTACCTTCTATCACTGCTCATCAGTGCCTTCTATCAGTGCTCATCAGTGCGTTCTATCAGTGTCCATCAGTGCCTCCTATCAGTGCCTTCTATCAGTGCTCATAAATGAATGCTTTTAATTTCCATCAGTGCCGTCTGCCTTCTCAGGACAGCACGGCACCGAGCGGAGCTCGTGTCTGTCATGGAACAGTAGCACAGAGACACCGGCATTAATGTTCTATTTGCCCGTCTGTCCTCTCTGGCAGGGGATGAGAGAGGACACAGCTGATCTCACTGCTCCCCCTTCTACCCCCTCCCCTCTCCTGTGTGCTCTGCGGGAAATGTGAGCTCCTTAGCTTCACACTAGACTGCCCGTGGAGCACACAGGAGAGGGAGGGGGGAGAAGGGGAGCAGTGAGATCAGCTGTGTCTTCTCTCATTCCCTGCCGGAGAGGACAGACGGGCAAATAGAACGTTAATGCCGGTGTCTCTGTGCAACTGTTTCATGACAGACGCGAGCTCCGCTCAGAGCCGTGTGTGAATAGCAACCCCGCTGGGCCCCCCGACAGTGGCGGAATGCCAGGCCCCATCGCAAATGCGACTGTTGCGACCCTGGTAATTCCACCACTGACCTATAGGGGATTCCCATAAAAGCAATGTGGTGAAGGATTTATCTGGGATTTTGATCAGCAGTTGGTGTTCAACATTCTTTATAAACGGATCAGCTACCACCCCACACCCTGCTGTACACAATTAAGACACAAGTGGAACTTTTCATCTTTATTTATATTTTTACATATGAACTTCTTAAGCGCTGCTAATGTTTAAAAGACTTTGGTTTTTTTAACATATTTTTTGATTGATTAATGTAAATATAACTTTACAGAGTTGGTTGGCTGTTCTGGATGTGGATCCCCATGAAACTGCTATTGGAAGAAATATTTAGCTTTACCATTTGTAATTGATGATATCTCACTAGATTGGGAACAAGTGAGAATAAAGCCCTGTACACATGGGCTGAATATAGACCAAAATCAGCCGGTACAGTAAATACCAGCCGACATTCAGCCGTGTATACATGTCCTTGTTTGAAAGAAGTCGATCCCACACACGGCTTCTGTCGAATGAGCTTGCTGGAAAACAGCAGCTGATCGGCATCTGATCAGTGCTGTCAGGCAATGGCTGCGAGTGCTGACTAATATGTTCTCGTGGAGGGGCGCTGTACCAAAATCCCATCATTAGTACAGTGACCTCTTACTGTGTGTACCAGGCTTAAGACTTGCCATGCACACATTTTTTTTCTTTCAGTCTCCATGCTGAATAGATTCCAAACCTGTTAAAATACCTGCATCCGATTGTGTGTAGGAACTGTTAATCAAGAAATTTCTGCCCAGCACCACCCGCATTGCTGGCCACACACTGATTGCATTTTGGCTGGTTTCTGATTAACCAAAAATTAGCTAGGCAGATTAGACTACATTCGCACGGGTGAGCAGCCTCAGTGCTAATGACATTGGCAGTAATTGCTTCTGATTTTGCCACCCGTGAGCACCTAGTTGCAGTGTCCAAGTCCTGTACACTTCAATGACAGTTTGCAACGCAGCCTTAGCTATCTATGGCTGTTTGCACAGCTAGTGATTACCTAGAGCGATTGTTGCTGGATGCACTTTATGTGTGTTCAGCAGTGATCACTGGCGCCCGGTTGTAGAAGTGTACAGGGCTCAGCAGCCACAGTTAGTTTCTCATGTCAATGTAGCCTAATTCTCAGCTGAACAGGGACTGCAGTCATGGGCGTCCGCAGGTAGGGGCAAGGGGGGCTACTGCCCCCCCCCTGGAGCAAGGTGTCCGCACATGGACACTCAGTGGCCAGGCTGATCCTGCGAGGGCACATAGCCGGCGCTAGCATAGGGGAGGAAAGGCAGCCGCCTTAAGGTACCAGGAGAGGGAGGGCCCTAAAGCAACGGGGTCCCTCAAAAAAAGCTGATGCTCACACCTTTACCCAGCTCAGCACAGGTCACACAGCGCGCACGTGACATGCAGCACCACGCTGTGATTGTGTGAACATCAGCCACTGCCTCCAGTTTACACTAGCTTCCATTTGCTCCCCACTCCAGGCTGCTACTGCCCCTCCTCTCTCCGAGTCCGGGGTGAAGGGCAGAACAACCGCTTTTCTCTTTCCAGGCTCCAGCTCCACACTGAACAATTCCCACAGAAATGCCTCCAGTCCAGCAACGAGTCAACAATCACCGCTATACTGGAGGCGAGGGATGAGGAGGAGGAGTCCAGTGAGACTAGGGGGAGGAGTCAGCTAGCAGAGGAGCGAGATCAGCATGGAGTGGAGGGATGAAAGGTAATTCTTGCTGTTTTTCTTTGCTTTGCATAAGACAGCCCGCTGACATGTACATCATGGGGATCCTCTAGAGATGAGGAAACGGACACAAGTCTGTTTACATCTACCACTCCATAGAGGACAATGGAGGGTCTGATCGGGTCCCCCTGAAAAACTGACAGGCAGACCCGATCAGACCAATCGGTTCCAATATGGTAGGGGGGGGGGGTGATACAATTTGAATCCCCAGCCACTTTCTGGAGCTTCAGATTTTTAACGTGCCGCAGACATGTTCTGTTGGCTGATCACTTCTACAATCACTATGATGTGCCACCCCCCACCACCCAGCCACCTATATGCCATCACATAGGGGCTATTGGTTCCCTATGTGATAACAATAAAGGGGCCTCCCCCCATCCCCCACACACACACATACAAAAACACATGTGCTGGGTCACCTAAGTAGGAAAATTGTGTTTGCCCTACACATATATCACTGTGCACATCAGTATGAGGGCAATAATTTTAATTCTAAAATGATGACCTATTGGGGCGAGATAGAGAGATGTAGATCCAGCTGGCACTGCACTGTCACTGCCCACTCAAGCCCCTCCCCTCCATGACATTGACAAAAAGGGGTGGAGCATGGGTGTTGCACCCTCCCTGAAAAAAGTTCTTTGGATGCCCATGACTGCAGCAAGTGTTTGGCAGTGCCTACTGTAGTCTGGTACAGGCAATAGCCTCAGCGGAATTTGTCCATCTGCACTGTTTAGCAGTCAGTATGCAGAACAAAAAATAGCGTATGCCCAGCAGGGGGCCTGAGGTCATGTAAAATAAAACATTTTTTATTAGTTAAAATACAGAAGGCAATGGTTGAGATCCTTGTCAGTTTTTTTTGGTCTCTTTGGGGAGATTTCTCCTCACTTCTGCAGTATGTATTACATTAGTATTTTGTATTCTAATATTTAAGGTTTTAGTTCTTTTAAGTAAAGGTGTGCTCTAACAGGACACAGTGCTAGTGCTTCTTGCTGGAGTGTATACATGATACACTAGAGTACATGTGTCAAACACAAGGCCCGCCAGGCCATTTCATGTGGTCCTCGCACCCAGGGCTTTTTTTCCTGCTACATCAGGTTCCCACCATCCGCTCCCCACTCACCACTGTCACTTGTATACACAGAAACTTTCTGTATTTACAAGGACAGCTTTCCTCTCGACAGCTCCCACAGATCCCAACCTGCTCTGCACTCATGGTGGGGACAAGGGAAATCCAAGTGCAGTGTGGGATAGGGCATCCCGTGGTAAGCTACACTGTAATCCCTATCTGTAGCCGAGTCCACAGATGTCAACCAATGATCTCCCTGCAAGTGAGAGGGAGAGGCTGTGCCACCTACACCACCAGAAGGTACTAAAGCTTGGCTATGTAGGTGAGATGCTAGGAGGCTTTTGGGGGTGGAGGGGAAAGATGAGATGTTGACAGCCTGTGAAAGAGAGCTGAACCCTGCACACTGTGCATAGCACACTACTAATACCTGGACTCTGTATGTAGCGCACTCTTCAACCCTGCACTCTATACACAGCGCACCCTTGAACTCTTTACTCTGTACATAGCGCACACATGTGAACTCCTCACATAATGCACTCCTGGTATTTATTGCCTCTTAAGCACTTGCAGACCGCCACATGTACATATACGCCGGCAGAATGGCACGGCTGCACAAATGGGCGTACCTGTATGTCTATTTGAATTTGCTGCCGTGTGGTTGCGTGCACGCCGGCGGCGACCCTGCGTGCGCGCCGGCGCGACCCTGCCGCAAGCTCTGTGAGTGTGATCGCAGATTGTCTCATGGAGCTGAAGAACAGGGAAATGCTAATGTAAACAAGCATTTCCCCGTTCTGCCTAGTGACACTGTCACTAATCACAGATCCCTGTAATCGGGAGCGGTGATCAGTGATGTGTCACACGTAGTCCCTCCCCCCCACAGTTAGAACACATCCCTAGGACACACTTAACCCCTGCAGCGCCCCCTCCTGGTTAACCCCTTCACTGCCAGTCACATTTACACAGTAATCAATGCATTTTTAATCGCACTGATCGCTGTAAAAATGTGAATGGTCCCAAAATAGCGCCAAAAGTGTCCGATCTGTTCGCCATAATGTTACAGTCACAATAAAAATCACTGATCGCCGCCATTACTAGTAAAAAAAAAAATATTAATAAAAATGCCATAAAACTATCCCCTATTTTGTAGACGCTATAACTTTTGCGCAAACCAATCAATAAATGCTTATTGCAATTTTTTTTTACCAAAAATATGTAGAAGAATACACATCAGCCTAAACTGAGGAAAAAAAATGTTTTTTTTTATATATTTTTTGATATTTATTATAGCAAATGTAAAAAATATTGCTTTTTTTTTCAAAATTATCGTTCTTTTTTTATTTATAGCGCAAAAAATAAAAACCGCAGAGGGGATCAAATACCACCAAAAGATTGGTGGGGAAAAAAGGACGTCAGTTTTGTTTGGGAGCCACGTCGCATGACTGCGCAATTGTCAGTTAAAGCAACGCAGTGCCGAATCGCAAAAAGTGCTCTGATCTTTGGCCAGTCAAATTCTCTGGGGCTTAAGTGGTTAAAGAGTCTCCCACTGTTAATGCAATTTGACCACACCCACCTTTCAATGCGGTTCGAGAGGGGGCATGGTTGAGTTCCTATGTCTACTCTCAGAGAAAAAAAGTCCCGGATACATTTATATAGTCTTAAGCCTTGTACACGCGTTCGGATTGTTGGCAGACAAAGCGTCAGACTTTTGTCCGAAGGGCGTTTGCCGTGAACTTGTCTTGCATACATACGGTACAAAATTGTCGGCCAATAAACACGAACGTAGTGACGTACTACGTGGAATTTCAGCTCTTGAGCGCCACCCTTTGGGCATCTTCTTCTAGTGCCGTGTTTGGTGAGCACTGATTCGGAGCATGCGTGTTTGTACTTTGGACTTTTGTCCGACGGACTTGTGTACACACGATTGGAAAATCTGACAACAGACCGTTGTCCGCTGAAAATTTATAAACCTGCCATCCAACATATGTCCACGGAAAGTTGCCCAACAATTGTCTGATGGAGCGTACAAACGGTCGGATTTTCCGCCAACAGCCTGACATCACACAATTCCCGTCGGAAATTCAGATCGTGTGTACGAGGCTTTGCAGACACAACCGGCCGTTTGAGGTCAACCATAATGCTGATGCAGCCCTCGATGAAATGAAGTTTAACACCCCTGCACTAGAGAATGGGAAATAATTTGTTATGAATTACTTCCATCAGTATTTTCAGCTTATGTAATCCAATGATGTAGATTTTTAGACCAAACAAGCTAGATATTTCCCACTGTAAGGTCTTGAAATACCGGTTTTAAAACTTAAAAATTAGTCACCTTCACTTGTTCATTTGTATTGATTTTGTCTGGGTTTATTAGGATTATGCAATGTGCAGCAACTTTTGTTTCCCACTATGCACACCCGTATCGCAGGTTAAACATAAAACCACTGCTCACCATAGCCGATCCTAGTGTAGATGTATACATACCCTATATTACCAAAAGTATTGGGACACCTGCCTTTACACATGAACTTGAATGGCATCCCAGTCTAAAACCCCGTACACACGATTGGACTTTCCGTCGGGAAATGTTGGATGTCAGGATATTGGCGGAAAATTCGACCGTGTGTATGCTCCATCGGACAATTGTTGTCAGACCTTCCGCCAAGAAATGTTGGCTGCCATGTTTTCAAATTTTCCGCCAACAAATGTGTGTTGTCGAACTTTCCGATCGTGTGGACAAAAGTCCAAAGTACAAACACGCATCCTCGGAAGCAGAAGCGGTCGGTCTTGTAAACTAGCGTTCGTAATGGAGAATTAACATTCGTGACGTGGCAAATTATGAAATCTCCAAATGCAGCGCACAATTCTCTTCTTCTTTAATGGGATAATAATGAAGCTGCTTTGCTGGTGATACTGATGGAGTTTTTTGCAAACAAATTTTCAAAGGCTTTTTTTTTCTAGTCATATCAAGAATAATATTATTATGTTTTTTTTTTGTTTTTTTATTTGTGCAAGTTATCAATTTTACATTGTATTTTTTTAAATGTAACTGCCTACTCCCAAACTGTCATTTGAAGTAAAACATATAGCCAAGTATTATTCTCCACATTTTTTTTATTGTGCATTAAAAAAATAAAAAAATTAAAATTAGACATGCTATCTGCCAATAGAACTTAACCAAAAAGTACATTCTATGCATTCAAAAATATAGAAAATATACCAAATCAAATCATTATTCAACCAAAAAAATAATTGTCAAAGCAATAGCTCCAAGGCCAATAATAAATAACACGTTATCTCCTCCGATTCCGCAACATGTCTGGTTGACGAACGGCTGTTCAGAAACTAACTGAAAAGCACGAAATAAAAAGCGCTAAATGAAAAACGCGAAAAGAAAAGCGCGAATCAACACTCACCAAACTTCTACTAACACGAAATTAGCAAAAGGAGCCCAAACGATGGCGCTAAAGAGCTGAAAAACCACGTAGTACGTCTAGTATGTCACTACGTTCATAATTGTTGGCCAACATTTGTGTGACCATGTATGTGCAAGACAAGTTTGGGCCAACGCCCTTCGGACAAAATTCCATGGTTTTGTTGGCGGAAAGTCCGATCGCGTGAACGAGGCATCAGTCCTTTGGGTTCAATATTGAGTTGGCCCACCCTTTGCAGCTATAACAGCCTCAACTATTCTGGGAAGGTTGTCCACAATGTTTAGGAGTGTGTCTATGGGAATGTTTGACCATTCTTCTAGAAGTGCATTTGTGAGGTCACGCACTGAGGTTGACAAGAAGGCCTGGCTCGCAGTTTCTGCTTTAATTCATCCCAAAGGTGTTCTATCAGGTTGAGGTCAGGACTCTGTGCAGGCCAGTCAAGTTCCTCCACCCCAAACCCGCTCATCCATGTCTTTATGGACCTTGATTTGTGCACAGTCATGTTGGAACAAGAAGGGGCCATCCCAAAAGAGATGACGCAGTTATAGCTGCAAAGGGTGGGCCAACGCAATATTGAACCCTATGGACTAAGAATGGGATGCCATTAAAGTTCATGTGTGTGTAAAGGCAGGCGTCCCAATACTTTTGGAAATATAGTATATGTATACATCCACACTAGCATCGGCTATAAGTGAGTTCATTGGATGAGTTTTTCTTACGCTGGCATCCCTACTATTCTGAGTGCCAATGGGGCTCTACACCTCAGGCTGGAGCAGCACCACCAAGTACTTATGGCCTTATTGCATCACAGGTTTGGAAAGCCATTTGAGAAAAGTACTTCCTCTACCCACAAGTCATCCAACAACAGGCTGATAAAGATATTCATTTTGTAGCTATTTTTAATGTATTTACTAATGAATGTGTATTTCATCTAGAAATGTAATTTGCATCCTTTGAAGTAAAGAAAATAATAGATACACTGAAGTCCAACTTCAGTGAAAACTCAAACAACAGAATGACATACGCAATCTTCGTAAAGCTGGCCATACAGTAGAGTTTTGTTTTACAATGTTCATTTGCAGAACATTTTTTTAATTTTCTAATGGTAATGAGATCAAAATGATGTTCATTTTTGACCATAGTGACTGGAAGACTTGAAGAAGTAGTACGATAACATATTTTCAAACAAACAAAATTTTAAAGGTGAATGTGACTTTTGTTTGGGAAAAAAAATCATACTTATTGTAATGAAATCTGTTTCTCTGGATTTCTCTGGGATTTCATTCAAATAGCAGGTCAGGATGAAATTTTAAGGACTTTCAAAGCAAATTAGTTAAAGTGGAGTTCCACCCACTTTTACAACTCTTCAGCATCCCTCACTAAACTGTGCACTGTAAACGAATTGGATATTTTTTTATTTTTTTTCTCAGCACCTACTGTATATCTGCTGTATTCATTTTTCACTTCCTCCTCCCTGGCCGTGGCCCATCGCATCATTTCCTGTTTGCAATGCCTTCTGGGAAGGGGCGGCAACTTCCTCTGAACCTGCCGTTGCTATGGAAACCTGACCTGAAACCTATTACACTGCTTGTGCTGCACTGAGCATGTGCGAGATCTGCAAGGATGAGATCCAGAAAGAAATACAGTCTGGCTTCAGATGCCCACACTTAAGATGGCCACGGCCTGCTATAAGTTTATAAAATAACAAACTACTGCTATAAACTAACAAAACAGACCTTAGTTTACACTAACTTTACTAGAATACATTAAGCTTGTGTATTATAGGGGTATTTTTATTTAAAAAGTATAATTTCGGCCGGAACACGACTTTAACTCAATGATGGCAAAAAATAGATAGAAGCCAGCTGGCTTCTGTCAAAGGCTCATGACCAAAAAAGGTCTGCCGACTGGCTGCCGTTCAGCCAGTAGCTGAGAGCGCTGACCAGAGTGTTCTGGCAGGGGGGGCCATCCCCTTGTCAGAAGACAATAGCACAGCCGTGTAATTCGCTGTACTAACATCGGATTGTAAGTACAGCAAGTCCGACCTAAACTGTCAGTATTTTTTTTTGGTCAACCAGCTGGGTTGAATGAAAAAAAAACTAGTGGTGTGTACGAGGCTTTAGGGTGACGAGGAATCCCACATCCACTGGGAGATTTCTCCTCATCGTGTTGGGGTGTCAACTTTTGGATTTCTCCTACTTTCCATCCCTGGGACAGAAGGTTAAAGTGAACTGCACAATGGGGAAACAAACATAAGCTCCCTAACTCTTACCTTCTTTATCCAAAACTTGGCTGGAGTTTCTTTTTAAAGATACGTATTTCAAAAATATGTTTCTGTATATAATTTGTTAGTGAATTTGTGCCATGTTTTAAACAGTGGTGCTGTATAGCTGACTAGGCTATAATCACAATCACACCTGTCTCTCTGGTTAATTCAGCTCTGCTTCCTGAAAGTATATTCACACAAGTCTGCCTCATGCACTCCCTCTTTATCAAAGCGTTCCAAGTTCAGACACCTGAGCAGAGCTCCCGCCCAGATTACCTCCTCCTTCCCATTCATGCTCGAAAACCTATAACAGCTGCACTAGTTGCAGTCTTGCACTAGAACTGGATTCATTCAAGTGATCTGTCAGCATGAAGTGCTTGTTAATGGCCTACCAAGCTCAACTAAAAAAATAAAAAAAATAACTTCCTTATATATTGAATGGTAAGTTTACCTATCTTTATGGCAAATGTATTAATGATAGTATTTAGTGAATATTAATTTGGAAATTACATTGAATAATCAGTTTATATAATCACTAAAAAATAAGGGCTTTTTTTTTATTTATATATATATATATATATATAGTAATCGTTCCTATACGTTAACATTTTAACTAATAGTTTTTATACATATATGATTTTAAGGTATGCAAACTAAAATTATGCTATTGTTCAGGGGTTTTTAATTCAGAAGGCGAAAAAAAGGGGGAGGGGAAGCCACATTGTGTGTGTATATCTATATCTCTCATATATTAGGGTTTTTTTGAAAGGGTAAGCAGGCATAAAATGTATATGTACAATCGCATATGAAACCGGTTGCTCAGTCACATGGAATAGTACAAATCTTATAGCAAGGACAATGTCTAATTTTTAGAATGTAATGTACAACAATTTTTATAACATCACTTTTTAAAAAAAAAATAAAATAAAATAAATTCCAGTGAAACCTATGTATTTGTTTAATAGTTCTGTACCATTTTTACAAAATAACATGTATTATAGATTATTCATTTTTGCAAAGCACACATTTCATTTTTAATAGGGATGAATAATCCCTATACGTCATAAATGCTTTTGTATGCAAAATCTCCCTCCCCCTAGGATGAAACTTTTTTTTTTTTTTTTTTTTTTTTTTTTTTTTTTTTTTTTTTCCTTCTTGCTAATAATTTGAAAACTTCCCAATAATGGTTTTTCTTTTTACATAAAGCGCCCATGTGCACTGCAGTGATTTACTGTGTGAATTAACACAAAGCAAATTCGTATGACAAAGTATCAGCTGAAAACTTTCTTTCTTTGAGCACCAAAAAAAACAAGAGGGTATTTTTAAAACTTGCGTCTTAAAACAGAAAAGTTAATTACTTGTGAGGTTGATTTACTAAAACTGGAGATTGCAAAATCTGGTGCAGCTGTGCATGGTAGCCAATCGGCTTCTAACTTCAGCTTGTTCAAATAAGCTTTGACAAAAAAAACCTGGAAGCTGATTGGTTTCTATGCAGAGCTGCACCAGATTTTGCACTCTCCAGTTTTAGTAAGTTTTACTAGTAGAACAGGTGCTTTTTTTATAAACGTAATTGTGCTTTTTAGAAAGTGCATGCTCACTTTGCATAGAGAATGTTGGTAAATGAGAGAGTTCTGTGTGCTTAAAAAAAAAAAAAAAAAAAATAAAAAAATAAAGCTTTCTGCCTGTACATGATTCATGGTTTGGCCTTATTCGCTTTGCAAGGTGGTCAAACACTTTTCCGAAGAACCCATTCAAACTTAAAAGGTAAAATGACCTTGATTGGTTGCAGTGGAACACAATGGGGGTTATTTACAAAAGGAAGATCCACTTTGCACTACAAGTGCAATAGGAAGTGCAGTTGCTGTAGATCCGAGGGGGACATGCAAGGGGAATAAAGAACAGCATTTTAGCTTGCACGTGATTGGATGATAAAATCAGCAGAGCTTCCCCCTCGTTTCAGATCTACCCCGACTGCACTTCCAAGTGCACTTGTAGTGCAAAGTGGATTTGCCTTTTGTAAATGACCCCCAATGTTCTTTTTCCATTTTTCCTTTGCTCTTCCTCCCCCCCCCCCCCCCCCCCTTTCCCTTTTTTTCCCTATAAATCATCCCTAGCAAGATGTTCAACCATATTCATTACGTAATTTATTTTTAGCATGTGCAGGAGGGGTGGAAAGACACTTTAATTTTGTTGGATTTGTATATTAAAGCTCAGAATTGGGCAAAATAATTGCATTAGTTGTAAGCATTTAAATATAATGGGGTTTATTAAAGGCAAAAGGGTTGTTCACTTTGCAAGCAAATTTTCCCTAGAGCTTACTGAATGTGGTGACATTTTTTACTTTGCAAATCATGTGCAAGGAAATGACATATCAGCAGTTTTATTTGCACGTGATTGGATGATGGATGTCGGCAGAGTTTCATCTCATTCACTAAGCTCTGGGGAAAATTCCTCTGCAAAGGGAATAGTCTATTTGTCTTTAGTAAATCTATCCACATACACATGTAATTTTCCTGTGATGTTTTTTTTTAAAAAAAAAACATTTTTTCCCTTGTTGATGCACTGTAGCATAAATTATTGCTATGCTGTTTTGGTGAAATTTCACCAAATTACAAATTGAATGTTAATTGTTTCCACAGGTGCGCCTAAATTGCAAAAAAAATCGGTAAAGTAAATTAATTTTTTTTTTTTTTTTATCCTTCAAATTTTCATATAATACAAATTTCACCAGAAAGGAGAGTCATACATTTTTATTGCTCCAATACATTTTGTCACAAGTATGCAGTAAATGGTTAACTTTTTTTTATTTGATATGTCCTTTGGCCTAACTAGAATCCTGAGAAATCTATAAAGGCCAGCGCGTATAAGTAGCTTGTACAAGTCATGGAAAGTAGTTCCGTACTGCTTACCCATGTCATGATAAAGCTTTAACCTTGTAGTTCTATTATTATAATGATCTGTTGGACAGGCATTAGTTCACTAATTAGTCACGTCTCAACTCAGTTTGCAGTTGCCCTTTCTAAACTCAGGGAGGCATTGCTCTATTTTTAAGTCCCAGTGCCCCAGACCCATGATGGTAGGTTCCAATACAATGCCCTAATTTGTTAATGTAAATGACAGAAATTGATGCATGTACATTTACACTGCTTAATACTTGGCAGCACCAGTATGACTGTAAACTTAAACTCCATTTCAGAATGATGTTTTATCTGTGCAGATGGTAGGATCATTAAAAAAAAAAAAATCTGTGGCATTAGTATGGGTTTAATGAGAAATATGGGAGTGAACTATATAGTGAAGGAATACAAAAAAAAATTGTTATCCTCTGTTGTATTGCTATAATATAGGAAACCTAATTTGTGGCTTAAGTACGATACAGTGAACTGCAAAGATTTAAACATCAGTTCAAAGAATTGATTGAGTATCTGAGAATGGTACAGTCAATATTTCTGAATATTTACAGTCGCCTTGCTATAATATGTTGGTAAAATCAAGCAAAGGGCAGATTTTTTTTTTTTTTTTCTGTAGTTAACAATCAACTGACTCACATAGCACTATGAGGAAATGGATCAATTTACAATATGCTCTGCTCCCCCCCCCCCCCTCCCTTTTTTTTTTTTTTTTTTTTTTTTTTTTTGTTTGATTGGAAATTATATAACTAATAGGAATGCTCATGATAAAGGTTTTGTTTATTTTTCTGTTTCTTTAAAAAATGATTTGTTTAAAATGTGTATATGCAAGGTTAATATACAGATTTAACTTCAGATTCGTTAAAAACAATAGAAAGTAAGGAAAAGGTTTACCTTGCGCATGAAAGTAAGATTGTTGCACCATCAGTATAATATATTGTGCTTTACATTAAGGGTACCCATTGGCCCAAAAAATAGATTTACAAGGTAAGAGACCGTTCATTTACTAAAGTGAATGTTCACTGAACTTTGTAGAAACAGTTGGTGGTCACTTCAACCATTCATGTCTTGGCAAAAAATTTTGCTATCTCTCACACATGATTAGTTGCATAAAGTGAACACATTGACCCTTATCACCACTTATATTTCTGGATTCACTCTAGGGCGTGCGGAACACCACATGTGATTCGCACAGGGATTCCTGTGCACATCATGTGGGTTTTTTTTTTTTTTTTTTTTTTTCCTGGCAATCACACTGCATTTTGCAATTTTTCTTTCAGGGCGTCATTAATCTAACATTGACACCTGCAGCAGATTGCATGGCTGTCGTGCAATTGCTATGCAGTGTGATGCAGGGAAACGCAGCAAATATTGTGAGTCTCCCGCATAACATCAGTGAATGTAGATTTTTCAAGTCGAACATATATTTTAATAAGAGAACAGCCTATAATTATTTAGAAAATGTCCCCAATATGATTGCCAACCAGTCAGACTTTATTTATTTGTCCATAAGGAGTGAGTCTATGGGCGTGTTGGGACCTCTGTGAACAAACTAACAATGGCTGATCTCGGAGTAAAGGTTGACTGTCTGAAATCAATTTTCTTAGGCTATAGTTAAGATAAGGAGGCTGATATCTCTGTCTGTTTTTAGTGGTATACAAACATGAAATCCGGACTAAAACTAGCTTCTGTTCTACTGAAAATTTGTGTCGGCTTAGAGTATGTGAATTCTTACCTTTGTAAAACAACCCATTCTGTTTAAAATGGAAATTGAAGGTGTGTGTGTTATATATTATAATTCCTCCCCCCCCCCCACATAACCTCCTGTTTTGCATGAAGGGCTTAGAGAGGTGGGGGTGAAGAAACTCCAGTACACCTTCCCAGTGAATGTATCAGCAGATGTCCTGCCTTTTGGGAGACAGGCAGGCTGTTCTCCCAGCACAGTCATAAAACTGACCATGCAGGAAAGGATGTGCTAGCATGGTCAGTTTAAAATAGGAAAGCAAAGGGGTTGGCAGAATCACCAGGCATTTCACACAAAGGAAGCGATACAAAGAACAGGATACTTTTTAATACAAGTACAAGTTACAACGGACACCTATCAGAAATATGAAATGTTGGGGGAACATTCTTTTAATAGTGGTTATGCTGTGTAATACCCTACAACATGAGGTGTAAACCAGAAAACCAATAGCCAAATCCAGAAGTGAAAAAAGACCAGATGCTTTTTAAAAATCATAGTCCATCTTTCTGACCACGTCTCATGCTACACCAACATTTAGGATGTAACCTGAAACATGGTTACATTTACCAGCCTCCTTCTCCCAAAGCTTCTCCCCACTTACCTGAATTGCAGGGTTTTTCTACCTGAAGTGCCCTGTTCTCACTTAAATTTAGTGAAAGATAAAACAACTCTCATCCCATTGGAACTCGTAGATCTTAATGAGGCACAAATGCAGGGACATCACTGCGCTTATTGTCCATTGTTCACTTCCTCAGGTCCCAAAACTGAAGGACCATACCTGGGTACAGACCTAGGGCTGGAGGGAATAGTCTGCAGAAGCCTGTGCATTGCACTTGTGATGCACAGATTGTGGCTCCAATATTCTGCAGGCTCCAATGCAAAAATGAATACATGCACAATTTTTTTTATTTTTTTTATTTTTTTTTTTATTTGGGTGCATTTATTTTTTGTTTTTTCAAAAAGTGAACTTTTGCCTTAATCTAGCTGTTGCTACGTAATACAGGAATGCTATGGGGATATTCAGATTCATGGATTTAATGCAGTTTTTGGGGTTCAGTAGGATCCCCCCCCCCCCCCCCCCCCCTGTGTAGCATTATTGGCCACAGTTACGCAAGGGAAGGGCTTGTTTTGTATCCCTCTGTATAAAAATTGGTAGAGTCTTAACTTGATCAATGTGTTCAATTCTATTTATTTTATTTTTTTTAATATGTAGGTGTGGTAATTTGATTGCAAACTCGGTCCATCTATTAAAGCTTACAAAAAGGCAAACAGTTATGGCACAAGGTATCCTTTATAATCATAGGAAGCAAAGATGAGCAAACCTTTTCAGTTTTTTTTTCTTAAACAATGGTTAAGAAATATATTTTTTCCCTTTTTTGTTTTACTGGCAGTGCGTCAATGTTTGCATATCTGATTGACCGAGTAGCACTTCTTCTAGTGAAATATATTTGGCAATAATGACTAATACATGTAGAATAAAATGTTTTAGTAAGATGCAACATGGTTACATTCCACCTAATAAATGGCACATGTGAAGTATACGCTTCATTCAAGGCTTTCCTCTGATAACTGTCACTATTACCAATGTGATTGTCTTGTTCAATGTTTTTATTGAGACTTGCATAAAGAAAAAACAATAGAATATAAGCATTGATACATGGGATACTGTCAATATCAGTTAATTTTGATAAGAGTAGGAATATATTGTAACCTACAATAAAGAGTTGATAATTGAATAAAAAAGGAAAGATTAAAGAGTATGAGCAATCTGTGCACTATAGACAATATAAGATCGGGCTGAGAGCCTCTAATTAGTTTGTGGGTCCTATATATCATGCCTCCAGACCACCCATCCACCCCAATGGGTTCAAGCTGTGGAAGGGTGGGGGCATTTAAACATGTTAGCTACAATGATAACCAGAGGTAAATTAAATGGAACAGATTATAAAGCAGGGTCATAACCCTCAAAAAAAATATTCAGATGCAATATTTCATACTAATTGTAAATAGTAATAGTGATAGAATGATAGTAAGAGTATCCCAAATGTATTTATCATATAGTGAAATGATTAGGGAAAAAAAAAAGCGCACTACGAGTTATATTACGGATAGATGAACAAATATAATTGATCTAGTAGTGCTCGATTCTAATATATTAGCTGTGAAAGGGGAAAGAAAAAAAAAGAATCATCTCTCCAGGGGGTGGCCCGATACTAACACATATTTAGTTGGCAAGTAATCAGGAATCCTAGTAGGGTAACAGCAATGACTGGTCAAAATCATAGGAGAAGTAATGTTTAACCCATGGTTGCCAAATCTTGCAAAATGTATTAATGTTGTCCTCAATAGCTGTCATTTTGTCATAAATGAGGGCTCTATTCATTCTGTGTTTAGCTTCCGCAACTATTAAGGTTTGAGACTTCCAAGCCTTTGCTATAGTTTGCTTGGCCGCAGTCCTAAGCTGGATAAATGCGTGTTATAGGCCGATCCCCGCCGATTTTGTGTCATCGGAGCGATCGCGGCAATTGCCGCGATCGCCGCCGACATACACAGCCGTGGGTAGATTCAAATATGGCGCAGAGACTGCAGGGATACTTCGGAGCCGAGATACACATACCCGAGTGTTCTCGGCTTTTTTCGGCGCCGCTCAGTCACGCCCAGTCCCGCCCTATGATGGACATAACACAGGTCCAAGGGCGGGACTGGGCGTGACGGCGGCGCCGGAAAAAGCCGAGAACACTCTGGTATGTGTATCTCGGCTCCGACGAAGCCCTGCAGTCTCGGCGCCATATTTGAATCTACCCATGGCTGCACTGGGGCAAGGCTGCACTGGGGCAAGGCTGCAGATGGACAGATAAGGCTGCATTGATGGGCATTTTAATGTAAGTTTTTTTTTTTTTTTTTTTTTTTTTTCCCTTAAAATTCGCTCCTAAACTTGGGGTGCGTGTTATACGCCGATAAATACGGTATTTAACACATTTGATTTTGTGGGATTAACAAAACGTCCAGAGACTTGGGCAAATTTTTCCAAGATATTTAGTAAGTTTGGGGCTGATATATGGGGATGAGATAAAAAGAATAAGAACATCATCAGCATATAGGCATAACTTGTGCTGATATCTGCCCAATTTGATTCCTTTGATATCAGAATTAGACCTAATTAATTGTGCTAGTGGCTCGATAAGGAGAGCAAAAAGCAATGGGGCTAGAGGGCAACCTTGCCTTGTCCCTCTTCTAATGTCCAACATTGCAGATTTATATCCCGCATATTTAATGTATGCCTTTTGGGTTGTTCTACAAAGAGGAGATCCATGTTAGAAAATTTTTCCCAAATCCCCATTTTTGAAGCGTGTACTGCAAGTATGGCCAAATAACAGAATCAAAAGCCTTCCGGATGTCTAGGGATAAGAGGCATGTAGGGATGTGTCTGACTTTAGCTGCGTTAATAAGCAAGAGAGCTCGTCTGATATTGTCTCCTGCCTGACGTGTTGGCATAAATCCTGTCTGGTCCCGATGAATTAGTCGACCTATAATGTTGTTCAAACGACTTGCCAGGATTTTGGCTAGCAATTTAATATCTAGGTTAAGGAGAGATATGGGGCGGTAATTGGTCCAAGAGGTAGAATCTGAGCGGGGTTTGGGAATCATTGCTATAATGGAGGTCAATGTTTCAGACCCAAATGAGTAACCTTTCAGGATGGAATGAAAGGCTCTGGTCAGGATTGGTGCTAAAATGTGCGCATACTGTTTATAATATAACGCCGAGAATCCACCTGGACCCGGTCTCTTATGTAGTTTTAATATTTTTATGGCAGTCAGAACTTCAGATGCTGTTATGGGACACTCAAGGGTATCTCGTTGTTCCTGGCCTAAGGTAGGGAGCATAATATTAGAAAACAAAGTGTCTGCTTTTGTCTTATCAAAGTCTTGAGCAGGGGAATATAATTTAGCAAAATTAGTGCGAAATACCTCTAATATTTTAACTGGGTTGCTGGTATATCCATCACGGGATATTTTTGGTCTAAAAGGTCCGTGCATGTTTTATCGCCTTTAAACTACGTGCCATGGGGGTGTCTGGTTTATTAGCCTTAAGATATTGGATATGTTGGCGTTTATGTAATAATTTGTCTGCAGAGTCAGTTAGGAAAAGGTCTAGATCAAGATGGGCTTCCTCTAGTTTTGAGTTGTTGGTGGCATTCGGGGACTATTGAAAGGTCATATGGCATTTATTGTAAGCAGCCTCAAGCTTTGTGAACATAGGTTTGCGTTCTTTTTTAATTGCTGTTGCTTGTTTTATCAATCTGCCCCGAATGACAGCTTTATGGGCCTCCCCACAGTGTGAGGGTGGAGATATCTTCGGTGTCATTGAATGAGAGGTAATCGGTGATTGCCCCTTCAATCTCAATTCTATGGGATGGGTGGGTCCGTATGGAGTCATTAACACACCAAGTGGTATCGTGTGATCTGGGAATAGTGGAAGCTATAGTTGTGAAAACAGCGCAGTGGTCAGTCCATTGAAATGGGATTATTTTGGAGGAAATAATTTCTGGTATCATGCTAGATGGGGTAAAGATATGATCAATACGTGAGAGTTATGTGGATATGAATAATGTGTGAAACGTCTACCGTTAGGATTAAGTTCTCACCAAGTATCTACTAAGTTATGAGTAGTAAGCAGAAATTGTAGAGTTAATTTAGCAGAGCTTGTAGTAGGGGCCGAAGGGGATTTATCTAAAAAAGGAAAAACCGTTGCATTAGTCTCCACACAGTACAACCGTTCCAAATTTGTGCGTATCAACAACTTGAAAAAGATGGGATAAAAAGGCAGCTGGGCGTTTATTTGGGGCATAGTAAGATACAATTGTAATGGGAGTATCAGAAATATAGCCAGTAATTAATACATATCTTCCTTTTGGGTCATTCAATTGTGACAGAAGGGTAAAGGGAGTATTGCGATGGAAGCCAATAAGAGTTCCACGCTGTTTAACTGAGGCAGAGGCGGCGTAAAATTGTGGATATGAGGTCGAAATGAATTTAGGGTAAACTTTGTCTGTAAAATTGGTTTCCTGCAAACAAATATGAGCTTTCTTAGCTGTAAAGGAGCGCATAGCCTTTGTGCGTTTTTATGTGGGATATTAAACCCTTGTACATTTAAAGATAAAATGTTTTTATGGGGGCCATAATTGTGTCAGGGAAATTATTATATCATGAGGACCATAACACTTACCAAGAACCATGACCACCACCTGGAGAGATAAAAGGGGGAAGAAAGTGATAGAGAAAGAAGTAAAATAATGAAATTGAACTACCCTAGTACAAGAACATAAAATCATTAATTTGAGACGGAACAATAGGGTGTGGGAACGTCTCAAGAGTGATCAAAAATCTTCGAGAGGTTCCAGGGCCACCAACAGAATCCCGCATAACCGTAGCAGAGGTCTGAGGATGGTAAGGGGGGCAGCAAGAAATTCCTAAGGGAGGAACACCGGAGAACCACAGGGGATATGTATGTATGTATTATGTAATTTTAGGTGTAACAACTACCAAGCCCATTCCATCAAAAAAAAAAGAGAAATATGTAATGTATGGTATATTTAATGAGATCATAAATTAGTGGTTGCTTGGTAATAAAAAGGTAAATAAGGACCATCAAATTTGAATGAAAAACCATTTATAAAATATGTCGTAGTTAGGTAGTTGGCGAGTACCAAAAGTAACTTAGTCCTGGGGAAGAATAAAATAGCAGAGAAAAAAATAAACGTTTAAGATTCTAGGTAGATGAAAATAATAAAAAAAAATGTAAGAGTCCGGGGGAATTTGACTTTGTTGATGTCAGCAGAAAAGTGTATTAACCAGCGCCGAGTGCTGGGGTTTGATAGTGATTTGTGATCCGGATGAAGTGTACGGGTCAGTCCATGGAGTCTTCATTAGATGGCGTTGGATTTTCAAATCAACCACATTTATGGACATTCTGTCGTAAAGAGGGATTATTGAAGCCTGCTGCTGTATTTTGTGGAGGGGATCTTGAGGCCGACTGTCTACAAGATTGATCTTTAGGTAAGGTTTTATCTGCAATACCCATTTCAATCATGGCCGACTAAGTCCTCTGAACGACAAACATACTTAGTGTCAAGGTGCGTGAATCGAAAAGAGAAAAGGGGTATCCCCAATGGTAGGTGATTTGGTTTTGTTGTAGCACCTGTAATTGGGGTTTGAGTGCTCGCCTCTTTGCCACTGTGTGGAGAAATATGCGCAAAGAGCTGATACACATGGCCCTGGAATTGCAGAGAATCTCTCCCTCTAGCAGCTGAAAGTAATTGCTCCTTGGTTCTATAATAATGAAATTTGGCAATTATGTCTCTAGGGGGGCCATTAGGTTTGCGAGGAGCTAAAGCCCTGTGCATCCTGTCCATTTCCAGCCTTTCCACAGGAATACCAGGTTGTAATTCCTGGAATAATGCTATCATAGCAGCTTGAAGATCAAGGACAGACTCGGGGATTCCCCCAAGTCGCACATTCGATTGTCTGTCTCTATTTTCTTGGTCCTCCAAACGTAACTGTAGTATAAGATTTTCCACTTTTAGGGTTCTCAAATTCAGAGATATAGTGCTGTGTATGGCTGTCTATTTCATCCACCCCCAATTCCAGCTCAGCTGTTCTCTGTCCCAGCTCCCTTATTTCCTTTGTCAATTTATCAGTAATGTGATCTGAAGTTTGAGTGCTTTCTGTAGCATACGTTCAAACATTTTAAACATGTCAGATTGAATCGCTGTCTGTGAGCCACCAGTATCGGAGTCAGACTCAGCGGTGAAATCCTGAATTTTTGAACTGTGTGGCAGTGCTTTCCTAGCGTGCGGTGTGCAGGGCTGTGAGGTAACTGACGCCGCCATCTTGGAAGACTGCCTGGCCGGCGCTTCTTTAGCCATACCTGCTTTATATTTAAGTTTCAGGCCCCGAAGGACCATGCTGGTAACACCTCAGGGCTCTAGAGAGTAACAGCTAGCACTGTGTACCGTTCGCGCTGCCTCTGAGACCTGTAGTCCTCCGGTGTGTTCGCCCCAGGAGCGGAGCTCTACGATGGCATTACCGCTCTCTCAGGCTTCCATGCATGCGCTCCCCTACCAATGTGATTGTCAGCACTTAACTGATTATTCAAGCTCTCAAAAAGCTGATGTACTAGATGGTCTCTTCGGGATAAAGGCAACCACAGATCTAAAAAGGCTAAGATGGCACCATCCTCAGAGGTTTGGGCAATGCTGTATCCTGGCCTAGGCCCAGGCCTAGGGCAGCACTTTGCAGGGGGGCAGCACGGAAAGGGTCCCCGCCGGCTTGCGCTGTTAGTGTAGCACCAGTCTTATGGGGCGGACTGGCCTGAGAGGCAAATTAGGCACTGCTTCCAGTATGTGGCAAGCCGCAACTGTGGGGGGGGGGGGGGGGGGGCCATCTAATTTTGACTGTCCTATCCTCCTGGACCGCAAACTTTCCTCAGTGTACTATGTTTTCTGCTGCACCATTGGCATGGTTATATCTTAGTCCTCTCCATAAAATGATCAGACATTTGTGCTTAAAGTAGAACTATGGGCAACACTTTTTCCAAAATGAAGGGAAAAAAAAGTAAGGGTGGGTTATAGCCCCTGTCAGTTTATTTTTTACCATCCCTGTCCCATTGCAGAGATTTCCCTTCACTTCCCGCCCCATAGCCAAACAGGAAGTGAGAGGGAATCCATTGCCCCCCCCAGGCTCTTGGAACTAGTGTCTCCACTCAAATTTCAGGGTGGGCCATATTTAAATTGGGGGTGCACAAAACGTAAATACACTACTGGGTTTGGAGGGGGGGGGGGGGGGTTACCTGGTGATTTTTGCCCTAAAAAGGTCTCTGTCTCGCAAGCTAGGTCTTTGCATCAAACTTTAGTACCTGACCCTAGAAATGTTCTTTTGACTGGGCAAAAATTCCCCTATAGCACACCCTAAAACCTTCTCAGGAGAGTAGAGGATGTTCAGAAAGGTGTGGGATCGGACAACTCCGTATTAGGGGCCATAGTTTTTAATGGATCTCAGTGAGATAAAACAAATGTGGTGGGTCAGGTGACCACAAATTTATGACATAGTGTATGTAATGAGTTTTTTTTTTTTTTTTTCCCTGGTTTTACAGTTTTTACAGGGAGCTATACAAATAGTTATATACACTGTCAATAATACCTTATGCAATAGTTTTTACATATTACAAGTGAATACTTTTCACAACAACGTAAAACAGGTCTGACAACGCCTGCAAATATTAAACATTACCAGAACACATGCATTGGACTTGAATTTTTATAGATCCATTCAGACCTGTCTGCTATGCATGATTTTTGTTATTCCCAATGCAGTAAGGCAACACACCACACAAGTAATGATGGCACTACCATCAGAAAATTGTACATGTCTTATTTCTGGTCTCTTTTGGTGTATTGGCAGTCCATTCACATAAATGGGTGCATTTGTTATCTTTTTTTTGTAAAAGGTGAAAGTAGCTTTGCATGTTGAGGCACTCCAATGGATCAGAAGGATTTGAGTGGGCTAAAGTCTCCAATAATGATGAACGCTTCAGACCACAAGTTTCAACTTTATTAGAACATTTTTAGTAGACCTCTTAGGGAACCGCTGCAGACAGGCACAGAGCTGGATCAGATGAGGACGTGGGTAGTATTTAGGGGGTGAGGGGGATGATACAAATACTGGAACTTCATCTTTTTTTTTTTTTTTACCTTTTTAATGCAGGGAGTACATTAAGGTAAATGTTTCCCTTTACAACCACTTTAATTTTATAGTAGCATTTGTCCCAGTTTTTGCGTTCTATCAGAAATGTGTGTACATTAAATCAATATATTTTAAGCCATAGAGTGTAACAAGATGTGTGGGTGTTTTTTTGTTTTTTAACTCTAACTTCTTTGCCTTGTTGCAGGAATCTGTTCCAGAGGATTACACTACAGATGGAGCCACAACAAGGCTAACCAATTTGAAAAGAGCTAGAGGGGAGGCAAGATGTTGGCATAGCTGTAATGTTATAAACCTGCTATGCCAACGTATTGCCATCTTTCTTTTCTACTAGCACCTGCAAATTTCAATGGACTGCTCTTCAGGAAGTATTTTTAGCACTACTGGAAATTTTAGGAGATAAACATATTGTATACATATTTGATTTGAGAATTAAACTCAATGCAATGTATACTTTTGTTTGCTTAAAACGACCCTGGTGTGAAAAGTAAGTGGGACCGTGTTTGTGTGTGTTATATATAATATAAACATTGCCAGAAGCTAGATTTTTGCTGAGGGAGCAGTAACGGGAGCATGAGCTAGTCACTGCTTGAGTAGGGCACATGGAAGGTAAGTGTGCTATAAAGTACAAGTAAAATATTGCCAGCCAGTGGTGGAAATACTCTTGATTCCTGCAGCTCTCATTGATTCTTCCAGCTGACATCCCCTCTACTATTTTCACAACAGGGTGACTTTTAAAGGAAACCTGTATGGAGGTTTCCATGCTATTCTACTATTCATGAGAATGCTAATTGTCTCTGATCTCCGGACTTTGAGCACTGACCTGAAACAAGCATGCAAATCTGGAATGCCTGAATTAAATCAGGACCGTTGATGAGCATATTCTATACCTGTAGCAAAACGTTTGATTAGCATGACAGCCAATGAGCTAGCATTTTTTCAAAGAAATTTCAGCGGTGGCAGGCGCCATTCATATTCCTACTTATAGGTTTACTTTAACATACTTTTCATTCTGCAGTATCTGAATGTTTTTGACTGCTTAATCAAAAGAATTCATATATGTACAGACTGACGGCAATAAAATCTCTGAAACCTTTTGGAGGTATGCATTCCCATTTCAGTTGCTGACTCCTCATCGGTGACATATTACTAGATTAGATCAGAAAAAGTAGAGTTACCCAACATAAAAGGAGTTTAAACAATGCTTTTATACTCTTGTAGATCTGTCCTCTAGAGCAGTGGTTCTCAACCCCAGTCCTCAAGTACTCCCAATGGGCCATGTTTTGGGAACTTCCCTTAAATAAAATGGCTCTTATCAATACCATGTCATTGATATTGATTTAAAGCAGCTGTGCAAAAGTAAAGGAAAACCTGAAAACATGGTTGTTGGAGGTACTTGAGGACTGAGGTTGAGAACCACTGCTCTGGAGGGCTGTGGAAAGTACTTGTACCAACAAACCTATCTAAGCTCTTCCTTTTTTTTTTTTTTTTTTTTTTTTTTTTTTTTTTCCCCTTGTATTCAAAAAGCTGCAATTTTTAAGGGAATTGAATGTAACACAACTGCCATGCTACAGAGACTATTGGCATATTCAGAAACTACTATCATGTTATAATTAATATAAATAAATTTACTTTATGCTATATTGCACAGTACTAAATTTTTTATTTTTTAATCGGGTAATGGCAGGTATTGATATTCTGCATTCATCATTTGCTGCCAGGCAGTGAAGACCTATGTAAATTAGAAGTTTTAGGCTTGTATCATACAATTGTTGTGAACAGAATAGACCCGATTTTTTTTTAATAAAGCAGCTGATAATCTTAACATAAATTGTGCGAATGTTAACTTGAATTATCCAATAATGTGAAAAATAAAATTTGTTTACTTATTTTATCTGCATGATTGTGTAATGACTGAAGTGAATATTTTCACAAATTGTGTTAAGATCAGAACTCATTTACTTTAATCAGCCCAAGTGTCTAGTGCTAGCCATACAGTACACAGTTCTAACTTCGACTGAAGATTGAACCACAGATAGCCCTTTCAGCACCACCTTGACAAACCTTAAGGCAGAAAATTGTTGGCCAAACAGCAAGTGCCTCCAGCCAGATACAGCCATTGTTTAGGAGTTCTGACAATCATGGGTGTTGGCATCTGTTAGAATACAATAACTGGCAGGGGAGATCTTCTTCTATACTAGTTGTTTAGCATTAATTGAGGAATCCTTCTATTTCTCTTGTTCAGTCTGCATGACTAAATAGAACTTCAAGTATTTATTTCCAACCTTAAGCTGACCATAGATGGTGCAAATTTCTTTCTTGCAAGCACGGGTTGCAGGAAAGAAAATCGCTCGATATCCCCCATCAACAGTGTCAGTATTGATAGGGGAATCCCTCCAATTGAGCTATTGTGTGTAGCAACAGAACACAATGACTATTGCTAGCAGCTATAGCCGCTGGCAATAATCACATGCTGGTTGTACCCAAGTCGATCATTGGCACATTTAGCATGCCCAAGGATGATTCGAATCTCGGACAATTCAACAGGGGCCATTTATGGCTGGCTTTAGTTTGTGGATTAACCGTCTGACAGAAAAATTCAACATTGCTTTCCTATTAGAAAATACAGCAAGCTTTTCAGATTATGTGGATATACCCTGTAATGCTTTGTGAAATTTATATACAAATGATTAAATAAAAATATTCAGACTGAACAAAGTCCATTACATTTTTTTGTTTGCTTTTAAGGGGAGTGTGAACTGGGCATTCAGGAGATAGATCTGTTGGAAAACCCTGCACTAAAAAAACTTTCCTTGTGTGAAACTTTAAAGAATCACTAAGTGCTCACATCAACTGCTGCCTCCTTAAATGTAAACTAAGTCCCATGAAACAAATTGGCAATAATTTCCAACCTGAGAAGGAGCTGCGATTTACAAAGAATGTAAACATACTCTGAAATTGAATGAAATTAAATATGCACCCAGTGCTGAATCAAGTGTATAAAGTGTAAATGAAGTCATCTTAAAGTGTTACTAAACCTACAACAGTAAAATCAGTCTGCATATCAGTGTTAATTTTGTAGACTAAAATATTTTAGGCAACTAAAACTGAAATGACTAAAATGGGACTAATGCCGCATACACACTCGGGCGGCATTTCCGTCGGAAAAATCTTGGATGGTTTTTCCGACAGAATTCCGCTCAAGCATGCCTTGCATACACACGGTCGCACGTTCACTGAACTTTCGACCGTCAAGAACGCGGTGATTTTCAACACTATTGCGAGCTGAGAAAATTAAGTTCAATGCTTCCGAGCATGCGTAGGAATTTTGTGCGTCGGAATTGGTACAGACTATCGGAATTTCCGATTGGAACTTTTTCCGATCGAAAAATTGAGAACATGCTCACAATCTTTTGCTGGCTGGAATTCTGCCAGCAAAAGTCTGATGGAGCATACACACGGTCGCATTTTCCGACCAAAAGCTCTCATCGGTCTTTTGCTGGCCGAATTTCCGATCGTGTGTACGCGGCATTAAACTAAAATGCTATTTTAGTCAAGACTAAAACTAAATTGAAATTTGACTTCAAAATTAACTTTGGTCTGTAGTGCATGTTCATACCTCAATGTCGTAATAAATAACATATTAGATTTTTCACTCCAGCAGTGTATAATGAGTTTGGAAATTGTAGAGAAATGTTAACTAATGCATTAAAATTTAATTGCACCTATTGGATTTTAGACTAAAATGAGTTTTAGTCGACTAAAACAAACAATTGCAAGACCTAAAATAGGATTAAAATGGCATTTTAGTTTTAGTCCCAAGACTAAGATTAAAACTAAATTGAAATTTGCTGCCAAAATTAACACTGCTGCATATGCAGTAAATCATGCTCGTTATACTCACTGGTGGAACCTAGGGATGTAATCCTCCACATTGTGTAAAAAGGCTGTTTGATCCGGTCTTCTCTGATCCTCCCCTTCAACCGTCCCCAATCCATCTCTTAATAGTGCAGATACTTGTACTGTAGAAATACAGCCTTGGGGCAATCTGTACATGCTCAGTTTGGTGTGTATTGCTAGAAAGTTTTTTTTTTTTTTTTTTAAGGTGGGCTGTATGCGTTTGGCACTGTCCAGACGGGATCAGGGGTCATGCAGCCTCATAGGACAGTCAGAGGAGAATGAAAACTCCTAGCTTTAGTGCTCGGCTGGACACTGTTGGAAGTCCAAGCCTGCTATATATTGCTGATGAGAAAAGGTATTTAGAAGTTTATATTTACTAAAATTGCATTTCTGTGTACTGTGGGAGACCAGATATAGTGAATGCAGGGTCCTGGGTTTCTTAAAACTTTAAGTGAATACAACAAAAGTCCCAAAAAATGTAAATGAACCAACGTTCAGAAATTATTTAAACTTCTCTGCCCTTGGATTCAAATGATCTTCTTTCACCCAGTGACCGCTCACATCACCACGTGCAAAAGTGTTACGCCACTCGCCAAATCTATATGCCTAAAAATGATTGGCGTAAATCATGGGGGCCGTTCACCTTTCTTCCAACAAACCAACTAGTAAATCACTTCCTTCTATCGCTCTGCCACTATATATTTAAAAAAAACAAAAAACAAATACAAAATGGTAAAACCTACTTGCAATGGCATAAAAAAAAACATAGCAGCCCTTCCAGTGACAGTGCGTAGGCAGTGGTGCCTCACCCAGTCCTCCAACACGTCACATCCGGTGTGTCACTTCCGGATTGGCATCTGTCATCGCTTCCAGTTGCTGTGTAGCCACGCTCTGATGCGTTTCGCCTTCCAAGAAAACAGATCTGATTTCCAATGTGAGGAGGAGCTGCTAGTACAAAGAACGTAAAAGCAGTGAAATGATGAGTTTCGCTTTCCAGCTTTGTCACATCCCTTGTCATGAAGCTGGAAAGCGAAAAGCGTCATTTCAGTGTGTGGTTACATTCTTTGTAATAACTCCTGCTCAGATTGGAAATCGGATCTGTTTTAATGTACTGTAGTTTTCTGATGTGCTAAAAGTTTACAACTGCACTTGTACTTCAATTTTATTTAAATGCATTGAACAAGTAAGTTGTTAAAATATGCAGCCACACAATAACACTATATATTTCTCTGAGGCTGACCTAATTGTGTAAAGAGCATACACTTCAACATTAACATACACTTTAAAATTACATTTGCTTTTCATATTCAAGTTAGACTCCTAGTTCACGTCAAAGGAAAGTGAAATCCTAGATTTTTGTTTATAAATTAACCACTTCAGCCCTGGAAGGATTTGCCCCCTTAATGACTAGGCCATTTTTTTTTTTTTGTGATACGGCACTGCTTCTCTTTAACTGACAATTGCGGGGTCATGCGACGCTGTACCCCCGGCGCGGAAGGGGTTAAGTGTTCCCTAGGGAGGTGTGTTCTAACTTTGGGGGGGGGGGGGGGGGAGAGAGAGACTGACTGGGTACAGAAAGATTGCTGTTCCTGATCACTAGGAACAGACTATCTCACTACTCCCCTGACAGAATGGGGATCTGTTTGTTTACATTGACAGATCCCTGTTCTGGCTCTGTGGAGTGATCGCGGCCGCCAGCCATGCGCATCGGCTCCGGTGATGTGCCACGTGCGCCTGCCTGCTATATACTCGCACACCTATATTTTGCCCTACTCAGGATGCACTCCATGCTTACCCATTTTCCTGCATTTTTATCCATAAGTTAGGCCTCTCAAACCCCTTATCGACATCCCTCGTTATTGCTTGAAGCTGCAGATTGATACACCTTACTGCTCCACAAGATTATCTATGGAAAGTGAAGAATGAGAAATGCAGGCTTTTTGTTGCTGACCATTTATCATTGAGGTGCTGCTCCCACTGAGCTTTGTGGTGCAGATGAATGTGTCTCCTTATTCTTGTAATTCCCAAGTGAATGGTAGTTTTACCATAACTGATGTGCTGCAGAAAGATTGCAAACCACGATGGTGCTGCTGAAAGATGTATGAAAAAAGGCTGATTGCAGAGCTGTGTGAAACAGCACGTGGTGGCCTGTACCTGTGGGTGGTGCTATTTGGTGGAATAGAATTGACAGCTTCCTTCAGTCCTCAGAAAGCTTTCTGCCTCTCCTTCACTTTCATTCTCTTCAATCCCAGTCTAAGGCTTCATGCACACTAGCATTTTTTTAAGCTCCTAGAAGTTGTTAGCATTTTTTTTTTTCTACTCCTAGAAGCTACGGTAAATAGTGTTATCCTATGTGTCCATGCACACTACTTTAGGCTCATAGCATTTTTTGAGCTTCAGTGTCTAGGAGCAGAAAAAAATGTTTTTGTAGAGTTTCTAGGAGGTTTTTTTTTTTTCAAAAAAGAAAAACGCTAACTGCTTCTAAAAGCTACTCACAGCTTTTTTTTTTTTTTTTTTTTTTTTTTTTTTTTTTTTTAAATCTACTGTAAAAACGCTAAAAATACTACTAGAAGCTGGGACAAAAATGCTTAGTATTTTTCATCCAGAATTTTTTTTTCTAGCGTTTTTTGAGCTTCTGAAAACCGCTAGTGTCCATGGAGCCGTAGAGATGCAGCAGCGGAGAAAAGAGAATTTTTCAAATTGCAAATTTAGGCCTAAGGTTACTGGAGCCATATTTGGGGTGTAACATGTTACTGAATCACCTGGCACCACCCTGATCCCCCATTGTGACAGCAGAAAGGGGATCTTCTCCCCCCACCTGTTATAACTCAAAACAGTGTGTGGCAGGGCTCCACCTAACCGGCCACATTCAGAGTTCTGTGAATGAACTATAAGTACCGTTAGCCATTGCGGCTGACAGCTTGTAGTTCTCGTTGAACCACGAAGGTGTTGGTGAGCATTCTAATAGTTCATTGATTCTTCGATCATTTGATCTGCTGGTCGTGGGTGCAATGCTTTACAGGCTCCTAAAAAAATAAAAATGCTAATTTTTTTGCAGGTTAAAAAAAATTAACATTTATTTATTTTTAAAAGGTGAACTTTAACACAAAGGAAACAGGGAAGACACATCTTGTAGTCCACATGTTAAACATAGGGCTGCATTCCCCACATCAGATTGCCTACTGCACCTTACTGGAGTTGTAGGCAGATGTGGAGAGGGAGATTGAGGATATGCTGAAGTTAATAGCCATTCATAAGTTCCATAGTGTCTGGGCAAATAGTGGCCCCAAAAAGCATCAGACAACCAGGTTCTGCATGAACTACAGAGTGCCGCATGCTATTACTACTGCTAATGCCTATTCTATGCCCAGGATCATTGATTTGTTATATAGCAGGAGCCCTCCAGGTTATCTAAAAATCATGGATTTCAGTAGAGCTGGGAAGTTCTAGTACCTGAGGCTCAGGAAAACTTGGCCTTCTACACCCTTTTTTAGATTATTTCTGTTTATATTAATGCAGTTTGGAAAGAAAAGACTAGCCACCTTTTTTAACGGCTTGTGAATAACCTCCTGGAAGCATTTACAGTCACTTACCTGACATGTTCAGCCCTACCTGGGAAGAACACCTCAAACTCCTGTCACAGGTCCTGGACAAACTGTTAACTGCAAATCTGACAATTAAACCAAGTAAGTATCAGGTGGGCATAGCAAAGGTCTAGTACTTGGGACATCAAGCAGGAAGAAGTACCCTAAGTTCTGAGACCAGTAAGGTTAATCATGGCCTGGACTTCCCCTCAAACCAAGAAGCAGTATGTCTATCTTTGGAACAGTTGGCTACTGTAGGAAAGTTGAGCACAATTATAGAGCCTAGCCAAGGCAGTGTGCTTTGCAGTTCACACTGAAGCTGGTGAAGTGATTTCATCTTTTCCTCCTCCAAAGACTGTTTTGCTATAGTTCCATTTCAGCACTGCATGTGGATTTCCCCCCCTCAGTCGTCCTTGAGGTCAGCCCTTGAGAGATGGAGCTCCTCCTCCACACGCAGGAAACGCATTGCCAATAATTGCCAGGGTCCCTCAGGTCCCTGGTCAGTCTTAGTGTTTCCTAAAGGACCTGAGGGGCTACATCACCCAAGGGCTGACCAGGACAGGTGTCCAGCAGGTGCCACAACAGTAGCAGGTGGAATGGGAGCCTCTGAGCGGGAGGGGTCAGTGGACCTTACCAGAGCCGCGTTTTCTTTGGTGGAGGAGTTCAGTTTGAGGCCGCAGGCAACCCTCCTTTGCAGCAAGGTGGGTGGCGTCCTGGATTCCGGCTCCCTCTGAGCTCAGGCGCAGAGATTAGCGCCGATACTGCGTCCCCTTGACTGGCTCCCGTGGGGGGGCGTGTACTTGTGGCTGGAGGCTGTTTGACCCGGAAGATGCGGGGTGGATGACCTCATCGGCATGCTAGTCCGGCCGCCTTAAAGGCGTGGGGAGCTGGAATGGTCGACTGGTGTCGTTTTTTTATGTGGGCGAGGATGCAGGACACAGCAGGATTCACCACTGAAGTTCCAGGATGCAGGAAGAAGATGAGCTCTCATCTGCCCAGGCTCCAAGGGATGCAGGCTTCCCCCCCCCCCCCCCCCCCCCCTTTTAAGTGGACTGCTCACAGCGACCGTAGATTACGAGAGAGAGAGAGATTGATTTTCCTTTCAGACTATCCTCATTACCAAAGTCCTAGCAGAAGCCCTGGCCCCTCTGAGGTTGAAGAGGATGACCGTAGTACCGTACCTAGACAACCTATTATTCGCAGCACCGTCAGATGGTAAAAGACAGGTCAGAAGCTCCACTATGGCTGAAGTCATTAGGATGCATTTTAAACATTGAAAAATCCTACCTTAGTTCCACACAGAACACCCGATTTCTGGGATATCTGCTCAACTTCATAGAGCAGAAAACATCCCTACTGGAGGAGAAAATTCAAGGCCTTGCCAAGAGAGTTCTGGGTCTGATGACCTCAACGATACTGGTAGTGCAATGCAGTGGCATAGTGTGGGGGGTGCAGGGGGTGCCGTGGTCCCGGGCGTGACATTTAGGGGGGCGCCAGTATGTGTCATGGCTGCCTCCTCCTAATTTTAAATTCCTGTGTCCCCCACGCTCCGGCCGCCATGTAATTGGGCTTATGGGGGTCATGTGAGGCGTAGGGCTGGCCTGTCTGTGATCGCTCCTGAAGTCCAGCCTCCGCACATGACCCCCATACGCCCTATCGCAGTGTGCCATGCTGGACACTGAACATGGCAGCTACAGTGCGGGGGAGAGAAGCAATGTGAGCCGCCAATGTCTTCTCCTCCTATCCTCTGGATTGATGCAGGCCAGCCAGACACGAAGGTGATCGAGACTCCCTCGTGACAGTCGTGTTACTGGCCCTGGGGGGGGGGGATAGAGAGAGAGGGAGAAGGTCAGTGTAGTGTAGTATGTTGTGGTCAGTTAGTGCAGAATGTGGTGGTCAGTTAGTGTAGTATGGTGGTCAGTGTAGTGTAGTATGTTGTGGTCAGTGTAGTGTAGTATGATGGTCAGTGTAGTGTAGTATGGTGGTCAGTGTAGAGGACAGTGTAGTATAGTGGTCAGTGTAGTGTGTAATGGCCAGTAAAGGAATCCGTTTGGTCAGTGTTGAAATCAAGTAGGTTAGTGTAGTGGCCAGTAAAGAAATCGGGTAGGTCAGTACTATTGTATTTGAAGGGACTTTGGGAGTGCTAAAAGTCCGCAGGTTAGGGGGCGCAAATTACTTGCCTTGCCCCGGGTGCTGACAACCTACGCTACGCTACTGGTGCAATGGGCCAAGTATTATCTAAGGCCCTTACAAATCTTTCTCCTAAAAAAAAAAAACAGCAAGAGGATATAGACAGAACACACTTACTCCCAACGTCTGTGAAGAGGTCGCTCTGGTGGTGGAGGATCCACACAAACCTAAACCAGGGTCTGGCATGGTCTTTCCCAGCCTCATGGAAGTTGACCATAGACACGAGCAGTTGGGGATGGGGAGCCCACCTAGCAGGTCAGCCTGCCCAGGAGAAATGGTCCCCGGAAGAAGCCCAGGCATCTTCGAAATTAGAGGGAGCTTATGGCAATAGTGAAAAGCCATAGAACACTTTCAGGACCAGCTAAGAAATCATCACACCCTGATGCTATTGGAAAACGCCACGGCAGTAGCTTATGTGAACAAACAAGGGGGCACGAGGAGCCCCCCCTTAAGCGACATCTCCAACCAGATCTGCCGATGGGCAGAAGGGAATCTACGGTCGCTGTGAGCAGTCCACTTGAAAGGGGGAAAACAACCAAGTGGCAAACTTCCTCAGCCGCCAAGAGATCTCCCAAGAGGAATGGGCATTACACCCAGAGGTGTTCAGGGAAATTACAGCCCGCTGAGGAATACCAAACATAAATCTATTTGCATCCCAGAAAATCACCAAGGTGAAGTATTTCTACTCACTAAACCTGCAAGACCGGCCTCTGGGGATAGATTCACTTCAAAAACCGTGGGATTTCAAGATGTGCTAAGCTTTCCCCCCCCCCCCCCCGGTATATCTGATTCCTCGAGTAATGAAGAAATTCCTACAGGAACAGACAAAGTTGATACTAATAGCACCATATTGGCCTAAGAGAGCCTGGTTCTCTCAGCTCCTCAGTCTCTCAGAAGAGCCATGGCTACTTTCTCACAGGGACATGTTTCAGTTACCCCTAACAGGCCTAAGACAAAGCTTCAAATGGACGGCCTGGTTACTGAGGAAGACCTCTTGAGATCGAAAGGACTCTCGGATAAAGTGGTGGCGACGCTCCCGAGTGCTAGGAAGTCAAACACCAGGGCCATCTACAGAAAGACCTGGAGAAAATTTACCAAACTTTTAAAATTTAATTAACAGCCGTTGCACTGAAAATAACAGACAAAAGATGGATAAACCGACTATTCTTGAGTTTGTACAGCGGGGTGCTGATAAAGGTCTAGCGCTCAGTACGCTGAAGGTCCAAATTGCAGTGCTGTCAGTGTATCTAAAATGGACACTACAAGAAGACCCGTTAGCCAGCGCTCTGCTAAAGCGAGAGACTAAGTACAGACCACACAACACCAAAATGTCCCACATGGGATCTGTGGTTGGTACTGAGGGGGATCATTAAAAGTCCCTTTTGAGCCTCTACAAGAAACCTCTTTAGGCCTGCTGACACTCAAAACCGTTTTCCTCGTGGCTATCACTACAGCACGTAGGATAGGGGCACTACAGGCTCTGTCTATCAGTCTTTTCTCAAAATTCACGATGACAGAATCATCCTCCAAACAGATCTGGGATTTGCACCAAAAGTGACGTCAACTTTTCATAAATCCCAGGATATAATACTATCTTCATTTTGTAGTTCACCGACCAATAGGAAAGAGCAAGAACTAAGCCTTCTAGATCATGGGTCTCAAACTGGTGGCCCTCCAGCTGTTGCAAAACTACAAGTCCCATGAGGCATTGCAAGGCTGACAGCCCACGAGACATTACAAGCATGACTCCCACAGGCAGAGGCATGATGGGACTTGTAGTTTCGCAACAGCTGGAGGGCCGCCAGTTTGAGACCCCTGTTCTAGATGTTGGAAGATGTCTTCTTCAGTACCTTGAAATCACCAATGAGTTCAGAGCATCAGATGCTCTATTCATCCTGTACGCTGGAAAACGAAAAGGTAAACAAGCGTCCAAAAAACGCTAGCTAGATGGATCAAGTCAGCGATACTGGAGTGCTACGAAGTTATGGAAGTAACACCGCCAAAAGATCTAAGGGCTCATTCAACAAGGGCTTCAGCAGCCTCGTGGGAAGAGAAGGCAGGAGCCTCTCCGGAACAAATTTGAGTGAACAGCTTGGTCAAGATTTTTTTACCTTTTGTTCAGCAATACAGACTGGATCTGATATCCAGTCAGGGCCAGGCTTTTGGTAGGAAAGTCCTCCAAGCCGTTGTCCCACCTTTTAGTCTGGTGAGTACTTGGTTATCCTCTCAAGGGCTGACTTGGAAGACGACTGGGGGAAAAGCAGAGTTAGTTCTTACCGGTAACTCTGTTTCCAGTAGTCTTCCAGAGCAGCACAATCCCACCCTAATGTTTAACCCTGTGGGGTTATGTTGTGTTTTATGTCTTTCCGGCCTTTGGTTCTCTTGGATGACTGACTAGGGACCGCATTTTAAAGAAATTATTGGGAACGTATTTCCTGTGTGTGAGGAGGAGCTCCATCTCTCGGGCTGCCCTGGAAGACTACTGGAAACAGTTACCAGTAAGAACTAACTCTGCTTTCTTTGGTAGATTGTAAAACATGGGCACTCTGGGCCACATTTGCATTTGAGGTTGTGTGAAGGGCAGCTATCACTGAGGGTTTTTTTTTTTTTTTAAATTAACTTTATTTCAAGGGGTTACCAAACCCCCGTATGTTAGCATAAGGCGAGTGACAGGTACTCTATATGGAGACAATAGGTTTGACTTAGACTGTGGGGGAGATTTACTAAAACTAGTGCACACAGAATATGGTGCAGCTGTGCGTGGTAGCCAATCGACATCTAGGATTTATTGTCAAAGCTTAATTTAACAAGTTCAAGTTAGAAGCTGATTGGTTACCAGTGGAAATTTTTTTTTGGGGGGTGGCAAACAGTATGCAACCCCCCCCCCCCCCCATTGGTTGGTAGCACTTACCCCATCACCGGCGGCTTCAACCTGCTCGGTGGTGGCCTCCCATTTTCCTGCTCTCCATCACCGGTGGACTCCTGTTCTCCTGCTCTCCATGGCGACGGCTTCCGTTTCCTCCCTCCACCTCGGCAGCCAATCAGGGGTCTTCTCTTTTCGGCCAATCGGAAAACAGGTCTTACACCCACTTCTGATTGGCCGGATTGAAGATCAGTGTTTCAACAGCGAATATTAATTCGCTGTTGTAACACACCTGTGTGGGCTCTGGTTGCATGCTCTGCGACCCGAGCCCATCATATTTTGAAATCTATTATAGCCTCTGGCTCTAATCAGGTGCTTTAAAAAAATCCCCTGCCGCTGTAATTTATGTGTCCAGTGCCCTGAAAGGGGTCGGACGCATATAAAGGGGCTGGCCGCGGGGGCCATGGATAGATTCATGCTATGCATATAGAGGTGGAGTTGAGAGAGGGGGCGGTGCCCGGGCACCCCTAATGGACGGGCCGCCATTGTTGGCTACTATGCACAGCTGCACTAGATTCTGTGTTCATCAGTTTTAGTAAATCCCTCCCACTGTCTTTAAGTCAAACCCATTGTCTGGTTTGAAAAAAAACAGCTGACATTCGGCCCGTGTGAATGTCGGTCTGTCCGACCAGAAGCCGGGCATGCATGCTGGAAAACCCAGCATTCGACTGACTCCCGATGAGCGCTGATCGGAGTGTTCTGGTGGGGCACAACAGTTCAGCGGGAGAGATCGCTATACTAACCTTGCATGGTTAGTACAGCCCCTCCGACCAGAGCTAAAAATTAATCAAGATTGGGACAAGGTGTTTTGGGGGGACCCCAAAGCACCCTCCCCATGTTGAGGGCATGTGGCCTGGTACGGTTCAGGAGGAGGGGGGGGCGCTCTCTTGTCCACCCCCTCTTTTCCTGTGGCCTGCAAGGTTGTGTGCTCGGATAAGGGCCTGGTATGGATTTTTGTGGGGACCCCCCTGCAATTTTTTTTATTTTTTATTTTGATGCGGGGGTTCCCCTTAATATTCATACCAGACCCAAGAGGACTGGTAATGAATTGGGGGGGGGGGACCCCACACCATTTTTGTTAAATTTTGGCATGGGGGTGTCCCCTTCGAATCCATACTAGACGCCAAAGGGCCTGGTATAGACCTGGGGGGGGGGACCCCATGCAGTTTTTTGTGATAAATTTTTTTTTTTTTTTTTTGGCTGGCATTTTTTTTTTACTTTCAGTGGGGAAGCTGCTGACAGCTGTAGGTTCATTGGTTGTTAAGAACGCGGCAGCTGGCTTCCCGGTCTCCTGGTTAGCAACCAGCTATATACAGTTTTTTTTAAAATAATAACCGCAAAACACATCAAAAATCACATCACAAACGCAACAGTTGCATTTCTGGTGCGGTTCCATTGAAATCTATTAACCGCAAATCGGGTGAAAAAGTCCCCGACCGTTTACAAAAACTTACTGGTCGCAAAACGCATAGATGTGAACTAGTACCATAGGAAACCATGTTAAATGGACTGTAGCGTGTTTCTGAAAACTGCAAAATGCACTAAAAAATGCATAGGTGTGAACCTAGGGTCAGGGCCAGTTCACACTAGAGCGATGCGGGAACTCTGCAAATCTAGTGCAGTTCCCGCATCGCATACAATTCGCAGCCAGTTCACACTGCCATATGCGAACTGCTGGGAGTGTCAGTAATATCATACATGGAAATACAATATTTTACGGAATAGAAATGAAGTTTCATTAGTAGTAGTAGTAATAATAATAATAATAAACATTAAAATAAGCTGTAAGGTAATAATTAGTAGATGATACCAAGTTACTTGTAACATATATAACTGAAATTGGGACACTTCCTATTTCAGGAATGAGTATGGAGAATAGAAATAACGCAATAGAATATTGTACCTAATGGTTTTGAGCGATTTCATTCCTGCATGTCAGTCCCGACTGTGGGGAGAATTTCAGATACATCTGTGCAGGTTTCTGCACTGATGTTAATAAAAATCGCACCCCGAAGTCGCCAAAAAGTAGTACAGAAACTACTTTTGGAAATTGCGGCGCCGCACCAATTAGATGCGATTGCCACTGATTTGACATGTCAAATCTCACCAATGTGAACCAGGGCTGACACATACAACACTGCCTATCCACCAGCTGAATTCATTACCTGCAATTCTCCACAGCTGTTGTATAAAAATTCCACCTTTTTATCATTTACTTGCAGGTGTGCTAAAGATGCTTCCAGCTCGTCCTTGCTTCTGAGCATGCTTGTTTGTACTTTGGACTTTTGTCAGACGGACTTGTGTACACACGCTCGGAAAATCCGACAACAGACATTTGTCTGCGGAAAATTTTAAAACCTGCGATCCAACATTTGTCTGCGAAAAATCTGACAACAATTGTCAGATGGAGCGTACAAACGGTCGGATTTTCCGCCAACAGCCTGTCATTGCACATTTCCCGTCTGAAAGTCTGATCGTGTGTACGAAGCTTTACAGCAGGGATATGCAATTAGCTGTTGCAGAACTTCAAGTCCCATGAGGCATAGCAAGATTTTGACAGCCACAAGCATGACACCCAGAGGCAGAGGCATGATGGGACTTGTAGTTTTGCAACAGCTGGAGGTCTGCTAATTGCATATCCCTGCTTTACAGTGTAGCATGACCATGCAATTGTCATTCAAAGTGTGACAGCGCTGAAAGCTGAAAAATGGAGGCGGTTAAGTACGTTTCACTTTTAAACCTTTATATTTTGATGTTGCTTATGTCTGTTAAATCTTCTAAAATATTTCTTGCACAGTTTTCTTTTTATTTTCAATAAATGATATTTAAAAATGACTGAGCTGAATTTTTGAATGCTTTAACTATGCTTCTCTGAATAAGCTACTTTACTGTAACGTGTGACATTCCCGCCTCAGCATGGCAGTGAATGATACAGATATATTTGAAAGGGGTTAACTGCTCATTTGACCTGCTCAAACAAAGGTTACTCTCAGTCTGCTGATGCTTAAAGTGGGGTTCCACCCAAAAAACAAAACTACCTGTAAAAATTCTAAAAAACAAAACAAAAAAACATTTGGATATTTTTTTTTTTTTCACTTACCTCTAAATGCCTGTTGCTAGGTGGGCCCTCGTAGTCTGCCTGTCCCTTAGCCTGGGCTGGTGACATCACTTCCTCCTCGGCACAGGAAGGGCTCCGCTCTGCTCCCTCCCTCCTGTCAATCATCTAGGACCCATTACAGGTCCCAGGTGATTGAGCGGCCAATCACGGCGCACGGCGCCGCTCGTGCATGCGCAGTGGGTGCCAGGCCGTGAAGCCACAGCCTGGCGCCCACAGTTGTAATGCCGGCGCCGACGAGCGGAGGGGGGAGACGAGCGGGGCTTCGATCTCCCGCATCGCTGGACCCAGGGACAGGTGAGTGTCCAATTAAAAGTCAGCAGCTGCAGTATTTGTAGCTGCTGACTTTTAATTTTTTTTTTTTTGGACGGCCCCCCTGGGTGGAACTCCTCTTTAAGTTGTTATCCTGCGAGCTGGAAAATCTCTGTGCAGCGTGAGACTGCCTGCATCACACAAAGCATTTGAATTTCTGTAACTTTTAGAAAGACAGACATATTCAATTTACAGCAATGTTCTGCGTATAGGGCTAGAAATTAACAATCTGCTATTGCTGATTTTTTTATTTTTTTATTTTTATATAGAGGCCCATTCATATTTCTCCAGACCATTGCTGTGCACATACAATTGTTGGTTAACACAAGCTACATTAAGTGAATAGGATGCATTGTGGTGCACAGCAGAGCAGACGCATTGTTGGCTATATCAAAGATATTGATACCACAACCGATTCCACAGTAATAAACTTGCAGTTATGTTTATACATTTTGCCACAACATATGTGTGAATGGGCCCTAAAACTAGGCTTTTTACTTTTATCCCAATTTCCCTACCTCAGTGGATCACTGACCTCGATCAAGAAATTTAGAAATATAAAACTTCATTGGCTGCATGCCTTTTCCAGATCAGTTACTTCCTAGGGTGGTGGGGAGTGCAGGGTTCATTTGACAACTCAGGAACTTTTGCTGCTGAAAGATACAAAGCGAAGTTCATCTATTTCTATACCCACAGGTTTGCTTTAATACTACACCAGAGTGATTGTGCTTTGCTGTTCCTCCTTCAGTATACATTCATCCAACTACTCAGGCTAACTGAAGACAATACAGCCTCTGAGTGGCTTATCTTTTACCTGCTACTTATCACAGTTGTTTAGCAAAGGTGTTGGCCTACAAATAGCTACTAGATAGGGGAAGATACAAACCTGGAAATAAACTTATGGAAATAAAACGGGGAGCAAAAAAAAAAATCTGTCTAATTTAATGGCTTTTTATAATAACTTATAAATGTACCATGTATGTTCTTCTATTTCATAGAAAATGCCCCTTTTAAAAGCCTACAGTATTCTCCACTGAATTTATAAAGAAGTAAAATATTAATCTTGACTAAATTACATTAAAGTTTCCAGGTTTGATTAAACGTAACCACTTGAAGACCAAGCTTTTTCTGGCACTTTTTTTTTTTTACATGTTTAAATCCGTATTTTTTGCTAAAAAATTATTTATAACCCCCAAACATTATATATTTTTCTTAGCAGACACTAGTCTAGAGAATAAAATGGTGATCTTTGCAATTTTTTATGTCATGCTGTGTTTGTGCAACGGTTTTTTAAACGCAATTTTTTTGTGAAGAAATACACTTCAATAAATTACAAATAAAAACACAATATAGCAAAACATTTTTGTCAATTTTTTTTGTAAAAACTACGGTACTTAATCTCCATAGGTGACGCTTTAAACTTTTTTACAGTTATGCCCCATACACACGACCGGACATTCCGACAACAAAATCCATGGATTTTTTCCGATGGATGTTGGCTCAAACTTGTCTTGCATACACACGGTCACACAAATCTTGTCGGAAATTCCAAACGTCAAGAACGCGGTGACGTACAACACTTACGACGAGCCGAGAAAAATGAAGTTCAATAGCCAGTGTGGTTCTTCTGCTTGATTCTGAGCATGCGTGGCACTTTGTGCGTTGGAATTGTGTACACACGATTGGAATTTACACAAACAGATTTTGTTGTCGGAAAATTTGAGAGCCAGATCTCAAATTTTGATTCCAATGGAAACTGTCCGTGAGGTAAAACACGTACGTCGGGACTATAAACGGGGCAGTAGCCAATAGCTTTCGTTTCTTAATTTATTCTGAGCATGCGTGGCACGCATGACTGGAATGGTGCCAGCTGATTGGAGAAAAGCCAATGTAGCACCAATATTTAAAAAGGGCCCAAAAAACATCCCTGGGAATTACAGACCAGTTAGCCTAACATCAATAGTATGTAAACTCTTGGAGGGGATGATAAGGGACTATATACAAGATTTTAGTAATAAGAATGATATCATTAGCAGTAATCAGCATGGATTCATGAAGAATCGTTCTTGCCAAACCAATCTATTAACCTTCTATGAGGAGGTGAGTTGCCATCTAGATAAAGGAAGGCCCGTAGACGTGGTGTATCTGGACTTTGCAAAAGCATTTGACACAGTTCCCCATAAACGTTTACTGTACAAAATAAGGTGCGTTGGCATGGACCATAGGGTGAGTACATGGATTGAAAACTGGCTACAAGGGCGTGTTCAGAGGGTGGTGATAAATGGGGAGTACTCAGAATGGTCAGGGGTGGGTAGTGGGGTCCCCCAGGGTTCTGTGCTGGGACCAATCCTATTTAATTTGTTCATAAATGACCTGGAGGATGGGATAAACAGTTCCATCTCTGTATTTGCAGACGATACTAAGCTAAGCAGGGCAATAACTTCTCCGCAGGATGTGGAAATCTTGCAAAAAGACCTGAACAAATTAATGGGGTGGGCGACTACATGGCAAATGAGGTTCAATGTAGAAAAATGTAAAATAATGCATTTGGGTGTCAAAAATATGAATGCAATCTATACACTGGGGGGAGAACCTCTGGGGGAATCTAGGATGGAAAAGGACTTGGGGGTCCTAGTGGATGATAGGCTCAGCAACGGCATGCAATGCCAAGCTGCTGCTAATAAAGCAAACAGAATATTGGCATGCATTAAAAGGGGGATCAACTGCAGAGATAAAACGATAATTCTCCCGCTCTACAAGACTCTGGTCCGCCCGCACCTGGAGTATGCTGTCCAGTTCTGGGCACCAGTCCTCAGGAGGGACGTACTGGAAATGGAGCGAGTACAAAGAAGGGCAACAAAGCTAATAAAGGGTCTGGAGGATCTTAGTTATGAGGAAAGGTTGCGAGCACTGAACTTATTCTCTCTGGAGAAGAGACGCTTGAGAGGGGATATGATTTCAATTTACAAATACTGTACTGGTGACCCCACAATAGGGATAAAACTTTTTCGCAGAAGAGAGTTTAATAAGACTCGTGGCCACTCATTGCAATTAGAGGAAAAGAGGTTTAACCTTAAACTACGTAGAGGGTTCTTTACTGTAAGAGCGGCAAGGATGTGGAATTCCCTTCCACAGGCGGTGGTCTCAGCGGGGAGCATTGATAGCTTCAAGAAACTATTAGATAATCACCTGAATGACCGCAATATACAGGGATATGTAATGTAATACTGACACATAATCACACACATAGGTTGGACTTGATGGACTTGTGTCTTTTTTCAACCTCACCTACTATGTAACTATGTAACTTTGTGCGTCGGATTTGTGTACACACGATCGGAATTTCCGACAACGGATTTTGTTGTCGGAAAATTTTATAGCAAGCTCTCAAACTTTGTGTCTCGGAAATTCCTATGGAAAATGTGTGATGGAGCCTACACACGGTCGGAATCTCCAACAACAAGCTCCGATCGCACATTTTACGTCGGAAAGTCCGACCGTGTGTAGGCAGAGGAGGTCTAGCGCTAACATTATTGCTTTCACTCTAATGGCGCGTACACACGGACGGAATTTCCAACAACAAATGTTCAATGGGAGCTTGTCATTGGAAATTCAGACCGTGTGTAGGCTCCATCGGACATTTTCCATCGGAATTTCCGACAAACAAAATTTGAGATCTGGATCTCAAATTTTCCGTCAACAAAATCCGTTGTCGGAAATTCCAATCGTGTGTACACAATTCCGACGCACAAAATTCCACTCATGCTTGGAATCAAGCAGAAGAGCCGCACTGGCTATTGAACTTCATTTTTCTCGGCTCGTGGTATGTCTTGTACGTCACCGCGTTCTCACGTTCGGAATTTCCAACAACATTTGTGTGACTGTGTGTATGCAAGACAAGTTTGAGCCAACAGCCTTCGGAAAAAAATCCACGGTTTTGTTGTTGGAAAGCCCGATCGTGTGTACGCGGCATAAGATTTGCGGCAATACCGTACATGTGTGGTGCGAACATCATTTACATATGCGTGCGTGACTTGCATTCGCTTCTGCGTGCGAGCACAGAGTGATTGGGGGGCTCAGTATTGCTGCAGAGGTTGAAGGGGTGGGGGGTCCGCCTGTCAGTGCTAAGACCATACGCCGCACGCTGCATCAAATTGATCTACATATCTGTCGTCCCAGAAGGAAGCCTCTTCTAAAGATGATGCACAAGAAAGACCAAAGTTTGCTGAAGACAAGCAGACTAAGAACATGGATTACTGGAACCATGTCCTGTGGTCTGATGAGACCAAGATAAACTTATTTGGATCAGATGGTGTCAAGCGTGTGTGGCAGCAACCAGATGAGGAGTAGTGATGAGCCGAACACCCCCCTGTTCGGTTCGCACCATAACATGCGAACAGGCAAAAAATTCATTTGAGGGGGGGCGTGGCTTGGCTGGATCCCGGAATGGCCGCTTGAACACAGAGCTCCTGCCACCCGAGGACTATAATCAGCTATTTACGGGGAACCACCGCCTTCTTCCATGATGGGGAAGTCAAATAGGAGTGTCTCTGCCTCCCGGACACCGAAAGACCCAGTTACACAACTCAGCCGAAATATCCCGTAGATATTCCACACACTCCGGTCAGGCGACCACGAGGCTTCACAGACACCACAGGCCTCAGGCCCTAACTCCCCTAGGTCACGGCTCAGACTCCCAGCTTGAAGAAGGAGATACTCGGTCTCACCGCTTCAGCCCAGCAGTGAACCTATCGGACTTACAGTATGTTGCATCCGATATCACTAACAACATCACAGGCACCCTGAAAGCGGCAATCTTAGACCTGAAGATGGACATCCAGGCAGTGGCGGCCCGCATATCAGACGTGGAGCAAACTACGCAGCTCCATACAACTGCTATCAGGCAAGTGCAGCACACCTACGATGCCCAACTTTAATATCTCTATGATCTCCATCGCCAGGCCGAGGACCTTGATAACAGGGGTCGGAGACATAACATTCGAGTGAGGGGGGTACTTCCATGCCCTCAGGGGCCTGAGGGCATGGAAGTAGGCTCACTACCCCAAGTTATATGCGCCATTTTTAATGACCTTCTAGACTGGCCACCAGACTCTCCGATCGAGATGGAGCGGCTGCACCAGGCCCTCAGACCACCTCCCAGGGATAATGAGCCCCCAAGAGATGTTATATGCTGTATAGTGAATTTTCCACTCAAGGAAGAAATTTTGAGAAAAGCCAGAGAAAGAGGTCTCGTACAGCATAATGGCATAGAGATTAAGCTTTTCCAAGATTTGTCACCAACTACACTGCAGAACAGACGCGCTTTGCGCCCCCTGCTGGACCAACTTAGGGCGAGGAACATTCAATATGGCTGGAAATTCCCGTTCTGCTTGTCTGCTACCGCCAGAGGCCGCACCGCTCTCCTAAGATCCCTGGATGACTTACCTGCCTTCTGTGAGCAGCTCGATTCACCCATGACGGAGCTCCCAGACTGGTGCACGTTTCACTCCCCATCAGAGTCATGGCGACCGCTATCACATAACCCCTCACCGAAAGCGCAAAAACATCACTCCAGACGCCGGAGATCGGGTCCCCCTTCACCCGGAGCCCATACCTCCCGTTGTGACCTGGATCACCAAGCCCTGGGACAGCCTACAACCCCTCGCAGGATCCACTTTCCCTAGACTTCCTGGAGTTACAGGAGCGACCTAATACACCTAATACACCTCGGAACTTGTACCAACAATCTCTGACATTAACCCTGCACTGGGAACATCAAAATCAATCGCTCCAGCAACACCCATGGCATCTTCCCCTGTGAGATGAACACCTACACCTTTTCCAGATGAACGGAAGATGACCTATTTTCACCACAAACGTAACTGGTCTATGCCTCCCACTCCCGAGACCTCACCCGCTCTCCCCCCCTTCCCCCCCTCCCCCTCCCTTCCCCCTTTTTCCCCCCTCCCCGCCCTTTTTCCCCCCTCCCCTCCTCCCCTCCTCTCCCACCTCCTTTTTCCCTTCTCATTCCCCCCTCTCCCTCCCCCTCCTTCCCTTCCTTTCTCAGGTTCCTTACCCCCCCTCCCTCTCCGAATTGGTATATGCATATAAGATATATTCATACTTGATATATGTGCTCTTTTTTGTTCCCTGGAAGTCACCAAGGCTGCTAATGGTAGATCCCTGCACCCCCCCACAACCGTGATTGCTCTTTCTGAGCAATATACAGCTACTGGCGCTGTTGCTCTGTTACCAGTAAGATATACTTCCTTGAGTCACAATCAATGCCCTTTCTAATTACTCCCGGGACACCGAAAAGCATGCCTTGGGGGCTCACGGGCCCCTCTTGTCTTAAGAGACCCCCCAATCTGGGCACTCGTTTAGGAACAAATAGTAGGTAATTCCTGTGAAGTTGGAGAGGAAGGAGGGTGACCACCACTAAGCTTTACGAAACTTTGATCCAGCTCCTGGTCTTAATATGCCTTTGGGTGTAAGACTCAGAACCTGTCTATCCCTCTTAATGAGGTCACCATATCAACAACTGTGGGAAACATATTTACGAAGTTATGAGTCAAGATGACTATACAAGTTAGTTTGTTACTGTTACATGGGTGTTACTTTTTTTTTCTTTTTCTATTTTGGTTTTTCTGTTCAGTCTTTAGATTTTACACTGATAACACCTGAAAGGGTATTAAGGAAGCACGCTACAAACTTGAGGTTGACCTGAGTCGTTCTCCCCAATATTCATGTTTGCACCTTTCCCCACGGAACTACTATCTCCTCTTGATCCTCCACATGGCAAAGGAGTAGGAATCCAGACACTCTCACTAACCCCCTGCAGCAGTTCTAGTATCTAGTCTGCTGACCATCCAGCCTTATTTTCTACAGGTGGATTGGCATTTCCATCTCCACCTCTGGTACTCCCCCCCCCCCACCCTATATTTGCCCCCTCCCACTGATTCCCTTTCTTCATTTCATTCTTATTTCATCTCTGGGGCTTTCCCCCACCCTATACCTACTCCCCCCCACTGATCCCCCTTCTCCATCTCTATCTTATACTACACCGCTCCCCCCTCCCTTGGCCAAACCGCCCCGGCGTAGTCAGGCACCTTTCAGGTGGGATAGTTAACTCCCGCGTTCCTGACTTTATATTTAATCCAGCTTCCTCAATACTAGGGTGAAAATGGCCCCTCCAACGCCTCTATTGCTGAAATGTGTCTCACTTAGCGCGAAGGGTCTAAATGTTCCTGAAAAGCGTTCACAGGTCTTGTCCGCTCTCACCAAGCAGAAAGCCCAATTCATTTTCATTCAGGAGACTCACTTCCGCTCCAATTCAGTCCCAAAACTTACTAACCATATATACCAGACAGCTTTCCACTCCACAAACCCTTTAGCAAAGACCAAAGGAGCATCCATATTAGTTTCCAAGCATGCCCCCTTTAAACTTGCTGATTCCCTGATAGATCCTGAGGGGAGATTTGTCACACTGGCAAACATTTATACCCCAAACGATCGTCAAGTCTCATTTTTCAGGAAGGTGAGTGATCTTCTACTCTCCTTTAAGGAAGGCGTGTTGCTGATGGGAGGAGATTTCAACGTGTCCCTTAACTCAGACCTTGACAGTTCTTCAGGCACTTCCACGATTTCGTACCGGGCCCTTCGCCAGATCAAATTGCAGCTTCAAGGTTTGGCGTTACATGATACATGGCGCACGTTGTTCCCCTCCGTTCGGGATTACACCTTTTACTCCATTCCCTTTCAAAAATACTCACGACTGGACTACTTTTTCCTTTCCCAACCTGACTTAACTTACCTCACACATGCCACAATCGACCCTATGTACCTATCTGACCACCACCCCATCTCGGTTTCCCTTACCTTCCCGGACTCGATCCCAAAAACTAAAGTCTGGAGACTTAACTCTTCCTTGTTAAAAGATGAGGAGTTCGCTACGCACCTAGAATCCAGCATAAACACATATTTCAAGGAAAATTCTACCCCGGACATATCTCCTATCACTAATTGCAAGCGCTAAACATTTCACTCACAACACGGGAGGTGGAACGTTGTCAGACATTCTTCCCTTTCCAGTGGAACCAACAGGCAATACCCTACTTAGGTATTAATATAACTACTAACTTAGTGGACCTATATAGTGCCAATTTCAGCAAGGTTTTAAAAAAAGCACAACTCGACCTCAATGAATGGGGAAAAATCAATGTATCTTGGTTCGGCCGCTCTGCTCTTCTAAAAATGGTAACCCTGCCACGGTTCCTCCACATTATCCAGTGTCTTCTTATTAGCCTTCCAGGCTCTTTTTTCGCCGCGTACAAGAAGATGTGCACACTGTTTCTTTGGAAGGGCTCACCTCCACGCATTAAGTTTACCCGTCTCACGCGTCTAAAACTCAGAGGTGGTATCGGGCTTCCGGATCTCCACAAATATTTTCTAGCCAGTCACCTTTCCCGGCTCGTGGACTGGAATATACATGAGTCGGGAAAGGTCTGGGTCACCTTAGAGAAATCATTCTCTCAAATCCCACTAGAGTCCCTACCCTGGATCCTACCCAAACATTGGCCACAAAGAATAGTAGGACACCCTCTTATCTTAGCCTCGTTAGGAGCCTTCAAACGGTCAATTAAAACCTCGTCAATTTCCTCCATCCCGGGCTCACTAACCCCACTGAGGGGTAACCCTGATTTTACACCAGGGCTATCACCATCCTTTCTCAACCAAGCATGGCCACACGACAGAATACTAGCGTACCAGTTTTATACAGGTAAAATACCCAGATCATACGAGAACCTAGTAGACTTGTCCCCTCTCCACTCCTTCCCCTTCTGGACATATAGACAAATCAGACACTTCCTTTCCCCCCAGGGCACAACACCGACATGGACAAGACAATTAACCCCATTTGAGGAACTTTGTACCCGAGCCCCCCCACAGAGACACCTCATCTCTTACATATACAATGAGCTCATAGACGATACTGCCTGCCCCGCAGACCCCGCACGCACAGCATGGAAAAAAGGATTTACAGACGACTTTCACAGAGGGGGACTGGACATGTATCAATGAATACGTACATAAAGGCTCTCTTAATGTAGCCATTCAAGAGAATGGATATAAAATTTTAACACGCTGGTACAGGACCCCGTCGCTCTTACATGAATTTTCCCCAACAATCCCAGATACATGCTGGAGGTGTGGAAAGGCAAAAGGGACTATGTTACATGTATGGTGGGAATGTGATCTCATTCAACTATACTGGAAGGAGGTACACGAGCTTATCACACATATTACGACGTACCCCCTAACTTACTCCCCTGCTCAATAACTCCTACACCATACCCACTTAACTAAAAACGAATACTACAGGTCACTGGCAATGCACTTGGTGAATGCGGCTAGATTGTGCGTCCCGACACATTGGTGATCCACGTCCGCCCCTACGATTGGAGAGTGATTTCGAAGGATCTCCAAAATAGAGGAGATGGAAGAGTTGGTCCATATCTCGCAGGAACGAATCCAAAAATTTACGACCACATGGGCCTGTTGGACACACTTCAAACTGTCTCAACGATTTGGTGAATATAACCCCTGAACCACTACAACTATCCCCCTTAGGGGATAGGAAGCAGATAAAGATACGCCGGGGTGGGGGGGCCGGATGGAGACGAAGGGGAAGACCTTGCTCCCTTCCTCTACCCCCCCTAATTTCATTCCCTATCATCTCACCAATCCCCCACCTACACTTCCTCTTTCTCCCCGCCTCACTGCTGTAGGGCTTATTCTCTGTGTAACTCGCCCCCCCCTCCCCTCCCGCCTCTTTTCTCTTTTCTCCCCCCCCCCCCCCCATCTGCTCCCCTCTTACGCCTCTTCCCTTTCTCTCTCCCTTTCTTCTTTCATTTTTCTCTTTTCTCATAACCCTTACCCTCTGAATGGTGCTATATTACTCCTTCAATACTCACCTTAAAAGGGTTACCTAAGACAACATGTTAAACGACTGATGTACAACTGAAATTTTTAATTTGATATTTTTATGCTTATGTTATCTATATGTATCTCAGATTTGTGGAACAATCAGTACCATGTAATATCCCTGTTACTGTATACGTTTTCTGTTTTATGCATCGGTCAATAAAAACTATTATGGAAAAAAAAAAAAAATTCATTTGAACACGTGAACACTGTTAAAGTCTATGGGACTCGAACATGAATAATCAAAAGTGCTAATTTTAAAGGCTTATATGCAAGTTATTGTCATAAAAAGTGTTTGGGGACCTGGGTCCTGCCCCAGGGGACATGGATCAATGCAAAAAAAAGTTTTAAAAACGGCCGTTTTTTAGGAGCAGTGATTTTAATAATGCTTAAAGTGAAACAATAAAAGTATAATATTCCTTTAAATTTCGTACCTGGGGGGTGTCTATAGTATGCCTGTAAATGTAATGTTTCTTGTGTTTAGAACAGTCTGACAATAAAATGACATTTCAAAGGAAAAAAAGTAATTTAAAACTACTCGTGGCTATAATGAATTGTCGGTCTGACAATACACATAAAAGTTAATTGATAAAAACGGCATGGGAATTCCCCACAGGGGAACCCTGAACCAAAATGTAAAAAAAAATGGCGTGGGGGGGGTCCCTCTAAATTCCATACCAGGCCCTTCAGGTCTGGTATTGATATTAAGGGGAACCCCGGCCAAAATGAAAAAAAAAAAATGGAGTGTGGGTCCCCCCCAAAAATCCATACCAGACCCTTATCCGAGCACTCAACCTGGCAGGCCGCAGGAAAAGAGGGGGGACGAGAGAGCAGCCCCCCTCCTGAACCGTACCAGGCCACATGCCTTCAACATTGGGAGGGTGCTTTGGGGTAGCCCCCCAAAGCACCTTGTCCCCATGTTGATGGGGACAAGGGCCTCATCCCCACAACCCTTGCCCGGTAGTTGTGGGGGTCTGCGGGCGGGGGGCTTATCGGAATCTGGAAGCCCCCTTTAACAAGGGGACCCCCAGATCCTGGCCCCCCCTGTGTGAAATGGTAAGGGGGTACAAAAGTACCCCTACCATTTCACAAAAAACTGTCAAAAATGTTAAAAATGACAAGAGACAGTTTTTGACAATTCCTTTATATAAAGTCTTCTTTTTTCCATCTTCTTTCTTCTATCTTCTTTCTTCTATCTTCCTTCGGTTTCTTCCTCCATCCTCTTCTTCTTCTGGTTCTTCTGGTTCTTCCTCCGGTGTTCTCATCCGGCATCTTCCTCTGCGGCGTCTTCTTCCCTTCTTGTTCTCGGGCCGCTCCGCATCCATGATGGGAGGCTCCCGCTGTGTGACGCTTCTCATCTTCTGACGGGTCTTAAATAACAGAGGGCTGGGCTACCGGTGACCCCGCCCCCTCCGACACACGAGGACTTCCCTGTGGCATTTCCTGTGACGTCAGAGGGGGGCGGGGTCACCCGTTGAAATTTATTTGCCAAGTGGTAGTTGCCTTGGCCAATTGATAGGAGGTCAATTGATTTCACCCTAATTCTGGAATAGCTGCACTTCTCCCTTCTGTCACTAGATGGCTGGGTATCTGGTGGCATTAGATAAGACAAGGGCATTGCAAGGACAGATTAGGAATGAATGGGGTGTCTCAGCCAATGGGCAGGGATTTTCTTGGTCCCTTGGCCTGCTGGGAGAGCCTGTTTATTTGGGTGAGGTCAGGTGATTGGGGTTCTGTGCCACCTGGACTGCTGTCTGGGTGGACGTGTGTTGTGCTGCCCCGGGCTGCTAGGCCAGAGCCTGAGGCCTATCCTGGGGACATCTGGCTGCTAGGCTTGCGCAGTTAACTGTGAAGATATGCTTTCATTTTATGTATAGAAATTTTTAAGTATAGAAATGTTTGCCTATTGGAAAAAATAAAGTTGATTAAAAAAGAACATGTCGAAATGTCAGTAATCGTAGCATATCTATCTATATGTTTTTTAATTGAAAGCTTGCTTAAACAATAAAGTATTACTAAACCCACAAGTGCAAACTACAAGTGCAAAGTGCACTTGAAATTGCACTGAAAGTGCACTTGGAAGTGCAGTCACTGTAGAATTGAGAGGGACATGCAAGGAAAATAAAAAACAGCATTTTAGCTTGCACATGATTGGATGATAAAATCAGCAGAACTTCCCCTCATTTCAGATCTACCCCTCAGAATTACAGTGACTGTACTTCCAAGTGCACTTTCAGTGCAATTTCAAGTGCACTTTGCACTTGTAGTGCAAAGTGGATTTGCCTTTCGTAAATAACCCCCCTTGTGTTGTGAACAGTGCACCTAGAAAACAATTGCTTTCTACGTGCCCTTGCGTTGAGCCTGTGTTAATCTATGCATTTCAATGCAGCTTAAGACTGGGTTCATACTAGTGTGAATTGGATGTGTTTTTCTCCACATCCAATTCGCATGACAGGAGAATGTGCCTGGCTCTCAATGGAGCCTGTTCACAAAGCTCCATAGTGGCCGTGGAGCGGATTGCACAAGGGTCCTGTGCATCTTTGGCTCTGTTCCAGGTCCGAATTCAGGCAAAAAGTCAGGCCTGATTCGTCCCTGAAATGGAGAACAGGGACGCACTGGACCCCCTTCTGCGAGCCGCGTCTGCACTAAGTGTGAACCCAGCCTTAATAAGGTGTGAACATGCCCTGAGGCATCTCCTTTTTTTCAGCAGGTAGGTGTTCTGAATTTCAAGAGATGTAGCTTACTACAATAGTAGGCAGATTTGTTATATATTGTTTTTACAGAACGCTAGTCGATTGTCAATATTATTCAAGGCACAGAGGGAGCAAGAAGAGCAGGCTGCCTCCCGTAGCTAATTGCCAGCAACCCCCCACTAGGGTGCTCACATGTAAATCGGTGTTGGGCCCATTCACAGGGGTGAATGTGGCCTACAAGTTTGGGCACACAAAAAGGTATAATCTGAGAATGTCTGCAAACACATTCAGGCTTGTACAGTGCAGAATATAGGACAAATTGTTTCATCTGATTTTTTATTTTTTTTATCACAAGATTTATGAATGAGGACAATGCAGGTATCACAATATCTTCTAGTAGTACAAATACTGCCAAAATACTAGTGTGATGTGGTGGACAGCCCCAGCAGACTTTGGAACTTAGCAAACACATCAACCTTCAGAGACACTCAGCTAGAAACCTCTTTATCTGGTTTCCAATACAGTATATACATGTTATGGTGATTTCAACTAGCGATGCAATAATTACTTAAGCCTGAGCGTTAACTTTTAAATGATTGCCAAATCCAAAGACACATGACAGACTTTAATGATTTTACTGCCACAAATGTAGAGGAACAGAACTTTCCGCAGCCGACAGGCCAGTAACCCTTGCATCCACTGCAGTTTCTTAGGCTGGAAGTTTGTGATTGCTTTAGCCATTTGGTGTCCAGAACTGCCTAGAAATATGAATGAATGTAATTGGTAGCTAATAAGGTTAATGCCACATTGCTTTGCATCCACATCATTCAAAAGAGCAAAACTGTCTTTGAAACACCAGTAACAAAGAAACTGCTGTTATTGTGTAAGAGCCGGTTCACACGGGGGCGACTTGTCAGGCGACCTAGCCGCCTGACAAGTCGCCTCCCGTTCTGTACAATGGAACCGTTCTAATCGGAGCAACGCAAGTCGCTCCGACTTGGAAAAAAGGTTCCTGTACTACTTTGGGGGCGACTTGCATAGACTTCTATACAGAAGTCGTTTTGCAAGTCGCCGTGGCAGTCGTGTGCAGGTCGCCTCGGTCAGGCGACCTGCAAGTCGTGCCGCTTCTAGTGTGAACCGAGCCTCATTAGGGACTAGGGATAAGCTTCGCTGTTTGCAGTTCACCGCCTGGGACAATCAACCTCTTCCTGCCGACATGGGGCATATATGCGGCCTCCTGGGGGGTGGGCTGTAAGGCCAAGAGGCCGAATATATGTGGCCCTGTGTAAACACTTTTCTGTGCTAAGAGCGAATGCCCTGAGCGCTCCCAGCGTGGTCAATGGCGGGGACCAAAAAGCTCCCAAAGCATACTTGCGATCACAGTGGTCACATGACCCGATTGGCCGTCTCCACCTCCCTGGATTTAGAAGCTCTTAAAGGGGAATCCATAGTGGATGTGGGGGGGGGGGGGGGGACTTATTGGAATCTAGCATATCCCTTTAAAATAAGAGGGCCCCGGATATATCCAGCACCCTTGTATGTGAATGTTTAAGGGGCAGATAGTTCCCATTGTTAAACATTCACAAAAACAAATCTGGCAAAGTATAAAAACACACAGACACAGTAGAAAAAGTCCTTTATTTATATTTTTAATAATGTCTCAAGATATAGATCTATTACATTGTCTAGTGATGTAGATCCAATGTCAAATACGATGAACAACAATCCTCAAAAAGAACCACAACATGACAATCTTTTTCAATTTGAACTCCCATTGCAAATTACAGCTCCTTAACCAGATGTTTTTAATGTCAACAAACTGGCCAGGCATGCTGGGTAATAACATTAACCATATTTGACCCCAGCCACTTTGTTTACATCATGCACCATTTCACATGCAGATTTAAGGCATTTTCCAAGCATGTTATTTAAAGTAATAGTGTATTTTTAACTAGACATATAGCTGCGGGGGTGGGGGGGGGGGGGGGGGACCTACAGCCAAAGGCTGCCCGCCCTTCCAAAGCACAGGGGGAAGAACAGGCAGCAGAAAAAATTAAATGTAGAATACTATGGACATAGGTTGACAAGCCTTTCCCAGAAAAGGACCTTGCAACAAAAAAGGTGCTGCCCCATGGAGATAGTAGGTTCAGTCTCAACATTGCTAATTTGACCACTTCCTTCTCCTCTCCCTCCTCTACCTTGCTTTTCTCTTTCACCTGTAGCACCCTTGTCCCTAGAATAGGGCTACAGGTAAATTTAGTTGTGCTGGGTAGTAGCCAGCATGGCTAATTTGTAGTGTTTAGTGGTTAAATGACTTCTGTGCTAATTCCATTAAAGTGTGGCTTCTCCCTTTTGTCAGTAGGTGGCACTGTTGCCTTTGACATTAGTACGATGAGCTACGGTATCTGCAAGTTATGGATAAACATACTTTTCTCAGCAAATCATATTTTATGCATGGTGGGAAAAGCTATTTAATGAAAGAAGAAGTCAGGTGATCAGGGTCAGTCTTCTCGCCCGCGGCTTCGACCTGGGTGGATGTGTATACAGTTCCTGGCTGCTAGGCCTGAAGCCTGAGGCCTATCCAGGTCGCTACCGGTTGCTAGGCCTATCCTAGCGGGATAGAGAGATGAAGTTCTAAGGGAGCACCAGAGGGGACTCTTCATGAGCTGGAGGCTATGAAGTGGCTGGAAGGACTTCAGAGACAACTCAACCATGAGTATGAGTGTATGAAGCTGTGAGTAAAGTTCAGTTACTAGAGGAGACAGCCTGTCCTACAAAGTACAGATGTGCTGGTTCAGCTTAACCACTTGAGCCCCGGACCATTATGCTGCCTAAGGACCAGAGGTCTTTTTCCAATTTGGCACTGCGTCGCTTTAACTGCTAATTGCGCAGTCATGCAATGCTGTACCCAAACGAAATTTGCGTCCTTTTCTTCCCACAAATAGAGCTTTCTTTTGATGGTATTTGATCACCTCTGCGGTTTTTATTTTTTGCGCTATAAATGGAAAAAGACCGAAAATTTTGAAAAAAAATGATATTTTCTACTTTTTGTTATAAAAAAAATCCAATAAACTCAATTTTAGTCATACATTTAGGCCAAAATGTATTCGGCCACATGTTTTTGGTAAAAAAAATGTCAATAAGCGTATATTTATTGGTTTGCGCAAAAGTTATAGCGTCTACAAACTAGGGTACATTTTCTGTAATTTACACAGCTTTTAGTTTATGACTGCCTATGTCATTTCTTGAGGTGCTAAAATGGCAGGGCAGTACAAAACCCCCCCAAATGACCCCATTGTGGAAAGTAGACACCCCAAGGAAATTGCTGAGAGGCATGTTGAACCCATTGAATATTTATTTTTTTTGTCCCAAGTGATTGAATAATGACAAAAAAAAAAAAAAAAAAAAAAATATTTACAAAAAGTTGTCACTAAATGATATATTGCTCACACAGGCCATGGGCCTATGTGGAATTGCACCCCAAAATACATTCTGCTGCTTCTCCTGAATATGGGGATACCACATGTGCGGGACTTTTTGGGAGCCTAGCCGCGTACGGGGCCCCGAAATCCAATCACCGCCTTCAGGATTTCTAAGGGCGTAAATTTATGATTTCACTCTTTACTGCCTATCACAGTTTCGGAGGCCATGGAATGCCCAGGTGGCACAAAACCCCCCCAAATGACCCCATTTTGGAAAGTAGACACCCCAAGCTATTTCCAGAGAGGCATATTGAGTCCATGGAATATTTTATATTTTGACACAAGTTGCGGGAAAGTGACACATTTTTTTTTTTTTTTTTTGCACAAAGTTGTCACTAAATGATATATTGCTCACACAGGCCATGGGCATATGTGGAATTGCACCCCAAAATACATTTAGCTACTTCTCCTGAGTACGGGGATACCACATGTGTGGGGCTTTTTGGGAGCCTAGCCGTGTACGGGACCCCGAAAACCAATCACCGCCTTCAGGATTTCTAAGGGTGAAAATTTTTGATTTCACTCTTCACTGCCTATCACAGTTTCGGAGGCCATGGAATGCCCAGGTGGCACAAAACCCCCCCAAATGACCCCATTTTGGAAAGTAGACACCCCAAGCTATTTGCTGAGAGGCATGGTGAGTATTTTGCAGCTCTCATTTGTTTTTGAAAATGAAGAAAGACAAGAAAAAACTTTTTTTTTTTTCTTTTTTCAATTTTCAAAACTTTGTGACAAAAAGTGAGGTCTGCAAAATACTCACTATACCTCTCATCAAATAGCTTGGGGTGTCTACTTTCCAAAATGGGGTCATTTGGGGGGGGTTTGTGCCACCTGGGCATTCCATGGTCTCCGAAACTGTGATAAGCAGTCAAGAGAGAAATCAAAAATTCACGCCCTTAGAAAGCCTGAAGGCGGTGCTTGGTTTTCGGGGTTCCGTACGCGGCTAGGCTCCCAAAAAGTCTCACACATGTGGTATCCCCGTACTCAGGAGAAGCAGCAGAATGTATTTTGGGGTATAATTTCACATATTCCCATAGCATGTTTGAGCAATATATCATTTAGTGACAATTTTGTGCAAAAAAAAAAAAAATTGTCTCTTTCCCGCAACTTGTGTCGCAATATAAAATATTCCATGGACTCGACATGCCTCTCAGCAAATAGCTTGGGGTGTCTACTTTCCAAAATGGGGTCATTTGGGGGGGTTTTGAACTGTCCTGGCATTTTATGCACAACATTTAGAAGCTTATGTCACACATCACCCACTCTTCTAACCACTTGAAGACAAAGCCCTTTCTGACACTTATTGTTTACATGAAAAAGTTTTTTTTTTTTGCAAGAAAATTACTTTGAACCCCCAAACATTATATATTTTTTTAAAGCAAATGCCCTACAGATTAAAATGGTGGGTGTTTCATTTTTTTTTTTCACACAGTATTTGCGCAGCGATTTTTCAAACGCATTTTTTGGGGAAAAAACACACTTTTTTAAATTTTAATGCACTAAAACACACTATATTGCCCAAATGTTTGATGAAATAAAAAAGATGATCTTAGGCCGAGTACATGGATACCAAACATGACATGCTTTACAATTGCGCACAAACGTGCAGTGGCAACAAAATAAATACATTTTTAAAAGCCTTTAAAAGCCTTTACAGGTTACCACTTTAGATTTACAGAGGAGGTCTACTGCAAAAATTACTGCCCTCGATCTAACCTTCGCGGTGATACCTCACATGCATGGTGCAATTGCTGTTTACATTTGACGCCAGACCGCCGCTTGCGTTCGCCTTAGTGCGAGAGCAGGGGGCGACAGGGGTGCTTTTTTTTTTTTTTTTTTTTTCTTTATTATTTTTTTGCTTTTTTATCTTATTTTTAAACTGTTCCTTTCATTTTTATTTTTTTTAATCATTTTTATTGTTATCTCGGGGAATGTAAATATCCCCTATGATAGCAATAGGTAGTGACAGGTACTCTTTTTTGAAAAAATTGGGGTCTATTAGACCCTAGATCTCTCCTCTGCCCTCAAAGCATCTGACCACACCAAGATCGGTGTGATAAAATGCTTCCCCAATTTCCCAATGGCGCTATTTACATCCAGCGAAATCTAAGTCATAAAATGCTCGTAGCTTCCGGTTTCTTAGGCCATAGAGATGTTTGGAGCCACTCTGGTCTCTGATCAGCTCTATGGTCAGCTGGCTGAATCACCGGCTGCATTCTCAGGTTCCCTGTTGAGACAGGAGAGCCAGAGAAAAACACGGAAGACGGTGGGGGGGGGGCATTCCCTCCCACGGCTTGTAAAAGCAGTCTAGAGGCTAATTAGCCGCTAGGATTGCTTTTACATGAAAGCCGACCGCTGGCTGAAAAGAATGATACCAAGATGATACCTAAACCTGCAGGCATCATTCTGGTATAACCACTCAAAGTTGTGAATGGCGTACCTGAAGACAAAAAAATGGTTAACAATAAAGCACAGTAAACGGTAAAGTATAAAAAATTGCATACCTGAAAAGCAAACATGATAAAGCATAATAACAATAAAACATTGCAGAATAGAATACAGTAAAAAAGAGCAGAACAATAGAGAGAATAGAGAGAGAGAGAACAATAAAACGACAACTATTTTTTTTTTATTTTATATATATATATATATATTTTTTTTTTTTTACACTTTTTTTGTAACTAACTTTTATAACTGTAACCGGTTCCAGGTTCGGGTCTCTCAAAATGCGATGGCATCTTGGGAGACCCTGTGAAAGTGTGCCTAGTCTGTGCAATGCTGTACCCTACGCTAATACTCAACTAGTGTATGGTAGCGTTCAAAACATTCACCAATGCAAAGACCAGGATTGTCAGGACAGGAGGGACAATAATAGCGGGTGTCACGCCTATATCCGCGCTTGCTGCAGACACAATATCTTTTTTGGGGGCGTACGCTGGGTAGGGGTACTCGGGAGGACATAAAGAAAATGCCTCTCATGCAGCCGACTGCATTTGGTTGGGGATGTGAATGGGGGAAGTACGGGCGCTGCAGAAGCGGTGGGTTCCCAATTAGGATTGGCGAATGCAGTAGGAAGGGCACTATGGGCACGACGGGCCTGTGTTTGTCTTCTTCTTGGTGGCAGCGGGACACTACTTGTGCTTGCCACCTCACCAGCTTGAACTGCACTTATGGGACTCGCCACGTCACCAAGTGTTACTGCAGTACTGGTTTGACTACGACCGGGGTGTACTAGGCCGCTGGCGCTTGCCAGTTCACCAAAACGCTACCAAAAAATCTGTTAGCGTTCGCAGGGATCAGGCCTGACTCTGCGAACGCTGCAGTTATGCGTTTTAGTCTTTTGTAAGTGACAGTGATCGATCGATACTGCACTTGGGTGGGCTGGGCTGGGCCGGGCGGAGGGGCAAAACGCAGGTGCTAGCAGGTATCTGGGCTGATCCCACTAACACTGCGTTTGTGAGAACCCTAAACTGCTGGGGATGCTAGTATAGATCTGATCGGATCAGATATTGATCCGTTCAGATACTATACCACTAAGGGTGGTGTACGGTGCGTGCGTGGGTGTTAGCGGTACTGGCGCTAACCTGACGCTGCCTGGGGCTGGTGCTTGCCAGTTCACCAAAACGCTACCAAGAAAACTGTTAGCGATCGCAGGGATCAGGCCTGACTCTGCGAACGCTGCAGTTATGCGTTTAGTGTTTTGTAAGTGACAGTGATCGATCGATACTGCACTTGGGTGGGCTGGGCTGGGCCGGGCGGAGGGGCAAAACGCAGGTGCTAGCAGGTATCTGGGCTGATCCCGCTAACACTGCGTTTTTGGGAACCCTAAACTGCTGGGGACGCTAGTATAGATCTGATCGGATCAGATATTGATGCGTTCAGATACTATACCACTAAGGGAGGTGTATGCTGCGTGCGTCAGTGTTAGCGGTACTGGCGCTAATCTGACGCTGCCTGGGGCGACGCATATCACCGCCGGGCGATCAGGGGGCTAAACCTTTATTCGGTAATAAACGGCGGGTGCCCTGACACTATAAAAAATAAACAAACTAACCAGCGTCAACCGTAACGGTTATACGGTGATCAGTGGTGAAAGGGTTAACTAGGGGGCAATCAAGGGGTTAAAACATTTATTCGGTAGTATATGGGGGTCCCTGACGCTATAAAACGCTGACGGCGAACCTAAATATTTATGTCCCTAACTAGCGTCACCAGCGACACTAATACAGCGATCAGAAAAATGATCGCTTAGTGACACTGGTGACAGGGGGTGATCAAGGGGTTAAAACTTTATTAGGGGGGGTTAGGGGGGTACCCTAGACCTAAAGGGGGGTAATACTCACTGTCCCAACACTAACTGTCACAAACTGACACTATGCAGTAATCAGAAAAAAAAAAAAAAAAAACTGCTGGTGTCAGTTTGTGACAGGGGGGGGGGGGGTGATTGGGGGGGGATCGGGGGGCGATCGGGGGGGGGGGATCGGGGTGTTTTGTGTGCCTGGCATGTTCTACTGTGTGTGTGTGTGTGTGTGTTGGTGCACTCACATACCTGTCTTCTCTCCTCGGGCCGGAACGGAAAATACCGAGCCGAGGAGAGATGACATCATTTCCTTTGCTGCTGTTTAGCATACAGCAGCAAAGGAATGATTCGATTGGCCGGCGGCGATCGCGAGGGGGGGGCCACGAACGGATGGTCTCCCCCTCACCACCGATCGCCGGGGCACAAAGGACGACCGCCTCGGGCACCGGGGGGGGGTCCGATCGGACCCCCCACCCGCGGAAGGCAAATCACGTACACTGTACGTGATTTTGCCTGTCCGTGCCACTTTGCCGACGTACATCGGCGTGAGGCGGTCGTCAAGTGGTTAAAGTCTACCTTATCTTAAAGTGGTGTTCCGGCCGAAATTATACCTTTTAAATAAAAATATCCCTATAATACACAACCTTAATGTATTCTAGTAAAGTTAGTCTGTAAACTAAGGTCTGTTTTGTTAGTTTATAGCAGTAGTTTGTTATTTTATAAACTTACAGCAGGCCGTGGCCATCTTAAGTGTGGGCATCTGAAGCCAGACTGTATTTCTTCCTGGATCTCATCCTTGCAGATCTCGCACATGCTCAGTGCAGCACAAGCAGTGTAATAGGTTTCAGGTCAGGTTTCCATAGCAACGGCAGTGTCAGAGGAAGTTGCTGCCCCTTCCCAGAAGGCATTGCAAACAGGAAATGATGCGATGGGCCACGGCCAGGGAGGAGGAAGTGAAAAATGAATACAGCAGATATACAGTAGGTGCTGAGAATTTTTTTTTTAAATATCCAATTCGTTTACAGTGCACAGTTTAGTGAGGGATGCTGAAGAGTTGTAAAAGTGGGTGGAACTCCACTTTAACTATTTTTGTCTAAGGAGTCTGCCAATCTGCCTGTTGCCCAATCTCCTCTCTCCCACATTTTTCCTGTTCAAGAAATAAACTTCACTCTGTTTAAAGCATAAAAGTGACTGGCACAAAAAGGTTCTTTCTTGTTCATCACCCACCATGCCCACAAACCTGCACCCTAAGAATCAATGTCACCCATCCCTACCCCCAATAGTCACCATTAGGCTCCCAGAAAATCAGGGTAGGTGCTACACACCATTTCCTCCTCCATCACCTTATCCTTCTATGTGATTATGGAATGAGGAGAGGCTCTGGGGATCTGAGGCTATATGGGCGAAATAGTGCCTGTTGAGTCATACATGTTGAAAAAATGGTGAAAATAGACCTATTTTCTCCAATTCATGGCCTGAATGGTCCCACATTAACATATTTCTACTCACCATCACTAAGTTTTAAAATATATTTTCATTTTTGTGTGCTTAACCGGTTCCCGACCGGTTCCTGTAGATATACGTCGGCAGAATGGCACGGCTGCGCAAAGTAACGTACCCGTACGTTACTTTGAATTTGCCGCCGTGTGCGCGTGCACCTGCTGCTATCTCCATTAATCGGGTCGCGTGGACTCGATCGCCGCGGGGATACCCGCGATCGTCTCACGGAGAGGACGAACGGGGAGATGCCGTTGTAAACAAGCATCTCCCCGTTCTGCCTAGTGACAGTGTCACTGTTCTCTGCTCCCTGTCATCGGGAGCAGAGATCAGTGTAGTGACACACACAGCCCAACCCCCCTATAGTTATAATCACTCCCCTAGGACACACTTAACCCCTTCATCATCCCCTAGTGGTGAACCCCTTCACTGCCAGTGTCATTTACACAGGAATCAGTGCATTTTTATAGCACTGATTGCTGTATAAATGACAATGGTCCCAAAAATGTGTCAAAAATGTTTGATGTGTCCCCCATAATGTCGCAGTCCCGATAAAAATCGCTGATCGCTGCCATTACTAGTAAAACAAAATGTATTAATAAAATGCCATAAAACTATCCCCTATTTTGTAAACGCTATAACTTTTGCGCAAACCAATCAATAAACGCTTATTGCGATTTTTTTTTACCAAAAATATGTAGAAGAATACGTATCGGCCTAAACTGAGGAGAAAAAAAATTGTTTTTTAAATATTTTTTGGGGATATTTATTATAGAAAAAAGTAAAAAAAATGCGATTTTTTTAAAAAATTGCCGCTCTTATTTTGTTTATAGCGCAAAAGATAAAAATCGCAGAGGTGATCAAATACCACCAAAAGAAAGCTCTATTTGTGGGAAAAAAGTACATCAATTTTGTTTCGGAGCCATGTCGCATGACTGCGCAATTGTCAGTTAAAGGGACGCAGTGCCGAATCGCAAAAAGTGCTCTGGTCAGGAAGGGGGTAAATTCTTCCGGGGCTGAAGTGATTAAAGGATAAGTTCACCTTTTGCAACACTACTGACTACTGACACCCTTTGCAGCTTCCTGTCAGTGTAAAACTGCTTACTAAAACAGCTCACATTGACAGTCTGCAGGAGACCTGCATGGCATCAGCAATTTGTTTATCGTGGGTGCAATTCTTTCCAGGCTCCAAAAAAAAAAGTAAATGCACATTTTTTTACCTGCAAAAATATTCATTTTCTTTTTTTTTTTAAGGTGAATTTATCCTTTAACTACTTCCATACTGGGCATTTTCACCCCCTTCCTGCCCAAGTCAATTTTCAGCTTTCAGCGCTGTCGCACTTTGAATAACAATTGCGCGGTCATACTACACTGTACCCTAATGAAATTTTTATCATTTTTTCCCCACTAATAGAGCTTTCATTTGGTGGTATTTGATCACCCCTGCATTTTTTACTTCTTGTGCTATAAACAAAAAAGTGACAAGTTTGAAAAAACAATATTTTTTACTTTTTGCTATAATAAGTATCCAAATTTTATTTTTTTTTAAACAAATTTTTTCCTCATTTTAGGCCGATACGTATTCTTCTACATATTTTTGGTAAAAAATATCGCAATAAGCGTATATTTATTGGTTTGCGCAAAAGTTATAGCGTCTACAAAATAAGGGGATAGATTTATAGCATTTTTATTATTATTTTTTTTTACTAGTAATGGCGGCGATCTGCGATTTTTATCGTGACTGCGATATTGCGGCGGACACATCGGACAATTTTGACACATTTTTGGGACCATTCACATTTATACAGCGATCCGTGCTATAAAAATGCATTGATTACTGTATAAATGTGACTGGCAATGAAGGGGTTAACCAGGAGGGGGCGCTGTAGGGGTTAATGTGTTGCTAGGGAGTGATTCTAACTGTGGGGGGAGGGGATTCACAAGGGCAGAAGACCGATCGGTGTTCCTCTGTACAAGGAACACACCATCAGTCTCCTCCCATCTGACAGGACGTGGATCTGTGTGTTTACACACACAGATCCACGGTCCTGCTCGGTTACCGGGCAATCGCAGGTGCCCGGCGGACATCGTGGCCGCCAGTCACGCGCACCGGGACCCGAGCGATGCGGCGGGCGCGCAGGCTGCCTGGAAGGCTCCGCCGTCATATGACGGCGGCCCAGAACAAGAGCTGCACCGTCCCGCTGTCATATGACGGCGGGCGGGCAGCAAGTGGTTAATGGCCCGTACACCCGATCCGAAAATCGGATGACAGATCATCCATTTTTCTTTGCATGCTTGTTGCATATCAAAAATTAAGTGTTTATTAAAGTTACAAAAATTCTCGTACGACAGATTAAAAAATCAGAAGTGGTGTAATGTGCTGTAGTGTATCTGTATTGTATTTTTGCACGACAACTGTACTGATTAAACGAAAATTGTACGATCTGGTATCGTACAAGAAAAATGTTTGTGCTTGTCCCATCTGATAAAGTTGAACAGTCATGATCGGCTCTTGAAAGCTGTTTACTAACGATTAGATTATCGTACGATCGCTTTGAAATCTCTTTTTTTTCATCCGACTTTCGGATCGTGTGTACGGGCCATAAGGTGTTAGGCTGCCCTACTGCACGTGTCATGTCAGCGGTGGCCTTTAGCACAGCAGGGGAAACTTGCGACTGAGAAGCTGACATTTAATAAAATAAATCAGACTTGGATCACATTGGACTACCAAACACCCACTGGAGATATAATTGATAAAATGTATACAATTATTTTATATACATTTAACTAATTCGAGACCAAACACTTTTTGGGTATATGGGGATATGACAGAGGGTTGCATATCTCCCAACTTTTTGAGAGGGGAACGAGGGAACCTATTAGCAAATGTATGTAGGCATAGGACCCACCCCATGCCACCTGCCCTTAAAGGAGAATTATACAAAAAAATATTAGTGCTTTTTTTTTACCATTCCTTTTTACTGGTTTTTGACATTTATAAATGCAGCAGTTTAGAAATTGGATAAAAGGTTTGGAACTGTAAATCAGATTTTGAAAGATAAAAATGTGCATTTTATATACAACTATATAACTCGGACCATAATGAGGGACAAATGAGGAGGAACAAGGGATAAAGGGACTTTGTTTCAAATCAGGGACTGTCCCTCAAAATCAATGACAGTTGGGAGGTATGGGTTGCAATACATCTGAGGTAAGAGTATATGGTGTTTTGGGTGCACAGAGTATTTGCTTTATTTTCTCCAAAAGATGCAGTGAGGCAGCCCTTAAATAGACTGTCAAGCAACAACTACTTGATGTGCTCTCATCATCCCAAGCTAAAAGTTATACAAAAAAAGAGAAAAGCCTCCAATGATTAGAAAACAAGTAGCTAAAGTGTTGCCAGTTGAAGAGCTAGCTATCATTTAATTGTTACAGACAAACTGTATATTGGCTTTTAAAAGGAATTTTTTTTGGTTGTACAGATCTTTGCACAAAGGAAAGACACAGAGTAAAATGTCCCCCAGCACTATAGATTAAAGAACTCAAGCACAGTTTGTTAAATTACTGTATATGTAAACCCAACCACTAAAAATCACATACAAGCTTTAACATGATAACATCACTTGGAAAGCCTGCTTTTATCTTAATCGCCAGCTTTCCTGAAAATAACAGCTGGTGATACCAATATAAAAGTCTTTGTTTGAGCACTTTGTGTTTTGGGGTGATAATGCTCTGCCCATCTCACAAAATTCTCCTGCCTGAAAATGACGATGTCACAGGCGCTCCTAAAGAAAACTACCAGCTGCTCTGCTAATGCACATCGACCAGGCATATTCCACTCTATTAAAAAAGGGCTTTGATAGAAAATAATTGCATCCAGCAACATTAAGCACCATGTATCACCATAGTGCATGTGAACAGGGACAGGTTGTAAAGAGGCTGCGGGCATCATCAGCAACATTAAGATGTAACAAAGGATGAAAAAAGAAAAAACTCTTCTCTGCCTCCAATCCCCATTTTTCTAAGATGCAGCATATTTTACCACCTACCTAACATTCATTTCTAGTGATGTGCAATGCTTAGTCTGAGGGCCACCAAGGTTAAAGCAGAACCTCACTATCTCAATCAATTTTTAAAACCTATGCTGCTAGCATTAGTAAATAGATAGAAAAGTATATCATATTTAGACATTTTAAAAACTTTTTTTGGTTATGGGACCTCACTTCTCATAAATCAGGGATACCCCAATTCAATGTATTTACTCCCCTGTGACACAATAGGTTACTCACCGAATTCCCACAGATCCCTAACACCGAGATCTGGGGCACAAGGGGGATAAATGACTTACACCACCTAATCTCAAATGAGAATCTGAAGACATTTGATACCCTTTACAATGAATATCTGCTTCCGAATTTTATGTTCTTTAGATTTCTACAAATCCACCATGCCCTACACTCACAGTTCCCTCAGTCCCTTCCACAACCCACCCCCAATGCTGTTATGGCAGTGGTCAACAGCACAGATCCTCAAAAACTAATATCTACCTTTTACAGTATGCTTATCACTCCCTCCTCCATCAAATTAGCATATGATATTAAACCACGCTGGGAAAGGGAGGTGGGTACCCTGGAAGATAAAGAATGGATTGAGGCAGCCGTATCGCCTAAACTTTCTGTAAGATTGTCTCAAATCTATATTTTACATTGAGCATATCTCACCCCTTGGAGGGTAGCTAGATTTAGGAGAGGGCAATTCACCAATTGCATGATGTGTCAACAAGAAGTAGGTAAGTTTTTCCATCTAATATGGGCTTGCTCAATGCTACAAAGATTTTTGGAAGCAGATTGTGGATTTCTTACAAGACACTATGGGTTCTCCCCTTACCTTAGATCCGAAACAATGCCTTTTGGGGATAGTCCCTGATTTGGAAATTAATACATTTACAAAAATATTCCTACACGAAACATTATTCTCTGCCAGGAAAATTATTGCCAGGCAATGGCTGAGACGGTCACCTCCCAAGTTTATTGACTGGAAGGTGGACGTAAATAATACCCTACCCTACAAATAAATTCTATATATTAATAGAAGGTGCCTAGCCAAGTACAACAAGATTTAGGATCGCTGGCTGCAGGAATCAGAAACGTGCACGTAGGCAACATCACAGTCCTTCCGTAAGGTCGCCTTCTGACCACAAGTAGGCCACATATCTATTTCCACATGGAAACCACCAAGTATAATCTACTAGCTGTCTTTCCTTTTTGTATTATGAATATGCTTTGATTTTGTCATGTGTCCAAGATATATTCTAATTTTCACTTGATAAATGTATTGCTTCAATAACACGCAAGAATATAGTGTATATGTAAATCATTTAATAAAAACCTTTTGAATAAAAAAAGAAAAGGTGGTGACAGTCACCACCTCTCGCCGGGCTGAAGACAGAATGCTGAGCGATCAGCAGTATTAGACCGCTCATTTCTTGGTCTGGTGCCAGTGGGGGACAGATGCAGCATCGGACTGATGCTGTATCCACTTAGGTGAGTACTGTATAATTTAGTTTTTTTTCACAAATCCCATACTTCTCTTTTAACTCAATTTCACTGCATGCTGATGTGAACTGATTTCAATTCACACTGATTTAAAAAAAAAAGTTTTTGATTTACTTACCTTTTTTGCATCTACTTTATGTTTCCCCTGAGGGCATTAACCACTTGACGACCGCTCACTGTATATGTACGTCATTTTTTTTAAAGATGGATATCTCGGTAACGGCAGCAGCTGCTGCCACAACCGAGGTATCCATCTTTGGGGCCGGCGATTCTGTACACGATAACGGTGGTCTCTGCGGCGGGTTCGCCGCGAGATCACCGTTATCGGCGGCGGGAGAGGTGCCACCCCCCCTCCCGCCGCTCTCCCGCACCCTCCGCCGCTTCCCGGAGCCGTCGGTAGCGGCGGAGGAGATCGGGACCTGTCACTGCTGAGGTACTGAGATGAGTGAGGCCAAGATGGCCCCCACCCGTCTCCATACCATGTGACGGCCGGAGCGACGTCATTACGACGGCTCCGCCCACTTCTCTTAAAGGCACAATTTTTTTTGTGTCATTTTTTTAAATTACTTTTTTTTTTTTTTTGCATTTTAGTGTAAATATGAGATCTGAGGACTTTTTGACCCCAGATCTCATATTTAAGAGGACCTGTCATGTTTTTTTCTATTACAAGGGATGTTTACATCCCTTGTAATAGGAATAAAAGTGATCCAATTTTTTTTTTTTTAAACCGTGAAAAAATAAATAAAATAAAGTAAAATAAATAATAAAAAAAAAAATTTTTTTTAAAGCGCCCTGTCCCGACGAGCTCGCGCGCTGAAGCGAACGCATACGTGAGTAGCACCCGCATATGAAAATGGTGGTCAAACCACACATGTGAGGTATCGCCGCGACCGGTAGAGCGAGAGCAATAATTCTAGCCCTAGACCTCCTCTGTAACGCAAAACATGCAACCTGTAGAATTTTTTAAACGTCGCCTATGGATATTTTTAAGGGTAAAAGTTTGACGCTATTCCACGAGCGGGCGCAATTTTGAAGTGTGACATGTTGGGTATCAATTTACTTGGCGTAACATTATATTTCACAATATAAAAAAAAATTGGGCTAACTTTACTGTTGTCTTATTTTTTTATTCAAAAAAGTGATTTTTTTCCAAAAAAAGTGCGCTTATAAGACCGCTGTGCAAATACGGTGCAAAAAAAAGTATTGCAATGACCGCCATTTTATTCTCTAGGGTGTTAGAAAAAAAAACATATATAATGTTTGGGGGTTCTAAGTAATTTTCTAGCAAAAAAACCTGTTTTAAACATGTAAACACCTAAAATCAAAAACGAGGCTGGTCCTTAAGTGGTTAATGATAATAACAGATGCCCCTTAGGAGGACAATATCTTTAATGCCTTCAAGGAGCTTTCAGACCTAAGCTGTGGGATCTCGCAGGATCTAGCAGTATTCTCATACTGAGCATGATGCCATGGACTTCATCGCATGAATGCCCCATATGGCAATAAACTCATTTGTTGTTAAAAAAGAAAAATCCCTGAGATTTTAAGAGACAAGGTGCATGACATCATGAGTTCCTTCTCGTGCATGCACAGGGTGGCATACATTTTTAAAATGGTGACGCAAGAGTAGGGATCCATAAGAAGTGATGGAAGTGTGGACATAGGCAAGTTTATATACAGTGTATTATATATTATTGCCACTCCAAGGGATATTCAGTGATTTGGAAATTTTCTTATACCCATCACGCAGCTTTTTTAATCACCTTGTAAAAAGTTGGAACTTCCAGATACATGTGTATTAATACTACAGTCACTTAAACCGCCTTAACTACACACAGGTGATCTTCGTTTAACTACTTATGTGACCATAGAAAATAATTGGCTGCACCGGGGCTGTGTCAAATTGAAGATGGTAAATACTAATGCAATTATTTATTCTGTGTTTTTAATTCTGCAGCAATGCAGCTAATACACATGTTTATGTCAATTACTGTATATTGTCATAACTTCCCTCACTCCCTTCCAAGGTCTGGCTGTCTATTGCAGCTCTGGTCCTCACATTGTGATAATAAATATATGTAGAAAATATTAATTCCCTGTACTGGACATATTTCTATGGCATTAAATTTTTCTCTTTAGTCTATCATCCCCAGCAAATTCATACTGTGGTCTTATATTTGTCAGTTGACTCATTAAATATCAAAATTTCTGGTTAAATATAAATCATGGGATCAGTCAACCCACAGAGTTATTTCTCTTTTTTGGTAAATATTACAGCTATAAACCATGTTTATTAATTCTTAGCTTATTAAGAACAGAGGGGAATGAAATATGCAGTGAGAAGCCTTGATGTGCAGTGGAAGTGAGCAGGCATGAGATTTGTGCCCATGCAAGATCATGGGCAAAATATACTTCTCAATGGAAATTAAAATATGAAGATGAGAAAAATAGCAGTTAGACCCTTTTAGATGGACATTACAATCATTTTTTCAGGCGGACCTCACCAGAAGATCCATTCATCCCTGTGGACAGGCGGGTGTAGACAAACTTGTTTCCGTTTACATCTGCCTAACTCTGGGTCCAAATAAGTCTGCTAAAAAAAAAAAAAAAAAAAAAAGGGAAAAGACTCATCCGTTTAGGTGGAGCAAATTGGTAGTAGCTGGGTGTAAACAAACAGAGAAGTCAGTTTACTCCCAGCCTCCCATACAGCAGAGCAGGCTCTGTCTATGTCTGCTCTGAAGAAACTGAGTGAACATGGATGTGTCAGCTCAAAGATTCCCCACTGATCGCAACTGAATCCACCCTGCATAAAAGGGGCCTTAAAAAATAAATTGAAAGTTAATAAAAGACCTGCGTAAGAGGGACTATGCATGAATAACTGTTTTAATTTATATCAATACATTTCTGTGACACCTGTAATTGAGTGCATTTATGGTTATACATATACACTCAGTTACTAGTATCACAGAAATGTCTTGATGTAAATAAAAACACAATTATTCATCCATGGCCCCATTCCAATATGTCTTTCATTTAAGTTTGTGTTTTATTTTTACTGCATATTGTAAACAAGGGGATATGTGTGATGGGAATAAACTGGGGTTCTAGTGTGGAACTATAAGGGGCACTGGGACATGTTTTAGGAGTATAGGCCGTGTCCTGCCATAAGAAGCATGATGGCCCTGTGTGTGTGTATATGTGTATACTGTATACAGGTGCATCTCAAAAAATGTGAATATTATCAAAAAGTAATTTTTTTTCAGTAATTCAATTCAAAAAGTGAAACTCATATATTATATAGATTCATTACACACAGAGTGATACATTTCAGTAATTTCTTTCTTTTAATTTTGATGATTATGGCTTACAGCTAATGAAAACCCAAAATTCAGTATCTCAGAAAATTTCAATATTACATAAGACCAATAAAAAAAAAAATGTAATACAGAAATGTTGGTTTACTGAAAAGTATGTCCATGTACAGTATGGTATGCACTCAATACTTGGTTGGGGCCCCTTTTGCATAAATTACTGCATCAATGCGGCGTGACATGGAGGCGATCAGTCTTGACACTGCTGAGGTGTTATGGAAGCCCAGGTTGCTTTTATAGCAGCCTTCAGCTCATCTGTATTGTTGGGTCTGGTATCTCATCCTCCTCTTGACAATACCCCACTGATTCTCTATGGGGTTTAGGTCAGGCAAGTTTGCTGGCCAATCAAGCACAGTGATACCATGATCTATAAACCAGGTATTGGTACTTTTGGCAGTGTGGGCAGGTGCCAAGTCCTGCTGGAAAATGAAATCAGCATCTCCATAAAGCTGGTGCGCAGAGGGAAGCATGAAGTGCTCTAGAATTCCCTGGTAGAGGGCTGCACTGACTTTGGACTTGATAAAACACAGTGGACCAACACCAGCAGATGACATGGGTCCCCAACCATCACTGACTGTGGGAACTTCACACTGAACCATGCAACTTGGATTCTGTGCCTCTCCACCCTGGGACTTAGATTTCCAAATGAAATGCAAAATGTATTTTCAACCAAAAAGAGTCCTTTTTCTCCTTAGCCCAGGTAAGACACTTCTGTCTGTGGTTCAGGCGTGGCTTGACACAAGGAATGTGACAGTTGTAGCCAGGGCCGTTTTTAAGGCAGGGCAAAAGGGGCAGCTGCCCTGGGCCCTGTCATTGTTGTGGGGCCCAAAGCAGCTGCCTCATACTTGCCAACTATCCTGGTTTACATTCCCTTGTTCCTTGAGGTTTTAGTCCTGTGCTGTGTCTCAATATCTCAGTGTGATGTGCTGCTACTAATGCTGCCTAGTTCTGCCCTATTGTTGTGTACAGATGACTCTGATGAATCATATGTAAATAGTGGTGGCATTCTAATGTAAATAGCGGCGGCCAGCGGCATTGATATGTATATTATGCCCCCCTGAGTTCCACAGATATCCACAGTAATCTCTAGCAACCAATTAACAAGCAGAAATCATGTGCTGTAACCTCTAGCAACTAATCAGTGAGCCGTAACCTCTAGCAACCAGTCAGTGAGTGGTAATGATACACTGTAACCTCTGGCAACCAATCGCAATAGCTGCCTGATCTGATTAAGTAAACTAATTTTGAGTCTAGCTGCTATTTATTGTATGTCTCAGAGCAGGTGGAGAGCGAAACAGCATGGGGGGCCCCAAGAAAAGTTTTGCCCAGGGTCCAATCAATATTAAAGACGGCCCTGGTTGTAGCCCATGCCCTGGATACGTCAGTCTGTGTGTAGCAGCTCTTAACTTGACTGACACCAGCCATAGTCCATTCCTTGTGAATCCCCCCCAAATTCTTGAATGGTTTTGCATCACAATCCTCTCAAGGCTACGGTTTTCCCTGTTGCTTGTGCACCTTTTTCTATCACACTTTTCCCTTCCACCTTTTCCATCATTATGTTTGGATACAACACTTTGCCAACAACCAGCTTCTTTAGCAGTAACCTTTTGTGACTTACCCTCCTTGTAGAGGGTGCCAATGACTGTCTTCTGGACAACTGCCAAGTCAGCAGTTTTCCTCATGATTGTATAACCTGCTGAATCAGACTGAGAGACCATTTAAAGGCTCAGAAAACCTTTACAGGTGTTTTGAATTAATTAGCTGATTAGAGCGTGACACCATGAGTCTACAATATTGAACTTTTTCAGAATATTCTAATTTTCCGAGGTAAAGAATTTTGAGTTTTTACTAGTTGTAAGCCATAATCATCAAACTTAAAAGAAAGAAATGCCTGAAATCACTCTTTGTGTAATGGATTTATATGAGTTTCACTTTTTGAATTGAATTACTGAAATAAATTAACTTTTTGATGATGTTCTAATTTTTTGAGATGCACCTATAGATAGATAGATAGATAATTTATATAATGTTCTAAAGTGGAGGATAACGTCACTGCTGTGTCGTGACAAAGAAAACTTCAGGCTCAACTTCAATTCATTCATCTGCTTCCTCATCACGTTGTGGCTAGATCTCTATTCCCTCCTTGCTATTGACACTTTTGAAGCGGGAAGGGAGATAATTTCCATAAACAGCCAGTCAGTTGCTTTCATCACACCTTATTAAATTGGTCGTTTGCCTTACATCCACTGGCCGCTTCTTATTCTCATCACTCCTCAACACAGTTGTATAAGCCACTGCACAGTGGAGATAAATTGCGACAGCCATGGACAGTCACATCTTATTTTGTTTCCTAAAAAAGCACCTTTGTTGGCTCTCAGATCCCACGTTATGCTTGTTCTCAGGAACATGCATGAACATATATGAACACTAGGTGGCAGCAAATAACTGCATATCAATATCATTGACTGATTACTGAAATGTAAATGTTTAGCTACAAAATTGATGAATCAACAAAGTTTAGTGGTTAAAAGTCCAGATTTTATAAGTGTAAATGCAATATTTCTATATTAAATTTAAAATAATTAATGGTTGGGAAATGTTCTTTTATTTCACACATAAAGGAAAACTGATAGATGCTGAAAAATCTGCAAATATTCTCCAAATTGTTGGTGAAATAAAATGTATCACTGTCTGGAAGAAATGACACCACTGCTGAAAAATGAATAATGATGCCAAATCAGAAAACACCCACATAGTAATCCTAATAACACAAAAAATTCCAATAATCAAAAGTAATGACATAACCAGCATTGTATTTTTTTTCAGGACCTGCTGGATAGTTACAAATTCTTAACGCCTTCATGGCCAGGACAGGGGTAAGTGTATGCTTTTTAAAAGATAGGATATAAACCTTGCATTTAAAAAAAAAATCATGTTATATTCACGTATCTTCTGCAAATCTACAACTCTGGAAACTGTTTAAGCCAGAAAAGTTTAACATTTTATGTTTGGGCACATTGTGGAGATTACAGTTCTGTTGCTCCCATGAATGCTGAATTCCCAGCAAAAAAAGCTCAATATAGGTAAACCTTAAACCTTAAATAAAGATATGGGTATTTTTTTTACTTTTGCAGATGATCTGTAAGCATTTCAGAGACTGCTCATATTTAAAATGCCTTGGCAGTTTGAATGTAATTAGTGATGCAGTAAACTGATAGAGAAGAAGTTACATTGCACAGGTTTCAGGACATATACTACCAATGACCCTGTGAAAATGTTTTCTGAATTCTGAAGTTTTAGAGAAATCAGCAAGACTGAGTGAAACTAAGCACAGTTTCAGTATTTGGTAGAAAACTTTAGTAGGTTACTAATTGATTCCACTTGTTCTCTGGAATTGTAAATTTATTAGCGAACAGTAAACTAATTTTTGCATAGTCTGACCTATTCATTTCAACCAATGTTTATCTCACTATTAAAGATCATCAGAAAACTGCACCATATTGGAATTTTTCGTCAAACATGTTGATAAAGGTTAATGGAGATATTACAATGATGACATTTTGAGCAGTGTTAGTACCTGAATTATACTTGGTATCAGCCTTTTGCAACCCCTGTGCAGCATGGGAGATGGAGAAGCAGCACATGAGGCCAATTAGTTGTGCTGCATTTCAAGAAGCATGCTGATAAGAGGTAATAACAAAGTTGAGAGATGAGCTTATCACTCCGCTGATTCTCCTTGCACTGTCCAGTCACAGGCTAAAGGGGGCACAAGTAACAAAGAGATGGCCCCTGCCCCCACCTATAACTGGCCTTCACAGCAAGGAGCACATGGAAGGGCTAAACTAAACCCCTGTTTTTAACGCATACTGTTGGACAGGTTAATTCGGTTGGTAAGCAGACTGGTTGGTGAGTTGAGCTGGGAATTTTTCTTTGGTTTTGTCTTTCATGCGTTTGCCCTTCAATGTGCTCCTTGCTGTGAAGGGCAGTTATAGGTGGGGGCTGAGGCCATCTCTTTGTTACTGGTGTAAATCTGGTCAGGGGACAGACTGGGCACCTTTGCTGCCATTGTGCTATATGCTGAGTGTCTAATGTGCCCCCTGTGCCTTTAAAGGAGGACTGGGCTACCTTCAGGCCCACCTGCCCCTCATCAATCCATCAGAATGCATGTGCTGCCACTGTGGAGGCCTTCAAAAATTTAGAAAGGTTAGCACTGCAAGCATACGCAGGGTGCCGTGAACAGGCCTGGCAGCTTATGCATGCGTTTGCTAATGTGTGCTAACTAAACCCCTGTTTTTAACACATATTGTTGGACAGGTTAATTCGTTTGGTAAGCAGACTGGTTGGTAAGTTGAGCTGGGAATTTTTCTCTGGCTTTGTCTTAAAGGGGGGGGGGGGGGGGGGCAAGACTTATAAAGCTGGATTCGTTTTTTTTTTTCAATCAGCTATGTAGTCAATAGGGTACTGGCCAGACATATAGGGACCAATTTACTAAATGGGTAATTTTTGTAATTCTTTTGAACATGATTCTTTGCCTTAAAAATTGTACTTTGTAATTGTAATTGTAAGAGAATTACAGGGACTAACTTTTGTGACCTACTTCTAATACTAGTTGTCCCTGGCTTCATAGAACTGAAACAACTATGCATATATGAGGAAAGTCAGAGTGTAGTCAGAAATTCTGGTCTGTCTACTTGCCAGTGACTCAGAAAGTACTGAAACCTCTTTAGACATGATAGCAAGGGAAGAGACCTAGTGTTCTCACAAGGAAAGGTCGGCAATAACATTCTCCTTACTTCCTCACTCCAGTTTCTTCTTCTTAGCTACAGACTAGTGTGAAAAGTAGGGATGAGCCGAACACCCCCCGGTTCGGTTCGCACCAGAACCCGCGAACGGACCGCAAGTTCGCACGAACGTTAGAACCCCATTGACGTCTATGGGACTCGAACGTTCGAAATCAAAAGTGCTCATTTTAAAGGCTAATTTGCATGGTATTGTCCTAAAAAGGGTGTGGGGACCCGGGTCCTACCCCAGGGGACATGTATCAATGCAAAAAAAACTTTTAAAAACGGCCGTTTTTTCGGGAGCAGAGATTTTAATGATGCTTAAAGTAAAAAAAAAAAAGTGAAATATTCCTTTAAATATCGTACCTGGGGGGTGTCTATAGTATGCCTGTAAAGTGACGCGTGTTTCCCATGTTTAGAACAGTCCCTGCACCAAATGTCATTTTTAAAGGAAAAAATCTCATTTAAAACTGCTTGCGGGTTTAATGTCATGTCGGGTCCTGGCAATATGGATGAAAATCAGTGAGACAAACGGCATGGGTACCCCCCAGTCCATTACCAGGCCCTTTGGGTCTTGTATGGATATTAAGGGGAACCCCGCACCCAAATTAAAATAAGGAAAGGTCCCTATATACTCTGAACAGCAGTATACAGGCGGTGCAAACAAGACAGGGACTGTAGGTTTGTTGTTAAGTAGAATCTGTTTGTAATTTTGAACATTTTTAACGTGTTTAGCTCCAGCCAAAAAATCTTTTCTAAGCTTTTTGGAAAACATAGGGAAGGGTTATCACCCCTGTGACATTTGTTTTGCGCCTTTCCTCCTCTTCAGAAGATTTCACCTCACTTTTTTGTCCCAATGAAAAATGTTTTTTGAAAATTTGGGTTTTTTTGTGGAACAAGGATTGGAAAGCATCAGTGGAAAGGAGAAATTGTTTTCCCATATTAACTCTTACATGAGAGAATTTCCCTTCCTAGGGGTAGATTTCATCTCACTTCCTGTTGTCTCCTTCCGTTTGCAAGTAGGAGTCGTTTGTAAGTTAGATGTTTGAAAGTAGGGTCCTGCCCTATATACTCAGCAGAAATTTGGGCCTTAGGTGTTGCTGTGGCCAAAACACTGTAAGCCCTCACAGGGCCCTGCTGTGAAATATTAGATCAAGAATTGTAATTACATGCCCCTGTTGAACAGGAGCTGAAAAATTAGGCCTTAGGCACTGGTGCTGGTGCCACAACACTGCAACCCCTCACAGACACTCTAGTTGGAACGCAGGAACGAGCCCTGCTGCAAAGTATTGCATCAAAAATTGTAATTACACGCCCCTGTTAGACAGGGGCAGAAAAATTGGGCCTTAGGCACTGGTGCTGGTGCCACAACACTGCAACCCCTCACAGACACTCTAGTTGGAACGCAGGAACGAGCCCTGCTGCAAAGTATTGCATCAAAAATTGTAATTACACGCCCCTGTTAGACAGGGGCAGAAAAATTGGGCCTTAGGCACTGGTGCTGGTGCCACAACACTGCAACCCCTCACAGACACTCTAGTTGGAATGCAGGAACGAGCCCTGCTGCAAAGTATTACATCAAAAATTGTAATTACACGCCCCTGTTATACAGGGGCTGAAAAATTGTGCCTTAGGCACTGGTGGTGGCGCCCAGAACCAAAAATGTTCTTAAAAGCTATCAGCGTGATGATTGAGGAGGAAGAGGATAATTACTCAGGGATAGTCACTCAGCATCAGCATAGGCAGTCTTTGAAGGGATCTGAAAAAAATTATTCAGTTACATCAGCATCAGGTGCTTGGTAGCTGGTGGTGATCCAAGACTGATTCATTTTTATGAAGGTCAGCCGATCGACCGAGTCAGTGGACAGACGCACCCTGTGATCGGTTACCACGCCTCCAGCAGCACTGAATGTGCGTTCCGAAAGAACGCTGGATGCAGGACAGGCCAGTAGCTCAATTGCATACTGTGCAAGCTCTGGCCAGTGATCCATCCTCAAGACCCAGTAACCCAGAGGATTTTCGGTGGGAAAGGTGTCCAAGTCTGATCTTGCCCCTAGGTATTCCTGCACCATGTAAAACAGACGCTGGCGATGGTTGCTGGAACCGATCATACCTTGGGGCTGCGGACCAAAAAATTGTCTGAACGCATCGGTCAGACGGCCACCTTCTCCACCGCTCCTTCTTTGACTGACCGAAGCCTCAGCAACACGTTGTCCAGAAACAGGAGTTTGTAACCTCCCAGTCTCTGGGAACGCGTTGCACAGACCTTTCTGCAAGGCCTCCCGAAGATGTTTCATCCTCTGCTCCCTCTGCGATGGCAAGATAAGGTCCGCAACCTTACCCTTGTAACGTGGATCAAGGAGGGTTGCCAGCCAGTATTGGTCCTTCTCCTTGATACCACGAATACGAGGATCCTTACGCAGGCTTTGCAGGATCAGGGAGGCCATGCAGCGTAGGTTTGCTGAGGCATTCGGTCCAGAGTCCTCTGGGTCACTAAGGACAACAACGTCCGCAGCCACCTCCTCCCAGCCACGTACAAGTCCATGTGTTCCTTGGGACTGATCCCTTAAAGACCGCTGATGCTGAGTGCCAGGCTCCACCTCCATACTGACACAATCTTCCTCCTCCTCCTCCTCCTCCTCCTCCTCGTCCTCTTCCTGTGTGATCGGCGGGCACGCAGGAACACTGTCTGGATAAAGGGGGCCTTGAGAGCTAAGGAAGTCCTCCTCTTCCTGCCTCTGTTCTGCCTCAAGTGCCCTGTCCATTATTCCACGCAGCGTGTGCTCCAACAGGTGGACAAGGGGGACAGTGTCACTGATGCATGCACTGTCAGTGCTCACCATCCTCGTGGCCTCCTCGAATGGTGACAGGACAGTGCATGCATCCCTGATCATGGCCCACTGGCGTGGGGAAAAAAAACCAAGGTCCCCTGACCCTGTCCTGGTGCCATAGTCGCACAGGTACTCATTTATGGCCCTCTGCTGCGTGTGCAGCCGCTGCAGCATGGCCAAAGTCGAGTTCCACCTGGTGGGCATGTCACAGATTAGGCGGTTCTTGGGCAGGTTAAACTCCTTTTGGAGGTCCGTCAGCCGAGCACTGGCATTATATGACCGGCGGAAATGCACAGACTTTCCTGGCCTGCCTCAGGACATCCTGTAAGCCCGGGTACCTGCCCAAGAACCGCTGCACCACCAAGTTAAGGACGTGAGCCAAACAGGGCACATGGGTCAGTTGTCCCTGTCGGAGGGCAGAGAGGAGGTTGGTGCCATTGTCGCAAACCACCATTCCTGCCTTAAGTTGGCGTGGCGTCAACCACCTCTGAACCTGCCCCTGCAGAGCTGACAGAACCTCTGCCCCAGTGTGGCTCCTGTCCCCCAAGCACACCAGCTCAAGCACCGCATGGCATCTTTTGGCCTGCGTACTTGCGTAGCCCCTTGAACGCCTACGGAGCACCGCTGGTTCCGAGGAAGAGGCCATGGAGGAAGAAGAAGAGGAGGGGGTGGAGGAGAGAGGTGTGTCACAATCAGCATTTTGGAGGCATGGTGGCGGAACAACCTCCAACACTACTGCACCTTGTCCTGCATCCTTCCCAGCTGCCAGCAGAGTCACCCAATGCGCCGTGAAACTTAAGTAACGTCCCTGTCCATGCCTGCTGGACCATGAGTCAGCGGTAATATGCACCTTACCGCTGACCGCCCTGTCCAGCGAGGCATGGACATTGCCTTCCACATGCCGGTAGAGAGCTGGAATCGCCTTCCGTGAGAAAAAGTGGCGTTTGGGTACCTGCCACTGAGGAACCGCACATTCCACAAACTCACGGAAGGGGGCAGAGTCTACCAACTGAAAAGGCAGCAGTTGAAGTGCTAGCAATTTTGCCAAGCTAGCATTCAACCGCTGGGCATGTGGATGGCTGGGAGCAAACTTCTTTCGGCGGTGCAGCAGCTGGGGCAGGGAAATTTGCCTGGTACAATCTGGCGTCGGTGTACCAAAAGCAGATTGCCCACAAGTACTTGGCTGTGACACACCTAATTCTACACCTTCATTCCTCTCACTGCAGGTCTCAGAGAGGACTGAAGGTCTAGTGGGGTTGGAAATCTCAGCTGATGAGGAGCAAGGAGAGATCCTCTTTGTTCTTTGGTGTGGGTCTTTTAGATATGCTTGCCAACGAACTGCATGGCAGGTCAACATATGTCTGGTCAAGCATGTGGTACCCAAGCGGGAGATGTTTTGGCCACGCGAGATACGCTTGAGACATATGTTGCAAATAGCAGCGGTGCGATCTGATGCACTCGTCTCAAAAAAGGCCCACACCAAAGAACTTTTTGAATAACGCGCAGAGACTGCAGCGCCCTGCACATGTGGAGCTTTGGGGTGTGATGCAGTCAATGTGCTGCCCTTAGGCTGGCCCCTGGAGGGCATCCTGCCTCGTTGGTGATGTGCCGCCTCCTCCTCCTCCTCCTCTCTCCTATCAGGCACCCACGTTGAGTCAGTGACCTCATCATCCCCTCCCTCCTCATCACTGGAGCAAACCTGGCAGTATGCTGCAGCAGGGGGAGCATGACTGCCAGATTGCTGTCCTTCTTGGGCACCCCCTCTGTCCGTGCTCATGTTACTGCCTTCATCGAGCTCAGTATCATCATCAGAGCCTTCCAAACGCTGGGCATCCTCCTGGAGCATGTACCCAACACTGTGGTCAAACAGTTCGAGGGAATCCTCATGAGGACATGGTGGAGCTAGGGAAGGAGTCACTGATGACATTGAGCTGAGGGAAGAGGCCGCTGCTTTGCCAGACAAAGCACCCTGGGCATGGGTGAGAGAGGATGAGGAGGATGAGGACGGCTTGGTCATCCACTCGACCAAGTTTTCTGCATGTTGCGGCTCAACACGGCCAGCTGCCGAAAAAAAGGCCAAGCGTGTCCCATGGCCACGGGCTGATGAGGATGCACCGTCTCCACGACCAGCACTAGACACAGAGCCTGCTTGCCCTCTCTTATTGGCTTGTGACTGTCTGCCTCTCCTTCTTGGCCTTCCAGACATACTAATGGCCTGTAGCTGCACTAAGCTGGGATAGAACACCTGTAATTTTCTTCAGGTAGCTTTATATACTGTAACCAGACAAGCCTGCCTGTCAGTAGGAAGATAACAGGAACGGATCTAGCTGAACACTGTGAGCAGGACGCACTGAACTAAATGTAAATAGCAGGAACGGATCTAGCTGAACACTGTGAGCAGGACGCACTGACTGCACTAAATGTAAATAGCAGGAACGGATCTAGCTGAACACTGTGAGCAGGACGCACTGCACTAAATGTAAATAGCAGGAACAGATCTAGCTGAACACTGTGAGCAGGACGCACTGCACTAAATGTAAATAGCAGGAACGGATCTAGCTGAACACTGTGAGCAGGACGCACTGACTGCACTAAATGTAAATAGCAGGAACAGATCTAGCTGAACACTGTGAGCAGGACGCACTGCACTAAATGTAAATAGCAGGAACAGATCTAGCTGAACACTGTGAGCAGGACGCACTGCACTAAATGTAAATAGCAGGAACGGATCTAGCTGAACACTGTGAGCAGGACGCACTGACTGCACTAAATGTAAATAGCAGGAACAGATCTAGCTGAACACTGTGAGCAGGACGCACTGCACTAAATGTAAATAGCAGGAACAGATCTAGCTGAACACTGTGAGCAGGACGCACTGCACTAAATGTAAATAGCAGGAACGGATCTAGCTGAACACTGTGAGCAGGACGCACTGACTGCACTAAATGTAAATAGCAGGAACAGATCTAGCTGAACACTGTGAGCAGGACGCACTGCACTAAATGTAAATAGCAGGAACGGATCTAGCTGAACACTGTGAGCAGGACGCACTGCACTAAATGTAAATAGCAGGAACGGATCTAGCTGAACACTGTGAGCAGGACGCACTGCACTAAATGTAAATAGCAGGAACGGATCTAGCTGAACACTGTGAGCAGGACGCACTGACTGCACTAAATGTAAATAGCAGGAACGGATCTAGCTGAACACTGTGAGCAGGACGCACTGACTGCACTAAATGTAAATAGCAGGAACGGATCTAGCTGAACACTGTGAGCAGGACGCACTGACTGCACTAAATGTAGATAGCAGGAACAGATCTAGCTGAACACTGTGAGCAGGACGCACTGCACTAAATGTAAATAGCAGGAACAGATCTAGCTGAACACTGTGAGCAGGACGCACTGCACTAAATGTAAATAGCAGGAACAGATCTAGCTGAACACTGTGAGCAGGACGCACTGACTGCACTAAATGTAAATAGCAGGAACGGATCTAGCTGAACACTGTGAGCAGGACGCACTGCACTAAATGTAAATAGCAGGAACGGATCTAGCTGAACACTGTGAGCAGGACGCACTGCACTAAATGTAAAGAGCAGGAACAGATCTAGCCTAATCTAGCTCTCAAATCAAATGACACTGTCTGTCTCTCTCTCTATCAGCACACCGGAACACACTACACAGGGCCGCCGTGCAGGCGGCCTTATATAGTGTGGGGTGTGTACTAAATCCCCTGAGCCATAATTGGCCAAAGCCACCCTGGCTTTGGCCAATTACAGCTCTCTCTACTGACGGCGCTGTGATTGGCCAAGCATGCGGGTCATAGTGCATGCTTGGCCAATCATCAGCCAGCAATGCACTGCGATGCCGCAGTGAATTATGGGCCGTGACGCGCCACACGAATTTGGCGCGAACGGCCCATAACGTTCGCAATTCGACGGACGGTCGAACAGCCGATGTTCGAGTCGAACATGGGTTCGACTCGAACACGAAGCTCATCCCTAGTGAAAAGGTATCAGCTTTAATTGGGGTATCAAGCCCTGTATTGCATATATCTGCTCCTTCATTGCAAGGAAAGTTGGCTAAAGTGTTGTTAAATTTCATTTAACCATTTCATCAGTCATTAGTTTTTAAGTTGTACCCTAGCCTACCGAAGGATCAGGAGGGATTAGAACCTCTTTCAGGGTTTTTATTGCTCCAGTAAAGCCTCAGCGCTTACTTAGTCTCGAATTCAAAGGTACATAGGTAGTGTTCCATGTGATGCTGCTCTCCTTGAGCTCGGAAACGCCAAAGCACTACAAGGAAACAATGGGTGCAAACGCCTAGTGCATTACCTCCAACATCATTACAATTTATTAAGAAGCCAAAAACATACTCACAAACATGAGAAAATCACAAGCATATAAGATCACAACTCCAGCATGGTGGATATCCAAATCACTGTAGTTGGAAATCTGACTTGTTTTGGGAGACAAGCCCCCTTCCTCAAAGCTGATCCAACTTGTTACAAGGCATTATTTATACGAGGACCTGACACATAAACCACCCCTCATCATTAGCTTCACCAGACAGAGCCAAAAATGCCTACAAACTTCCCATTACTAACCTCCTCATTGCCACATGTTAGCAGAAAGCCACAGTACAGAGGGTGTAAATAGAAGTATGTTGTATTATGCATTATAGGCACACAATCTGACTCTCGTCTACATGGCTCAACTATATTGCAAGCTAACTTTGTAGGAAGAAGCCTTTCGTGTCAGTTTGCACTCCATTCATGAGTGCTGTCCCTGGAATGCATATACTTCTGGAGCGTCAAACCGGTGGCACGACGTTAGGATGAGGGGTCTATTGGCCAAGCTTCCCAAATATTGTTGCCTGTGTCCTCTTGGGGGAGATTTATGCAGGTCATACATGGGTCGAACTCCGGGTGAATTTTCTTTCGAAAATCAGAAATTTGGTACGTTTTGTGATTCGATGGTGCCACCATTGATTTTGAAATTTGACCAACCAAGCTTTTAATTTCACCTCATTTTGTTACAGAAAATATTTTTTGTGGAATCTTCTTTCCTTTCCTTTTCACAGCTCATGCACTTTTCTTTTTCGGTTATGTTTCTTGTGTGATTCTCCCATCATTGATTAGAATTCATTTGTTTTTCCAAAAATTTCCAACATGCTCAATCACTCAAATTTGGTGGCCATGCAAAAAAATCATCCGTTGCGGCAGCCCACTAATGGTGTGAAATTCTTAGTTACGATTTTCGAAAGAAAATTTGTTTGGGATTCGACCCATTTATGACTAGCTTTACTCTCACTTTTGTCCTGGAGACTGTTATCACCAGCACAGAAAGTAAAGAGAGATCTAATGCTGGCCATACACTATACGAAAAATCATTTGAACTAGTTTTCGAATAGCGAACACTTTGCCGTGAAAGCAAACTATTTTGCCATCTTGTAATTACTGAATTTTGATCGATACAGTGAATTGTTCAATGGACATAAATGAATCTGTTTTTCATTTTTTTTGTCACATATGCCTAGTGTAAACAGTCCGGGAGAGAAACACACTAACCTTTCAATTTATCGTTCGTTCAGCAGAATTTTCCAACCTGTTCCTTCAATTTTTCAGCTCTGAAAAGTTAAAACCGATTTTCTATTTGTGTCCATTAACTGGACGAAAAATGAACAAGTGGTCCAAATGACAACTTTTCGAACAATTTTTCACTAGTGTATGGCCAGCATAAAGCTGGTCATAGATGGAGCGATTTTCTTTCCTGCAACCACGGGTGCAGTCAGTGTTGATGGGTGAATCCAGCCCGCTGAGCCATTGCGTTTTCCCTTCAGGAGAAGCAGTCCCCGTCAGGAGAACACAATGATTATTGCTAGCAGCTATAGTCACTGTAAAATCTGACAAGCTGGTTGTACCCAAGCTGATCAATCAAACAACTTGGGTACATTTAGCCTGCCCATACATGGTTCCAATCTTGGCCAGTCTCTGCTGAACCAGCCAAGATTCAAACCATCTATGGCCAAGTTGGCCATAGATGGTCTTGGTCACTGTAGCAGGAGGTGAGTGGAAAATCTCCCACCACAAACGCCTATTGTGATGACCGTTGTCATAAGTGGGATTTTCCCCTCTTTTTCTGTTGTGTCTCAGACATGGAAATGAATCAGGTGCAATAAAAAAAAGAGCATTTTTACTGGCACATGATTGAATGATGGAAATCAGCAGAGCTCTACCACATTCACTAAGCTCTGGGGAAAATTAGTGCAACTGCGCTAGCAAAGTGCACAATCTATTTGTCTTTAGTAAATCCACCCCATAACGATCTCGCAGTACTATCCTCTCCTCTCCTTAGACCCTTAAAATAAAACATACATATATTAAGGGGACAAGTATGAAGTCCTTTATTCTGATGTACCATGATAACCTTAAGCAGTATGCAGGGATTTTTATATCAAATCATTTTTTGCTACATTCCAAAATAGTTATTTTCCAGGCAATAAACCCAATCAAATAAAGAACACACGCAAATGTACAAATCATACAAAAAACACACTGACCAGTTGTTTGTTCAGCTGTAAGCTTCTACATTGATGTTGACTAATTGGGACTTTATGTGAAATGAGGCCGTTGAGTTCAACATCCTTTCTCTTTCATTTGGTGTCTGTTTAATGTCCACTTTCAGCACTTTCCTCTTTAATATTTCAAAGTGGCCTATATAAGTATAGAGGCCATTATTAGTTTGTGCTTTCTATGCTTAATATATTTATAAAAATGACAAAAGCCTGCATTAACCAATGGAATAGCATACTGGAACCTGTTTAAAGTGACCCTTTCAATAACAATATCCTGTAAAAGATACAACGTAGTTATGTAGGGGTTGGTGGTGGAACCTCTGCAGCCAGTGGGGTGTGTGCTTATCTGACAACAATATACTAGTGGTGCTTGAGGCTAGCCATATTGAATAATTATGTCTTATGATCAGACACACAGCATTGTCAAAAACTCCCAGTCATGGCACCTATGCAGATTCCCCAGCAATAGCAGCACAACTTTGAATTCTCATTTGTTTCAGGAGACAAAGCCCTGAAGCCAAAGGATAAGCATGACAGTCACTGGACATTTTTTAGAAGTTAGTCCATAATGAAACCCTCCATTGTTTTTGCATGTTATCATTCCTTTAAACATTTGCATATGCTGTCGGTGTCGGTGTTTGGTGGTGGTATAATAAAGGCTATGTGGTTGATTTGCTAAAGGGGTAGTGCATGCACTTTTTCACTTTGCAAAGTGATTTTTTACTTATATTAGTGAAATGAGAGGAAGCTAAATGAAAAGTCTTTTTGCAACGTATACCCAATCACGTGCAAGGAAAATAATAAAAAAAAAAAATCACAATTTGTGCTTACACATCATTGGATGACTGAAGTCAGCACAACTTTATCTCATTCACTAAGTAAAAACTCACTTTGCTAAGTGAACATGTGCTTCTTTTTTAGTAAATCAACCCCACTGCATATCTCTCAATCTGTACAGAGGATTACAAGGCAATTTTGTATTTTTTATTTTCATGTAATTTTTTAATTTATTTATATTCTGTGTTATTTTGAAACATTGAATAACATTTTTTGTTTTATTTTACTATATATGATTTTTTTCCTTTATAAGTTGTTGCAACCATTGGGCCTGATTGGGGACTGATCATTTAGCAAAGTGAATGTTCACTCTGTTTTAATACCCATGCATATGAGATTGCCATTACTGAAGTTAATGTTGCTTCAGCTTATTCAGGGAGTTAACTGAAGATTCCGTTCAAATTATTTCAAACAAATTCAAGTTATCAGTCTCTTAATCCTCAATTTGAACCTTCTCTTTTTAAGAATTTGCCTGCTTTATCATGATGGTTGAAAACCACAAAATGGGTAAATGCTTAAGCAATTAAATCTTTTCAATTTTTTTATTTCTTAATTATTTGGAATATATGTATATTCTTTTCTAGTTTATGAAATATTTGTAGTAAATTAGGGATATAAAATCTCAAATCCATTTTTATTTTAGCTATAAACATTACATAATTTGGCAACGTCCATGAGGATCAATACTTATGCAAAACACTAACCAAGGTTGAACATTTTGTGTATATTAACAGTAAAAATTTGTGTGTGTGTTGTCAAAGCTGTCAAGATCTCAGCCTCATTCTCCTAGGACTTTCTTCCACCAGAAGGTCTTTACTAAAAGAGCCAACCTAGGCAACAAGAAAAATCAATCAGATATGCTAGAAGGCATACAGTATCACATACATACAATGTCTCTTATGCCATAAAATACAACTCAACTACCTTCTTGCTTGTTGTCTTCTCCAGCGGTGTAAACTGTGCATGCACATCTCAGCTTACATCATCTGCACTGTCCCTGTGTGCTGGAATGATGGCCTCCTGAGCAGAAGCGATCTCATCGCAAGCCAACCAATGAAGACGGCCAAAAACCAGCACCCAGGGGAATATTCTGATGCAGATGGGGGACAGGAACCATTGGAGGAAAGTTTTGATCCATTTAGTTCCGCTTTAAAGTTGAATTTCACTCTCCCATTTAACATTGACTATTATTAATTAGTAGTTAATATAGAAAAATCACTGATTTAAAATTTAAGGCAAACTATACCCATTGATTATATGGTTTAAAAAAACAAATATATTCCCGGCATGCCGGGAATGCTTACTTTCCCATTCCCCCCCCCCCCCCAAAAAAAACCCAGTTTACTATGCTTCAGTAAAGGATCCTATTTTGTGCTTGCAACTGCCAGTGGGAAGGAAAGGAGGGAAGCCAGCATCACTGTGGGGGGGGGGGGGGGGGGGGGGTGAGGGCACACAGGCAGGCATAGGCAAAGATGGGGAAATTTATGGTGCACAGGGAAACATTTACTGAAACCAATCCCCTGTATGGCTCTCTCTGCAGCAGCTAAAAGCCAGCGGGAGTGAGAAGAGAAGAAGCCAGCTTTCAGCAGCTGCAGAGAGCCATACAGTTGATTGGTTCAGGTAATTGCCCCCCCAACCGTGCCAATTACCCTCGCTGCCCACAACCAATTCACGCAGCTGCCTGGTTCCCCCTGCTATATACAGCCATGGTCAAACCATCTAATGGTTGGTGTCATGACTGATCACATGTGCATCATCATGTCAGTTGCAAATCAAACAGAAGCTGATTTTGAAGCTTCCTTGGCTGAAAAGTATAGGAAGGTTTTAGTTCCACTTTAAGACCGGTTATCAGAGACATCAATCAAACTTTTCTAGTTTTTTCTTTTGTGGCCCTGATATTGTATCTTAAACATTTTAAAGCTATACACCAATCGAGATTGTGAAAATAACACATGCGATGATTCTTAAATACTGTTTTTTTTGTATAATACAGAATATTCTGTGAATCCTTTCCAATACATAGAAAATACACATTCATGGGTCACTTGACTGTTGCGTTTTTAGTTTTCATACATACAAATTATCACTAAATGAAAACCAGATCGGAACAGAGAAAAAAAAGTAAAGTAAAGGGAAAATGTATAAATCTTGAGTGTCTTTTTCCTTATACTAGATCTATTTTAACCTTATGGTTTGGCTTTCATTAAGTGCATATGTAATCCAATCAGGATGGAGAAATTGCAGTTTGAAAGCTGAGTATAGGTGTTTCTTCAAAAAAAAAAAAAAAAATCCCACAATCACTTTCCCATACTATATAAAATTCTGAGCTTTCCATTCATTCTTCAGTGCAACGTAATCAAATCACCTTTGAGAAATGTGTCTGCATTTAAGCAAAGGGCAGAGTGTATGCATATGACATCGGAAATCAGCTCCATGGTAACATGAAATATAAACAAGGATTCCCACAGAGGGAGGATTGCTGGAATGTGGAGTAATTGAGGTGACTGTTTGCAGGTTGTGGTGGCCGTTTCTATGGTGATGGACAGCAGTCAAGGGAAATCCTTATGTGTGCATAATGTGACGCGGTGCCACTTGCCAACAGCTGTTTACAACTTTATTTCATGCACGCAAGTTGTTACAAAGTCCCTTTGCAGGCGTTTTTTTTTTTGGTCCACACCTTATGTGTGGGAGGTAATTGATATACAGGTACAATTTGCTGTTGATCTTTGTACTTTACAACTAGCAACTGAAGATCAGTCCAAAAATACTACCAAGGTTGACTTTGCACTTGAAAAGCCGGGCTCTGGTCTATTTCAGTTTATTATTGCATATGTCATACGTGATTTCTTATTGTGCAAAGCACGCACTTCGTAGGCTGGTTTGAAAAAATGAACACATTTTATTTATTTATGAATGTAATGTATACCTTGGGTTACTCATTATAAAAATATGCAGGTCTGTTTCTCTGAGCTGTTGCATTTGATTTATATGCTAAAACTATGCATGCTATTGCTTACCCGTATGATCAAGGTTAAAGACAAGACTGCAATCTGCTTGCATTAAAATGTTTGTGCTTTGTTGCCAATGTAAATAATATGAGCAATTATTAAAATAAATCTCACGCAGATTGTTGGCTATTCTCGGTTTGTAACTTCCAAATGAATAATTGATGGTATTTGGTGAAATCAATTGTTACATAAAAGCTGAATGGTATAAAAAATAAGCTGGTCACATTTCAATTCACAGATTTGAATTAATTCAGATAAAGATTCTGATATTTCCATTTCATATTTGTCTTCTTTAAGCACCAATCACTAAAATCACTATTTCCTGTTATCGTCTAGGATTGGTTTATATTTTCCCAACTTCCTTACAGTATAAGATTACACCCACATGAGAAATTTTTACTAGAAAAATGATTGGCTATGATCACCCTATAATTAATAACTAACCATTAGTATGTGATCGATACACATGGGGAACACTGAAGTGTAGCCTGTGGTAGTCATGCTCCAAAATTGTGCATTACTATATGCAACTGCAATTAGTCACAGGTTATTATAGCTGTGTGATTGTGCTTGCCTGTGTGCGACTAGCCTAACTATGCCCAGGCTATGGAAATTGAAATATTTATGTAGCAGCCCCCTGAACCCCGGCTTCAGGGAGGGCTGACATTTCACCTCAGGGTGCTGGTTCTTAGACATAGTGAGTGTGGACATTTGTAGAAAAGATTGGTGCCAGACACTTTTAGAATGCAAAAAGGTGAGTTCATTGCTCACAACAGGAAAAAATGTGGGAGAGAGGATTAGGACACAGGACACCCTGGAACTATATGCAAAAAGCCCCAGCACTCAGCACAGGTAGACACAAGGGCCTTTCGCCTGTACCCAATGTTCTGTATCTACATAGCCACAACTGTCTCCTCTAGTAACAAAAACTCAAATGTCACTTACCAGAAGGGTGAGCCTGACGTGCAGCAGGAAGGCCTCGCTTACAACCCAGGGTCACCAATGTTATGAACAGTGGCCACAAGAGCTGAGTGGTGTAAGAGTGCCTGGATCGTCTTTTGTGCAGCTGATGATCTCCCAGAGTACACCAGCAGGTAACAGCAGGTATAGTTAGCTCAGCAGACAGGAAGCAGGAAACAGGAAGCTGTTAGATGCAGAGCTGTGGATGTGTGGTCAGATAGATAGATATACTTTATTGTCATTTTATACATACAACAACATTTTTTCAGATACTCTTTACAGCAGCAATAAAACATTTCTCAAGAAAACCACACATACATACTCCTAGCACATGCCCACATATCTATTTAAATATATCAAGATATAAAATGTTATTTAAAACTAAATAAATAAAAGAATGTTAAAATTCTACATAAAATTCCTAAAACACTGTACCTGATGGGATTATGGACAATACGGCCCTAGGAAAAAAACTATGCTTTAAGCGATTAGTGTGCGTTTTAAGTGTTCTATATCTTTTCCCTGATGTCAATGGGACAAACACACTGTAACCTGGGTGGGTTGGATCAATACTAATAGCTTTTGCCCGCTTTTTTAATCGGCTGGCATATGCTGTGTCCAAATTTGGTAGATCTGTTCCTATGATCCGCTGTGCTGTTTTCACCACACGAGACAGGCACTTCTTATCCTCCGCCCTGCAGCTGGCATACCACACTACAGCGCAGTGGAGAAGAATACTCTCAATGGTACAATGATAGAAATTGACCAGAAGCCTTAAGGGCAATTCAGCCTGCTTCAGTCTCCGAAGGAAAAACAGTCTCTGCTGCGCTTTTTTCACTAGAAAAAAAGTATTTTGAGACCATGACAACTCCCTTGTAATATGCACTCCCAAAAATGTAATAGTGTCCACCCTTTCCACCTCCTCACCACCTATATGAACCGGGCAATGATTGATCTTTCTTGATCTCCTATAATCCACTATTATTTCTTTAGTTTTTGCCGTATTGAGTATTAAATCATTTTCTCTACACCACTCAACCAAATGTTGAATTTCCTGCCTATAAGCTGTCTCATCATTATCTTGTATGAGTCCCACTAAAGTGGTGTCATCAGCAAACTTCACTATAGTGTTAGACGCATGTATGGGAGTACAGTCGTGCGTGAACAATGTAAACAAGGCTGAACTTAACACACTTCCCTGTGGTACCCCTGTATTCAAAATAATAGTGTTAGACATCTGATCTCCTATTCTTACCATTTGTGGCCTGTTTGTTAGAAAATCCATAATCCATGAGCGCAGAAATGTTCATAGGCCCAAAGCTTTTAACTTTTTTTTTGTCAGGGACTACTGTGTTAAATGCAGAGCTAAAATAAATGAATAACATCCTAACATATGTGTTTGGGTGCTTAAGATGTGTCAAGGCAGCATGCAATGCAATAGCAATTGCATCATCTGTGCATCTATTTGCACAATAGGCAAACTGATACTTATCCAGATCAACAGGAATGCTTGCCTTAAGATGTGATAATACGAGCCTCTCAAAACATTTCATGATGATAGGAGTTAGGGCAACTGGGCGATAATCATTTAAGCATGATACCGCTGATTTTTTAGGTATTGGGACAATAGTAGTAGATTTAAAACAAGAAGGTACTGCAGCCTGCTTTAATGACAAATTAAAAATATCAGTAAAAACACCTGCTAACTGGTCTGCACATCCCCTCAGTATATGGCCTGACACCCCATCGGGTCCTGCTGCCTTTCTGATGTCAATCTTCCTCAAATTTGACCTGACCTCATATATTTTTAATACCAATAAATGGTCATCCTCCACTAATTCTTTACTATGGGTTTCACATCTCAAATTTTGGCCCTCAAAGCGAGCAAAAAATTGGTTTAAGGTGTCAGGGAGCACTTTACATACCTGTGTATTCCTAGATTTAAAATCTACCATTGTTTTAATCCCCTTCCACATGCTACAAGAATTTTGTAGCATGTGGAAGGGGATTTTCTGTGGATGTGTGGTCAGACAAGCCAGGTTTGGTAATAGATGATCAAGCAGAGAATCGTCAGGATACAGGCAAAGGTTTGGCAACAGGATATCAGTCAATATAGAGATAAACATGGTTACAAGGCAAGCCAGAGTCAGGATAACAGTCAGGATAACAGAGATCAATCGTAGTTAAACAAGCCAGGTCAAGCAAAGGAAACAGATCAGATCTCGGGAACAGCTAGACACAGGAACAGGTATGAGCTGAAGATCAGACAGCAAAGTCTCTGTGCAGCTGAGGTGCTTAAATAAGGCAGTTTGGCATCAATCACTGAAATCAATCTGCACTATTGTTAACCCTTAGGTGACCCCTTGCGCTGGGTGGCAGATCCATGACACACAGCACCATATGAAATTTCCTTGGATGAGTTTGCTCCTGAAGTTTCCCCAGCCTCTTCACAGTCCCCGGCTCATGAAGAGTCTCCTCTGGTATTTCCTCAGAACCCCATCTCTCCCAGCATGCCACAGGCAACAAGAGGTGTTTGTGTGGCAATTTCCTCCCCCATGCCCCCATGCAGCGTCCAGGCTCTCTCTGGCAGAGCCCCTGAACACATGGCTAGGCCTTAGGCTTCAGGCCTACACCGCAGCTGCTCCTCACACACCCACCCAGACCGCAGTCTGGGTGAAAAGACCCAGATCCCCTGACTTCCTCCAAATAAGTACCCTCTCAAAGCATCCTCAGCAGCCAAAGAAACTCCTACTGATTGACTGAGAAAAGTATGCATATTCATAACCTAAATTTCACTGTAGATCATCATACTAATGCCAAAGGCAACAGTGCCACCTATTGACAAAAGAGAGGAACCCCAGCTAAACCAGGCTTAGGGGAAAACTGAAATGATCACAAAAACTATAAATCAGCCAGGCTAGTTACAACCCAGCAGCAGCTAAATTTACTAGCGGTCCTGTTTAAGACAAGGGTGCTACATTTACAGTTTCTCTTAAGTGGAACTAAACTCTTCTAATTAACTTTAACAATTTGAATATAATGCCACTAGCATTTGTAAATAGATAAGAAAGTTTTAATACTTACTTGTTTTAACCACTTTCCGCCCGCCCACCGTCAAATGACGTAGGAGTGGTGCTGCTCTCGTTCTGGGAGGACATCATATGACATCATCTCGCGCGCCCATCGTGGCGATCGTGGCCACGCCATGTTCCTGGGAACGCCGCAACCCCGATCTCTATAAAGAGCAGATGACACGTCTCTTTAACCATGTAATCGTCTGTGTCCAATCACAATTGGTCACATGTGAATGCGGAAGTGCCCTTAATCGGCTCTCCTCGCCTCACACTGAGAGTGTGTGGCGAGAAGTGCCGATCAGCAGTATCTCCTCGCAGGGGAGACCAGGGCAGGTAATCAAGGCACTGATCGACAGTGCCTTGATTAAAGGAAAGCCCCAGCAGTGCCCATTAGTGCCACCAATCAGTACCCATCAGTGACACCAATCAGTGCCCATTAGTGATACCAGTCAGTGCAGCCTTTCAATGCCCATCAGTGCCTGCTCATCAGTGCTGCACATCAGTGACTCCCATCAGTGCCACCCACGAGTACCCATCAGCTAGTTATTTGCATGTACATTTATGTATTACACAAATTTTTAGGGAAGTATGAGTTGTCCTATGATTTATGCAAATAGTTGATTGTGATGTGTGCCTTTTACTGATTATTGCCGCCCTTTGAACACCTGTTAATACAAGGGCGGACCCATATAAGTTCTGTCAGTATGAGAGGTCATTGTAATGATTAAGCACAATATGTATGTGTGAAACGCGTCTGCGTGACTGGTTGCTGGTGTCCCTGGTGTCATTATGGTGATTTAATAAAGGCAATTGTAACCTCTGAATGTGCGGCCTTTTCTTCTTATTTTCAAGTGCCCATCAGCACCACCCATCAGTGCCCATCAGTACTGCCTATCCATGCCGCCTATCAGTGCCCACCAGTGCTGCCCATCTGTGCCCACCAGTGCCGCCTATCAGTGCCCACTAGTGCCACCTATCAGTGCCCATCAGTGCCGCCTATCAGTGCCAATCAGTGCCTCATATCAGTGCCACCTATCATTGCCCATCAGTGAGGCATATTAGTGCCTCCTCATCAGTGCCACCTAATCAGTGCCCATAAGTGCAGCCTCATCAATTAACTGACAGAAACTAAGAATTTTATTTATTTTCTGTCTTTTTTGTTTTTAATTAGTAAAAAAAAAAAAAAAACCAGCAGTGAATAAATACCACCAAAAAAAGCTCTATTTGTGTGAAGAAAATTATAAAAAATTAATTTGGGTACAGTGTTGCATGAGCGCGCAATTGTCATTTAAAGTGCGACAGCGCTAAAAGCTGAAAAATATGTTTGGCCTAGGACAAAATTATGTGGTACATCCCATGAGTTCTCATGAGCATTTTTTTTATTCACCCTCCTGCCTGCATACCCAAGCTAAGCGCAGATGAATTTCAGGAAGTAAATGCTACATGAATCATCTGCCCTTACTCAAGGTGTCCATCGCTAGAAATGCTAGAAGGGTATTTTTCAAAGTGATCTCTCAATAAATGAAAGCATGGAGACATGGATGGATGGGTTAGTTTTCTTCCAATGGTAAAAATGAATTAAATAGTATTTTCAGTTTGTGATGCTCAGATACAGTTAAGTTCTTCTTTAACAACCCATACATGAGCTTTAAAATGAGCTCTCACTGACCTCTGTAACTGCAGTCACTGTGGAGTAATTCTCAATTTCAAAGCAGAAGCAGATGGCAGCTTTTCAATCTCTAATGTAAACACAGAGCAGGTGTTCTGGGAGGGGAAGTAGACTGAGCATTAGAGACGCAGTTTGGGCAACTTAAGTGCATCGCTTGTGAATTTTTAGGATGTATTTCTCCATAGTACCTGCACCTACAGAGGTTAGTGATGCTTGATGAAAGCTCATTTACTGCTTGTTAAATACTTGAATGTCCATAGCCTAGCCACAACTTCATTTAACCTCCCTGGCGGTATTCCCGAGTCTGGCTCGGGGTGGAATTTCAGAACCAAAAGCGGAAACACCGAGCCAGACTCAGGATCGCATTGCAGGATCCAGGAAGAGCTTACTTACCTTGTCCCCTGGATCCTCCGCTCGATTCATCACGGATCCGAGCTCCGTTCCCTGCGAGCGTTGCGACGCGCAGGGACGGAGAACGGCGCCTAAATTCAAAAAGTGAAACACACACTATACATACAGTACACTGTAATCTTACATTACATCTTACAACCTACGTGCACTCGCAGACCTACGTGCACTCGCAGGCCACTCGCAGACCTACGTGCACTCGCAGACCTACGTGCACTTGCAGGCCACTTGCAGACCTACGTGCACTAGCAGGCCACTCACATACCTACATGCACTCGCAGGCCACTCGCAGACCTACTGTATGTGCACTCGCAGACCTACGTGCATTCGCAGACCTACGTGCACTTGCAGGCTACTCGCAGACCTATGTGCACTCGCAGGCCTACGTGCACTCGCAGGGCACTCGCAGACCTACGTGCACTCACAGACCTACTTGGTTTTAACTCACCACTTAGACCAGTTCCACTTGGATCACATAGTTACATAGTTAGTCTGGTTAAAAAAAAAAGAGATATGCCTATCTAGTTAAACCAATGAATAGGGCAAAAAGAAATAAAAAATACACAATTTTATACGTACAGTTGATCAAGAGGAAAGCAAAAAACACCAGCAAAGCATGATCCAATTTGCTCCAGTAGGGGAAAAAATCCTTCCTGATCCCCAAGAGGCAATTGGATATTCCCCGAATCAACTTTACCTATTAATGTTAGTATCCAGTTATATGATGTACATTTAGGAAAGAATCCAGGCCTTTTTAAAGCAATCAACTGAGCTGGACAAGAACCACCTCTTGAGGGAGTCTTTTCCACATTTTCACAGCTGATCACACTGAAAGTTGTTCTGCAGAGTGACCATCACAAAAATTTGCACCATTATTTCAAACAAGCACACTCCACTACAGCTGGCTAGGGGTGTCGGGCATGTGTTCTTATCTGAGGAAGGGTGCTAACAACCTAGCCCAAAACTGTCGTGGAGCACACTATGCATTGTTTGTAAATATTTTGACTCTTTAAATAAATTTTAAGTGCAGCAATCCTTTGTTTTTATATATATATATATATATATATATATATATATATATATATATATATATATATATATATATATATATATATATATATATAAACAGTATCTCACAAAAGTGAGTACACCCCTCACATTTTTGTAAATATTTTATGATATCTTTTCATGTGACAACACTGAAGAAATGACACTTTGCTACAATGTAAAGTAGTGAGTATACAGTTTGTATAACAGTTTAGACTTGCTGTCCCCTCAAAATAGCTCAACACACAGCCATTAATGTCTAAACCGCTGGAAAAAAAAGTGAGTACACCCCTAAGTGAATATGTCCAAATTGGGCCCAAAGTGTCAATTTTTTGTGTGGCCACCATTATTTTCCAGCACTGCCCTAACCCTCCTGGGCATAGAGTTCAGCAGAGCTTCACAGGTTGCCACTGGAGTCCTCTTCCACTCCTCCATGATGACATCAGAGAGCTGGTGGATGTTAGAGAGCTTGCACTCCTCCACCTTTCGTTTAAGGATGCCCCACAGATGCTCAATAGGGTTTAGGTCTGGAGACATGCTTGGCCAGTCCATAACCTTTACCCTCAGCTTCTATAGCAAGGCAGTGGTCGTCTTGGAGGTGTGTTTGGGGTCGTTACCATGTTGGAATACTGCCCTGCAGCCCAGTCCCTGAAGGGAGGGGATCATGCTCTGCTTCAGTATGTCACAGTACATGTTAGCATTCGTGGTTCCCTCAATGAACTGTAGCTCCCCAGTGCCGGCAACACTCATGCAGCCCCAGACCATGACACTCCCACCACCATGCGTGACTGTAGGCAAGACACACTTGTCTTTGTACTCTTCACCTGATTGCCGCCACACATGCTTGACACCATCTGAACCAAATAAGTTTATCTTGGTCTTATCAGACCACAGGACATGGTTCCAGTAATCCATGTCCTTAGTCTGCTTGTCTTCATTAAACTGTTTGCGAGCATTCTTGTGCATCATCTTTAGAAGAGGCTTCCTTCTGGGATGACAGCCATGCAGACCAATTTGATGCAGTGTGCAGCGTATGATCTGAGCACTGACAGGCTGACCCCCCACCCCTTTAACCTCTGCAGCAATGCTGGCAGCACTCATACGTCTATTTCCCAAAGACAACCTCTGGATATGACACTGAGCACGTGCACTCAACCTCTTTGGTCGACCATGGCGAGGCCTGTTCTGAGTGGAACCTGTCCTGTTAACCACTTGACCACTGGGCACTTAAACCCCCTTAATAACTAGACCAATTATCAGCTTTCGGTGCTCTCACATTTTGAATGACAATTACTCAGTCATGCAACACTGTACCTATATGGAATTTTTGTCCTTTTTCTCACACAAATAGAGCTTTCTTTTGGTGGTATTTAATCACCGCTGGGTTTTTTATTTTTTAAGCTATAAAAGAAAAGAGACTGAAAATTCGGTAAAAAAATGAATTTTTCTTTGTTTCGGTTATAAAATTTAGCAAATTAGTAATTTTTCTTCATACATTTTGCCAAAATTTATACTGCTACATATCTTTGGTAAAAATAAGTACAAATTGGTGTATATTTGGCTTTTGTGAAAGTTATAGAGTCCAAAAGCTATGGTGCCAATATCTGAAAATTGATCACACCTGAATTACTGACGGCCTATCTAAATTCTTGAGACCGTAACATGCCAGAAAAGTACACATACCCCCCAAATGACCCCTTTTTGGAAAGAAGACATTCCAAGGTATTTAGAAAGATGCATGGTGAGTTTTTTGAAGTTGTCATTTTTTCCCACAATTCTTTGCAAAATCAAATTTTTTTATTTTTTTTTTCACAAAATTGGCATATTAGCGGTTATTTCTCACACACCGCATATGCATACCACAAATTACACCCCAAAACACATTCTGCTATTACTCCCGAGTATGGCGATACCACATGTGTGAGACTTTTACACAGCGTGGCCACATACAGAGGCCCAACATGCTGGGAGCACCTTCAGGCGTTCTGGAGCACCCAGGCCAATTCTGACATCTCACTCCTACATGTAAAAAACATCATTTATTTGCTAGAAAATTACATAGAACCCCAAAACATTATATATGTTTTTTTAGCAAAGACCCTAGAGAATACAATGGCGGTCGTTGCACCTTTTATCTCACACGGTATTTGCGCAGCAATTTTTCAAATGCTTTTTTTTGGAAAAAAAAACAGTTTTGTGCTTTAAAAAAAACAAAACAGTAAAGTTAGCCCAATGTTTTTGCATAATGCGAAAGAAGGAGTTACGCTGAGTAAATAGATACCCAACATGTCACCCTTCAAAATTGCACATGCTAGTGGAATGGCGCCAAACTTCGCTACTTAAAAATCCCCATAGGTGACGCTTTAACATTTTTTACTGGTTACATGTTTTGAGTTACAGAGGAGTTCTAGGGCCCGAATTATTGCTCTCGCTCTACCGATACCTCACATGTGTGATTTGAACACCGTTTTCATATGTGGGCGCGACTTACGTGTGCGTTTGCTTCTGCATGCGAGCACACGGGAACAGGGGCACTTTAAAATTGATTTTTTTATTGTTCATTTTACTTTATTTATTTTAGTTTGACACTTTTTTCCAAAAAATTTATTTTTTGATCACTTTTATTCCTATTACAAGGAATGTAAACATCCCTTGTAATAGGAATATGGCATTACAGGTCCTCTTTACAGTGAGATATGGGGTCAATAAGACCCCACATCTCACCTCTAGGCTGGGAAGCCTGAAATAGTAAAAAAAAACGATCCTGGCTTTGATCGTAGTGGTGAGTCGGTAGAAGCACCGGAAGGTAGCGGGAGGGGGGGAACGTCCCGTAAAAATGATCAAGCAGTGGAACAGCTGCTATGATCTCTCTTATGGTGTAAGGAATCGCCAGCTGAAAAAGCTGATATCTGAATGATGCCTGTAGCTGCAAGCATCATTCAGATATCCCCGCACAAAGTCTAGGACGTGATATGACGGCGGGCGGGAAGTTGTTAAAACGCATTTTTTTTTAACACAAAGTTGTCCTTTTATACAATATTTCTAACACATAGCATGTACATACCAAAAATGACACCCCAAAATAGATTCTCCTACTCCTCCTGAGTACGGTGATACCACATGTGTGAGACTTCCACAGCCTGGCCACATAAAGAGGCCGAGTATGGCTGAGCATGGCTGAGCATGGCCGAGTATGGCCGAGCATGGCCAGGTATGGCTGGGTATGGCAGAGTATGGCAGAGTATTGCAGGGTATTGCAGGGTATTGCGGGGTATTGCAGGGTATTGCAGGCTATTGCACATGGTATTGCACAGGGTATTGCACAGGGTATTGCAGAGTATTGCAGAGTATTGCAGGCTATTGCAGAGTATTGCAGAGTATTGAAGGGTATTGCAGAGTATTGCAAGGTATTGCAGAGTATTGCACAGAGTATTGCACAGGGTATTGCAGAGTATTGCACGGGGTATTGCAGAGTATTGCACAGGGTACTGCAGAGTTTTGCACAGGGTATTGCAGAGTATTGCACAGGGTATTGCAGAGTATTGCACAGGGTATTGCAGAGTATTGTACAGAGTATTGCAGAGTATTGCACAGGATATTGCAGAGTTTTGCACAGGGTATTGCAGAGTATTGCACAGGGTATTGCAGAGTTTTGCACAGGGTATTGCAGAGTTTTGCACAGGGTATTGCAGAGTATTGCACAGGGTATTGCAGAGTATTGCACAGGGTATTGCACAGGGTATTGCACAGGGTATTGCAGAGTATTGCACAGGGTATTGCAGAGTTTTGCACAGGGTATTGCAGGGTATTTCTGAGCATGGAGGGATGGCTGAGCATTGATGGATGGATGTGGTTCTGTGTCACAGAACAGCGCTGTGGGCACTACACATCCAGCCCACAGAGCTGCTGCCATCCGATCCCTCCCCCTCTGTACCGATCGGTACACAGAGGGGAGAGAGGAACCAGCGTCATGACATGATGCTGGTTTGTTTACATGTGATTGCTCCGTCATGGTCATGGATGTTCTCGGTGCGCGCCCCAGGGGGTGCGCGAGAGCGGAATTCTTGGAGGACATCACTGTACGACCTCCCAGAGTTAAGCAACTGCCCTGTAGCCGTCATTCGGCTATGGGCCGATTGTTAAGTGGTTAAACCGCTGTATGGTCTTGGCCACAGTGCTGCAGCTCAGTTTCAGGATCTTGGCAATCTTCTTATAGCCTAGGCCATCTTTATGTAGAAATATAAAAAGAAAAAAACTGCGCTGAAAATAAGTAGATATGCTGCAGTAATAAGTGGGGTACACCAAATAGTAATAAAGAGAAAAAAAACGCGCTTAACTTAATACATGTGAATACCACTAAGGTATAATAGGGATATTAAACAGTCCAATATATTGCATAAAAGTCCACAAATGAATTCAAATCTTCAGTGACGAAAAAATTGATGAATCCCAAAAGGATCAAATAGAACGGCAAATAGTAAGTAGAATGCTTACCAGATGGCAAGCCAATTCAAACAGGTGGCTTAAACCCAGCCTGGGCCTTTAAGGAACCAGTCCCGGTGTAATGGGTAAACCTTCCACTCGTGAAGGGTGAACGTGGATTCATGCGAATGCGTTCCGAAAAAATTTAATAAAAAACATAGTGTAATATTGTCAACAAATATAGAGAAAATATATTAAAAGAGAGAGAGGAGCCCTTACACAGTGATAAATCATGTAAGATCATACAAAAACACCCAGTGCCCATGGACACACACAGGGTCTCTGTGCAAGTGACATATGAAATAGTGAATAAGTGAAAATAAACCCAAAAGTGAGTGAACCCAAAAAAAAAAACTTGCAGGGTTACTGCTTACCAGATGTTTAGTGAATAAAAGTGAATATAGAACAAACACCGGATAGTTGGATGGCAGGAATAACACAACGTGCCGCAAAACACACCAATTTCCTGCTTACCAGATGGAAGCCTTAGATAGACACACTGACACAGCTTGGGAATCAGCCTCCTTCCACCGGACAATGTATGCCAATCACGTCTGTCTTACCAAAGCTGATTCACTTCCGATCAGAGGTTGGTTTGCAAAATGTTGAATAAATTCTTTTATAGATGAGAATTCATTGAATCCAAACTTAAGACTTGTTCCACATTGGTAGACTTGAAAGTGTTTCACTGAGTCCTTGGCCCTTACTGACAATGAGTACACGTTGGCCTTGGAGTCACTTTTCCTCAACAGATAACTACCATCTTGTCCATTGGTAAGCAAAAGAGCTTCTGCTGAATGTCGGGTCAGATTCTCATGAAACCACCGTCAAGAGTGCTGACTATGTCGACTACTCTTGACGGTGGTTTCATGAGAATCTGACCCGACATTCAGCAGAAGCTCTTTTGCTTACCAATGGACAAGATGGCAGTTATCTGTTGAGGAAAAGTGACTCCAAGGCCAACGTGTACTCATTGTCAGTAAGGGCCAAGGACTCAGTAAAACACTTTCAAGTCTACCAATGTGGAACAAGTCTTAAGTTTGGATTCAATGAATTCTCATCTATAAAAGAATTTATTCAACATTTTGCAAACCAACCTCTGATCGGAAGTGAATCAGCTTTGGTAAGACGGACGTGATTGGCGTACATTGTCCGGTGGAAGGAGGCTGATTCCCAAGCTGTGTCAGTGTGTCTATCTAAGGCTTCCACCTGGTAAGCAGGAAATTGGTGTGTTTTGCGGCACGTTGTGTTATTCCTGCCATCCAACTATCCGGTGTTTGTTCTATATTCACTTTTATTCACTAAACATCTGGTAAGCAGTAACCCTGCAAGTTTTTTTTTTGGGTTCACTCACTTTTGGGTTTATTTTCACTTATTCACTATTTCATATGTCACTTGCACAGAGACCCTGTGTGTGTCCATGGGCACTGGGTGTTTTTGTATGATCTTACATGATTTATCACTGTGTAAGGGCTCCTCTCTCTCTTTTAATATATTTTCTCTATATTTGTTGACAATATTACACTATGTTTTTTATTAATTTTTTTCGGAACGCATTCGCATGAATCCACGTTCACCCTTCACGAGTGGAAGGTTTACCCATTACACCGGGACTGGTTCCTTAAAGGCCCAGGCTGGGTTTAAGCCACCTGTTTGAATTGGCTTGCCATCTGGTAAGCATTCTACTTACTATTTGCCGTTCTATTTGATCCTTTTGGGATTCATCAATTTTTTCGTCACTGAAGATTTGAATTCATTTGTGGACTTTTATGCAATATATTGGACTGTTTAATATCCCTATTATACCTTAGTGGTATTCACATGTATTAAGTTAAGCGCGTTTTTTTTCTCTTTATCTTTATGTAGAGCAACAATTCTTTTTTTCAGATCCTCAGAGAGCTCTTTGCCATGAGGTGCCATGTTGAACTCCAGTGACCAGTATGAGAGAGTGAGAGCGATAACACCAAATTTAACACACCTGCTCCCCATTCACACCTGAGACCTTATAACACTAACGAGTCACATGACACTGGGGTGTACTTACTTTTGTTGCCAGCGGTTTAGACATTAATGGCTGTGTTTTGAGTTATTTTGAGGGGACAGCAAATTTACACTGTTATACAAGCTGTACACTCACTACTTTACATTGAAGCAAAGTGTCATTTCTTCAGTTTTGTATAATGAAAAGATGTAGTAAAATATTTACAAAAATGTGAGGGGTGTACTCACTTTTGTGAGATACTGTATGTGCTCTCATATGAGGGAAACTATATGTCAGGGATATGCAATTAGTTGTTGCAAAACTACAAGTCCCACCATGCCTCTGCCTCTGGGTGTTATGCTTGTGGCTGTCAGAGTCTTGCTGTGCCTCATTGGACTTGTAGTTCTGCAACAGCTGGAGGTCCGCTAATTGCATATCCCTGCTATATGTGATAAGGGGAAAACAGAACATTAATATTCAAATAGTGAGTTCAGGCAAAGTTACTATTTTCATATTGCGCCCATTTCAGTATAGAGACATTTTCTGTTTGATCGCAGCTCACCTTACCTCTTATTGACCACTGCTGCATATGCATACAGATAAATAATAATAATAATGATAATAATAAATTACATTTTTATATCAATAATGGGAAAAGTCAAGAATAGATTTTTGTTCACAGAAATTTTTTACAGTTATCTGTGCCAAAAACAGAAACATTTTCTATGGCAAAAGAAAAAGAAGCGAGAAAATAGAAAGAGGAGGGGGGAATAATGTGTGCTCCAAGTGGATTATCCTTTAAAAGAACTTTTTCCTTTTAAAGGATTTTCTTTCCTTACAGAGATAAAGTATAATTATGTGATTATGGAATTTCTGTTGCTGTTCAATTTTATTTTCCTGTTAACTTTTGACTGTCTGTCTGTCTAGAAGAGGACACTCTTTTGCCCACAAGGGGAGACATTACAGTAATAATTACATAAAATATATATGACAGAAAATCCTCAAGGTTTTGTGTGCTAATTTTAAAAACAGCAACAGAGTTTGCATTAAGAGAGCTCTCTAACCTTGCTTAGTAAGGCAGCTCGGTAAATGAAATAGCCACTATTTCTTAGCTTTGCTGTCTACTGCTTTTAGGCCAGCCTTCCTCTCACCTGATGGTCAGTCAGCCTGTTGCCTTTTTAGCTTCTCTTGTCTCTAGTGTTTACTTACCTGTCCCTTCAGCACAACCTCAGTCGCATTCCCTTTCTGCCTGCCACTTCTTCATCTCCAGCTTCTTCCTTAAGACAGTGTGCTGCCGAGGGGTTTTACAAGGAGACATTGGTTTGTGACATTCCCCCCCACACATTTTTGTTTACCAACCAAAGCTAAAGAAAAAAAACGGTGATTATGTGGGTATCCTCTCTCTCATTTTTCATCTCAGAATTGGTTAGTAATGAAGATGAAGTGTAATGCAGGAGACCCGTTGGGAGGTCCTTTAACAACTGGCAGCAGGTCTTTTGCATTTTTGCTAGTAATTGAGGGGAAAAGAGTTATGTGTATGTTTATTCCAGCATTTGGATAATGTCTTGTTGGTGTACAAGAATTTTTTTTTATTTTTTTATTCAGGTTTCTCTACGATGATGCATATTGACAGAAGCTGGCAAATTAACCATACATCAGAGGGGGTACCAAGGATGTGGGTCTCTGGCTTAGCTATATGATCTCTCTCCAAGGCTCAACCACAGCATCCATCTTCCTCTAACACTTCCTCCACACAGTTCTGAAAAGGGGTTTGCTTCTTCTTTAATGAATCACAGTGCATGCTCCATAATAAATATAACCATATAAATATAGCACAAATCATACAATAAACAATAAAAAAATGTCCATGTAAGTCGGTGAGCAAACAGCCCACCACTAACATGTTATAAACACTTTCCACTTTGTGCTTCCAGTATTGTCCTTGTTATACATGCAGCCATTCAGTGCTGTTAAAAAATGCCCACCTCATGGGGTTGACCTTAATATAATATTAAGGTCACAAGCATTTGTTATCCTTTCCCAAGCAGTATCACTCTCCTCCTCTGGCAGCACTTCACTCTCAGGCATGTTACATGTAAAACAGAATGGGACTAATAGTGTTCTCTGTATAAAATCATCTTTATTAAAAATGCCCAAATAAACACGTATTATAAGCACTCTCAGTGCTATGGTATACACATGTCAAGGTACATAGGGACATCAAACAGCGGTGTACATCATACCGCATTAACCACCACATCCTTTGCAGCGTGTCTCTGTCACTATACGCGTTACGCTCGGAATATGGGCTTGCTCAGTAGGAAGCTCCTTGCAAATTTAAGCACAAGTGCTTTTTCTGTGGAGGCCTGAATCCTATGGTTCATTGTTTTTAAAATCAGCCTTGCAATCATTATCAGGTTGGGATCTTTTTTCTCAAGAACACAGAGCCCAGCGAGTTTGGGAAAAATGTTGCCACAGTTCAAAATTGTGTCCAAACTGGCCAATTGATCAATTAAACATTATTGACTTCCCTTATGGTTTTTATTTGCCTCCTTTTGAGTTGCTTATATAGCCTGTCTTCAGTAAAATACCTGACTTTTGTTCAGACTCTTTTTGTAATTTTGTTCAGGAAGCCCTGTTGTTGAAATCTGACATCAAATTCACATGTTGCCTATTTCCCATCTGGCCAGAAGCATTTGATATTAAAGGCTTTTTTTAAAATAACAAACATGCCATACTTACCTGCTCTGTGCAGTGGTTTTGCACAGAGTACCATCAATCCTCATCTTCTTGAGTCCCTTGCCAACGGTCCTGGCCCCTCCCGCCTGCCCAGTGCCCCCAAAGCAAGCAGCTTGCAATGGGGGCACCCAGGCAGGCTCGCTCCTGTTCATTCACACACACAGTCATGGCTCGGCTCCACCCCCCTATCTCTCCTTATTGGCTCACTGGCTGTGATAGACAGCAGGTGGAGAGAATATCTCCCACTGCTGTCTCATCGAATGAGGAGGGAGAGTCTCTGGAGAGCAAAGATTCTTGTACACATCGCTGGATCGCGATGGGGCTCATGCATAAAATGAATAAAGCTAAAAAACCTTGAGCCTTTAGAACCATTTTACCTATCTGGGCTTCAAGTTTGATGGCAGTTTATTCATTGAAAACCACCTACCTATAAGATGCTTGCTGTTCCTTTTATACTTTCAGTCTTTTTACAGTTTTCTGAAATAGATGGTCAGGCACGAACGATCACCTTAGGGGAGTGGTGCTTTATTTTTTAGATGGTTTTCAGTTCAGTGGACCTTGGAACTATCCTGTCTCTCACAATCCATTTTCCAATTTTGAGTGGCTAATGCAGCATGTTAGCTTTTCTTTGGCTGCTAAAACAGCCCTCTCTGCTAACACTATTGAATTTGCAGGTATCATAATAGATACAAAACTACTACACCATGCCTCCACAATTCGCAATTTAAAGTCAATATGTTTATTGGGCACTCGAAAAAGCATTAGGGAGAAGTGATGAAATCCATATTCTCTGCTAGGGTAAAAAGGGTGGGACCAGCTGGATAGACAGTTATCCAACGTAATGCCAGAGTGACCTATGCCTGACATACCTATTATTTGCTTGGGAAGGAATAATTTAGTCAAGATAAAAACTTTGCACTTCCTAAAAAATATGAAATATATCACTGCACTTAAAATAGATTTATGTTCGTGTATACGTATATATTATAAATCTTTATTTGTATTTGTTTGGCTGATTACACGAGATCGATCTATTTTTTTTTATTATTATCACAGAAAAAAATATTAATATGAAAAAAATTTATTGAAAAAAATATTTTTTTAACCTTTATTTCTATCTGTATTTATTTATTATGGTTATAGGAAATTAATATGAGAAATTATTATCATAGAAACAATATATATATTTTTTTAAATTTGTATTTCTATCTGTTTGGCTGATTACATTTGCTCAATTCAATATTAATAATAATATTAAATATGGCTCATGTGATCAGCCAAACAAATAGAAATAAAAATGTAAAAAAAATTACATTTTGATTCAATAATAATAATATTTTTTCTCGTAATAATTTTTCATAATCATAATAAATAAATACAGATAGAAATAAAGATGTGAGTGGCAGTTGAGGTGACAGGCTGCAAATCCTCGAAACACCCAGCCCAACACCCACCCCCCCACCCTCTGGTCTGCAGAGGGGTCGTCTTCCGTGAGGCCAGTCCCTGCTGCTGGGGAGGTTAGGGACCACAGGGTTAAAGTAATAATATACAAATTCATTCTCAGTATCAGTGGCATTTCATTTCTCAAATGAAAACAGTGGTACCACTGTGCTAACCCAGTGTGAAAAAACTCAAAGCTGCTACACACAAATGTGACCAATATTCGAAGTGAACTAGAATAGAAAATGTAGCGCTAAAACAAAACAGAACCAATATGTGAACATTTGAATAGAGTTCAGTGACTAGTGGATGGTGTCCACTTTGACATAAAAAGAACAAAAAATAAAAATATATGTGAATAAAGTTCAATAACTCATAAATATTGTCTACTAAGACATGAGTATGAACAAATTAAGTGATAAAGTCCCATAGTGCAATAAAATGTGGAATCCAATATGGGTAGAAAATCTTTTAGTGCGTGATTCATAAACATGGAAATCGTGAGGTAGAAATAGATGAAATACTCTTACCAGAACAGGTGTATTCGGATGTCAGCGACACCGAATCAAACAGGCTTAGAGAGCCAAAAGGATGGCTATCCTGGAGGGAGATGGAAGATCCCAAAGGACATCTCCTTTTCGCTCGACCAGCTGCGGTGATGACCATCAATCAAAGGGAACCGTGTGGGAAAGATGGAAGTATCCAAATATATATATTGAGATGACAACCCTTTCAGACCATGCAGATTAAAAACATATGAATGCAAAAAAGATGTTCCCAGTTTGCTTTAGCCGGCGATCCAACACAAGTGGCATGCCTCAAAAAGAGGGGTGCCTAGCCTGAAAAGCTGACCCAGTTCCCCCACACATAAACCAGACCAGGAGGGGAGGCCAGGGAACTCACTGGGGCCAAAAAGAGGAAAAAGACCCTGCCAATGGTGAGTAAGAACCACTTGAGTGTGCAAAGAACGTTATTTGTTGTAGAGAGCACAGTCAGCACAACTATTGAACTTGTGACTGTTCACTCCAGCATCCAGCACAGAACTGATGTTTCATTTCTCCATTGTGAAGTTGGAGGGTTTCCTTACAGGTGAATGGCATTTTTAACTGTGGCTTGAGAAAAATAATTGACCAGGCTGTGGTGGGTGGGGGATATAAACAATAAAGACATTTAACTGGAATTCAACTTTAAGTACTTTAGGGTATTTAGGGTGCTGCTGGCAGCCTGTTTGTTAAAGCCCGTCTCTAGTGAATTTTTTGTTGTTGTTTTGTTTTAGATATAGTGGTGGAAACTGACAATGTAGATGTGTCAAGGAGGGGCAGTCCCTGGGTAGAGATATGATGTATGCTGTTATGATGCTTGTGACTGACTAAGGCTCCATTACACAGCTAGGTGATTTGAATTGCGGGCGAAATCGTCTTGATTCTGCCCGCGATTCCAAATCCCGGCAAAACGAGGGATGCATTTGCTATATAGTACTTCTTAATGGCATCCCAATTGTGGTGCGATTTTGTCGCAATACATGGCTGCAAAATCGCAATACGTGAAACGTGTCACTCAAAAAGGAGCAGGAGCTTCTTTTGGGCAACAGTGTTGCATGTTGCGATTTGCCGCGATTGCAGCGCCATTTATAGCTCAACAATTGGGTGCCATTAAAAAGTAATCACGGCGATTCAGTCCGCGATTCAAACCACCTAGGTGTGAATAGAGCCTAAAGGCTTTTAGAGAAGTGCAGCCTGGGTTGAATTGTCTCCTTGAAGTTAACGTGACTTTTGTTCCTATTAGTTCTCCAATGTCTTTGCTGATAACTGCATAAAAGCTGCTTGGAATAGTCAATACTGATCTGTGCCTGAACCCTGCAGAGAGTTACTCAACATGACTGCACCCAGAGTGAAGTCTGCATTACGTTGTAGACTGGACACTGACAGACTTGGCTAAAACATACTTCCTTATCTAATTAGTGAATGACTGTGTGTCTAAGTGCTGTCTTCTTGGTGACCGATTCTATTTAAAATCTGAAGTTACTCACATGTGACCTTGCCCTTAGGCTAACCCTGTCACTTGAGTGAACAAGTGAAATTAGTGCATTTCTGAATACTAGGCATTTCCTGTTGCCAGTCAGAATAGCTTGCTGGAAAACCTGTTGAGTTACCACAGGACAAAAATTATAGTCCCTGAGGTATACAAATGCGGGGTTTTCCAAAAATCTATTTTAAGGAACAGGCCGTGGACAACCTACTGAGCAGTACCCCACATTTCAGGATGTTCCATGTTTCTAATCATATACCTTGCTGAACCAGGCAGTGAATTAAAGGATAAGTTCACCTTTACAAAAAAACAAAACAATAAATGCACATTTTTTTGCAAGTAAAATATGTGCATTTATTATTTTTTGTTAGGAGCCTGTAAAGCATTGAAACTGTGATCAGCAGATTGTGGGTGTAAAGCCATGCTCCTGCAGACTGTCTGTGTAGCTGTCAGCTCATACCTCCGATACAGGCAGGCAGTTACTGAATTACAGGAAGCTCAATGAACTACCTAGAGCGCCCGTTAGTGCCCTGGTAGTTCATTGAGAACTACAAGCCACCAGCACTAAAGGCTGATGGTACTTGTAGTTCATTGATTCTCAGAGATCTGTGAATCAATCATGCCACTGTGTGGGCGGAGCCCCTGCATGGCCACGCTCTCTTTAAATTGTGACAGCGAGTGTGGGGAGAAAATCCCAGGCATGCTGTCACAAGGAGGGGCAGGGATCGGGGGAAGAGGGGTCAGAAGCTGAACATGTTACATTACGCCCTAAATATGAGTGTAACATGTAACACGTTCAGAAAGGTGAACTCATCTTTAACCAGTTGCCGACCGCCGCACGCAGATGTACGTCGGCAGAGCGGCACGGGCAGGCAAAAGGGCTTACCTGTACGTCCCTGCCTGCCCGCGGGTGGGGGGTCCGATCGGACCCCCCCGGTGCCTGCGGCGGTTGGCAAATCTCCCCCGGCGATCGGTGGTGAGGGGGAGGCCATCCATTCGTGGCCCCCCCTCGCGATCGCTCCCAGCCAATGGGATCATTTCCCTGCCTCTGTATTGTACACAGAGGCAGAGGAAATGATGTCATCTCTCCTCGGCTCGGTATTTTCCGTTCCGGGCCGAGGAGAGAAGACATGTGAGTGAGTGCACAACACTTTTTTTTTTTTTTCCTGATTACTGCATAGTGTCAGTTTGTGACAGTTAGAAGTGTTAGGGCAGTGAGTGTTAGCCCCCTGTAGGTCTAGGGTACCCCCCTAACCCCCCCTAATAAAGTTTTAACCCCTTGATCACCCCCCGTCACCAGTGTCACTAAGCGATCATTTTTCTGATCGCTGTATTAGTGTCGCTGGTGACGCTAGTTAGGGACGTAAATATTTAGGTTCGCCGTCAGCGTTTTATAGCGTCAGGGACCCCCATATACTATCTAATAAATGTTTTAACCCCTTGATTGCCCCCTAGTTAACCCTTTCACCACTGATCACCGTATAACCATTACGGGTGACGCTGGTTAGTTCGTTTATTTTTTATAGTGTCAGGGCACCCGCCGTTTATTACCGAATAAAGGTTTAGCCCCCTGATCGTCCGGCGGTGATATGCGTCGCCCCAGGCAGCGTCAGATTAGCGCCAGTACCGCTAACACCCACGCATGCAGCATACGCCTCCCTTAGTGGTATAGTATCTGAACGGATCAATATCTGATCCGATCAGATCTATACTGGCGTCCCCAGCAGTTTAGGGTTCCCAAAAACGTAGCGTTAGCGGGATCAGCCCAGATACCTGCTAGCACCTGCGTTTTGCCCCTCCGCCCGGCCCAGCCCACCCAAGTGCAGTATCGATCGATCACTGTCACTTACAAAACACTAAACGCATAACTGCAGCGTTCGCAGAGTCAGGCCTGATCCCTGCGATCGCTAACAGTTTTCTTGGTAGCGTTTTGGTGAACTGGCAAGCACCAGCCCCAGGCAGCGTCAGGTTAGCGCCAGTACCGCTAACACCCACGCACGCACCGTACACCTCCCTTAGTGGTATAGTATCTGATCGGATCAATATCTGATCTGATCAGATCTATACTAGCGTCCCCAGCAGTTTAGGGTTCCCACAAACGCAGTGTTAGTGGGATCAGCCCAGATACCTGCTAGCACCTGCGTTTTGCCCCTCCGCCCGGCCCAGCCCAGCCCACCCAAGTGCAGTATCGATCGATCACTGTCACTTACAGAACACTAAACGCATAACTGCAGCGTTCGCAGAGTCAGGCCTGATCCCTGCAATCGCTAACAGTTTTTTTGGTAGCGTTTTGGTGAACTGGCAAGCACCAGCGGCCTAGTACACCCCGGTCGTGGTCAAACCAGCACTGCAGTAACACTTGGTGACGTGGCGAGTCCCTTAAGTGCAGTTCAAGCTGGTGAGGTGGCAAGCACAAGTAGTGTCCCGCTGCCACCAAGAAGAAGACAAACACAGGCCCGTCATGCCCATAGTGCCCTTCCTGCTGCATTTGCCAATCCTAATTGGGAACCCACCGCTTCTGCAGCACCCGTACTTCCCCCATTCACATCCCCAACCAAATGCAGTCGGCTGCATGAGAGGCATTTTCTTTATGTCCTCCCGAGTACCCCTACCCAACGAACCCCCCCAAAAAAGATGTTGTGTCTGCAGCAAGCGCGTATATAGGCGTGACACCCGCTATTATTGTCCCTCCTGTCCTGACAATCCTGGTTTTTGCATTGGTGAATGTTTTGAACGCTACCATTCACTAGTTGAGTATTAGCGTAGAGTACAGCATTGCACAGACTAGGCACACTTTCACAGGGTCTCCCAAGATGCCATCGCATTTTGAGAGACCCGAACCTGGAACCGGTTACCGTTATAAAAGTTACAGTTACAAAAAAAAGTGTAAAAAAACAAAAAAAAAACAAAACACATACAAAAATATAAAATAAAAAAAAATAGTTGTCGTTTTATTGTTCTCTCTCTCTCTATTCTCTCTATTGTTCTGCTCTTTTTTACTGTATTCTATTCTGCAATGTTTTATTGTTATTATGTTTTATCATGTTTGCTTTTCAGGTATGCAATTTTTTATACTTTACCGTTTACTGTGCTTTATTGTTAACCATTTTTTTGTCTTCAGGTACGCAATTCACGACTTTGAATGGTTATACCAGAATAATGCCTGCAGGTTTAGGTATCATCTTGGTATCATTCTTTTCAGCCAGCGGTCGGCTTTCATGTAAAAGCAATCCTAGCGGCTAATTAGCCTCTAGACTGCTTTTACAAGCCGTGGGAGGGAATGCCCCCCCCCCAACGTCTTCCGTATTTTTCTCTGGCTCTCCTGTCTCAACAGGGAACCTGAAAATGCAGCCGGTGATTCAGCCAGCTGACCATAGAGCTGATCAGAGACCAGAGTGGCTCCAAACATCTCTATGGCCTAAGAAACCGGAAGCTACGAGCATTTTATGACTTAGATTTCGCCGGATGTAAACAGCGCCATTGGGAAATTGGGAAAGCATTTTATCACACCGATCTTGGTGTGGTCAGATGCTTTGAGGGCAGAGGAGAAATCTAGGGTCTAATAGACCCCAATTTTTTCAAAAAAGAGTACCTGTCACTACCTATTGCTATGATAGGGGATATTTACATTCCCTGAGATAACAATAAAAATGATTAAAAAAAAAAAAATGAAAGGAACAGTTTAAAAATAAGATAAAAAAAAAAAAATAATAAAGAAAAAAAAATAAATAAAAAAAAAGCACCCCTGTCCCCCCTGCTCTCGCGCTAAGGCGAACGCAAGCGTCGGTCTGGCATCAAATGTAAACAGCAATTGCACCATACATGTGAGATATCACCGCGAACGTCAGATCGAGTGCAGTAATTTTAGCAGTAGACCTCCTCTGTAAATCTAAAGTGGTAACCTGTAAAGGCTTTTAAAGGCTTTTAAAAATGTATTTAGTTTGTCGCCACTGCACGTTTGTGCGCAATTTTAAAGCATGTCATGTTTGGTATCCATGTACTCGGCCTAAGATCATCTTTTTTATTTCATCAAACATTTGGGCAATATAGTGTGTTTTAGTGCCTTAAAATTTAAAAAAGTGTGTTTTTTCCCCAAAAAATGCGTTTAAAAAATCGCTGCGCAAATACTGTGTGAAAAAAAAAAATGAAACACCCACCATTTTAATCTGTAGGACATTTGCTTTAAAAAAATATATAATGTTTGGGGGTTCAAAGTAATTTTCTTGCAAAAAAAAATTATTTTTTTATGTAATCAAAAAGTGTCAGAAAGGGCTTTGTCTTCAAGTGGTTAGAAGAGTGGGTGATGTGTGACATAAGCTTCTAAATGTTGTGCATAAAATGCCAGGACAGTTCAAAACCCCCCCAAATGACCCCATTTTGGAAAGTAGACACCCCAAGCTATTTGCTGAGAGGCATGTCGAGTCCATGGAATATTTTATATTGTGACACAAGTTGCGGGAAAGAGACAATTTTTTATTTTGTTTATTTTTTTTTGCGCAAAGTTGTCACTAAATGATATATTGCTCAAACATGCCATGGGAATATGTGAAATTACACCCCAAAATACATTCTGTTGCTTCTCCTGAGTACAGGGATACCACATGTGTGGGACTTTTTGGGAGCCTAGCCGCGTATGGGACCCCGAAAACCAAGCACCGCCTTCAGGCTTTCTAAGGCCGTAAATTTTTGATTTCACTCTTCACTGCCTATCACAGTTTCGGAGGCCATGGAATGCCCAGGTGGCAAACCCCCCCCCCCAAATGACCCCATTTTGGAAAGTAGACACCCCAAGCTATTTGCTGAGAGGTATAGTGAGTATTTTGCAGACCTCACTTTTTGTCACAAAGTTTTGAAAATTGAAAAAAGAAAAAAAAAAATTTTTTTCTCGTCTTTCTTTATTTTCAAAAACAAATGAGAGCTGCAAAATACTCACCATGCCTCTCAGCAAATAGCTTGGGGTGTCTACTTTCCAAAATGGGGTCATTTGGGGGGGTTTTATGCCATCTGGGCATTTTATGGCCTTCAAAACTGTGATAGGTAGTGAGGAGTAAAATCAAAAATGTACGCCCTTAGAAATCCCGAAGGCAGTGATTGGTTTTCGTGGCCCCGTACGCGGCTAGGCTCCCAAAAAGTCCCACACATGTGGTATCCCCATACTCAGGAGAAGCAGCTAAATGTATTTTGGGGTGCAATTCCACATATGCCCATGGCCTGTGTGAGCAATATATCATTTAGTGACAACTTTTTGTAATTTTTTTTTTTTTTTTAGTCATTATTCAATCACTTGGGACAAAAAAAATGAATATTCAATGGGCTCAACATGCCTCTCAGCAATTTCCTTGGGGTGTCTACTTTCCAAAATGGGGTCATTTGTGGGGGTTTTGTACTGCCCTGCCATTTTAGCACCTCAAGAAACGACATAGGCAGTCATAAATTAAAGGCTGTGTAAATTCCAGAAAATGTACCCTAGTTTGTAGGCGCTATAACTTTTGCGCAAACCAATAAATATACACTTATTGACATTTTTTTTACCAAAGACATGTGGCCGAATACATTTTGGCCTAAATGTATGACTAAAATTGAGTTTATTGGATTTTTTTTAGAACAAAAAGTAGAAAATATCATTTTTTTTCAAAATTTTCGGTCTTTTTCCTTGTATAGCGCAAAAAATAAAAACGGCAGAGGTGATCAAATACCATCAAAAGAAAGCTCTATTTGTGGGAAGAAAAGGACGCAAATTTCGTTTGGGTACAGCATTGCATGACCGCTCAATTAGCAGTTAAAGCGACGCAGTGCCAAATTGTAAAAAGTGCTCTGGTCAGGAAGGGGGTAAATCCTTCCGGGGCTGAAGTGGTTAAGACCCCTTTCACACTGGGGCCGCCCATGCGTTAGTGGTAAAGCGCCACTCGTTTTAGCGGCGCTTTACCGTTGTTTAAGCGGCGCTTTTCGGCTGCTAGCGGGGCACTTTTAACCCCCGCTAACGGCCAAAGAAGGGGTTAAAAAGGCCGTGTTGTAGTGTTTCAGAAGCGCTGCCCATTCATTGCAATGGGCAGGGGCTTTTTGGGCTCGTGCCGATATACGTCGGCAAAATGGCTCTGCTGGGCGAATCCCTGTATGGGTACATTGTACCCTTCAAGAGCCGCCAGGGGAACCCAATGCGCGTTGCCAGTGGGCACCATCGCCGCCGGCTGCCTGCAATCGCATGCACGAGCGCCAGCACGGGGATTTGTGGGTTTAAACCCACAAATCCCTGTTCTGTCAGGGGAGAGGAGACATATCGTTTGTTCCCACTAAGTAGGAACAACGATATGCCTCCTCCCCTAGTCAGTCCTATCCCCATACAGTTAGAAACACTAACTAGGGAACACAGTTAACCCCTCGATCGCCCCCTTGTGTTAACCCCTTCCCTGCCAGTGACATTTACACAGTAATCAGTGCATTTTTATAGCACTGATCGCTGTATAAATGTCAATGAGCCCAAAAATGTGCCAAAAGTGTCTGATCTGTCCGCCGCAATGTCACAGTACCGCTAAAAATTGCAGCCCCCCCCCCATTACTAGTAAAAAAATAAAAAAATGCCATAAATCTTTCCCATAGTTTGTAGACGCTATAACTTTTGCGCAAACCAATCAATATACGCTTATTGCGATTTTTTTTATTACCAAAAATATGTAGAAGCATATATATTGGCCTAAACTGATGAAGAAATTTCCTTTTTAACCCTTTCAGGACTAAGCCTATTTTTGAAATTTGGTGTTTACAAGTTAAAATCCATATTTTTTGCTAGAAAATGACTTAGAACCCCCAAACATTATATATATATTTTTTAGCAGAGAATCTAGAGAATAAAATGGCGATTGTTGCAATATTTTATGTCACACGGTATTTGTGCGGCGGTGTTTTAAATGCAAATTTTTGGGAAAAGGGACACTTTCATGAATTTAAAAAAAAAAAAACTGTAAATTTACCGCAATTTTTTTGTATAATGTGAAAGATGATGTTACGCCGAGTAAATAGATACCAAACATGTCACGCTTTATAATTGCACGTACTCGTGGAATGGCGACAAACTACAGTACCTAAGAATTTCCATGGGCGACGCTTTAATTTTTTTTTACGGTTACCAGGTTAGCGTTACAGAGGAGGTCTAATGCTACAATTATTGCTCCCGCTCTGACGATCGCGGCTATACCTCACATGTGTGATTTGAACACCTTTAACATATGCGAGCACGACTTCCGTATGCTTTTTCTTTGCTGCGCGAGCTCACGGGGACGGGGGCGCTTTAAATTTTTTTTTTCTTATTTATTTTATTTATTTTTATATTTATAAATTGTGTTTAAAAAAAAAAAAATTGATGACTTTCATTGCTGTCACAAGGAATGTAAACATCCCTTGTGACAGTAATAGGTGGTGACAGGTACTCTTTATGGAGAGATCGGGGGTCTAAAAGACCTCCAATCCCTCCTTTGCACTTCAAAGTATTCAGATCGCCGAAAACGGTGATTCTGAATACTGTGTATTTTTTTAAAACTGGCGCCATTGGCAGCCGAGTAAACGGGAAGTGACGTCATTAGGAGGCTGGAATGAAGCCGCCCACGGCTTCGTTCCAGCCCGCCCGCACCCGCCTGAGGCAGCCGATTGGTCACCGGGCCTCCTGATTGAACGGGAGGCCCGGTAAGAGCGGCGGGAGGTGGTGGGAGGAGGATGTCCCCTCCCGCTCCTCCGGTATAACAGCCGAGCGGCTTTTAGCCACATCGTTTGTTATACCAGGAAAGCGGATCGCCCACTCTACAAAACAGTACCTGCAGCTGCAGGCATCATCCCGGTATAACCCGGAAAGCAGAGTACGCACATCTGTGTACGCTCGGCGGGAAGGGGTTAAAAACATTTTTGGGGATATTTATTATAGCAAAAAGTAAAAAATATCTTTTTTTTTTTTTTTCAAAATTGTTGCTCTTTTTTTGTTTATAGCGCAAAAAATAAAAAACCGCAGAGGTGATCAAATACCACCAAAAGAAAGCTCTATTTGTGGGAAAAAAAGACGCAAATTTAGTTTGGGTACAGCATTGCATGACGTGCAATTGTCAGTTAAAGCGACACAGTGCCAAATTGTAAAAAGTGCTCTGGTCAGGAAGGGGGTAAAATCTTCCGGGGCTGAAGCGGTTAAAGTTAGTCTATGCATGGTAAAACAGCAAGTCCACCTTGATACCTTGATAGCTGTTCCCCTTTCTTCCCATGGCACTCTGCTCAGCCACCAGGAGTGAAAAGAAATAGCTGTTACTTCTAGGTGAGGGAAAGCATGTTTTTACTGTATCTGGTCTACAGTAAATGATGAGCCAAACGAACCTGAGTTTGCTTTGGCAGAGGTTCAGCAAACATGACTAAAGTTCAGGTGCTGAATCTGAACCCTATTGAAATCATAGAAGCTGAATGTTAACAAACAATAGTGACCATATTCTGGGGTAATATCCAACAAATTGTCAAACAAATGGCATGAGGGCAGGCAGGGTACTGCCCTGTGTGACATATACAAAAGCAATATACCTGTGTGTGTATATATATATATATATATATATATATATATATATATATATATATATATATATATATATATATATATATATATATACTATATTGTCAAAAGTATTGGGACAGCTGCCTTTACACGCACATGAACTTTAATGGTATCCCAGTCTTAGTCCATAGGGTTCAATATTGAGTTCCCATCCTTTGCAGCTACTGTATAACAGCTTCAACTCTTCTGGGAAGGCTGTCCACAAGGTTTAGGAGTGTGTCTATGGGAATGTTTGACCATTCTTCCAGAAGTGCATTTGTGAGGTCACGCACTTTGAGGAGTCATGGTTTGGTTTTTAAAGACTGTCATGAAAATAAGGCTGTGAGTGTTTTCTCATTATCATCTGCTGGGTTTTACTGCTGTGTGAATTGCTGTTAGGGAGATTTTCTTTCACTTCAGGGCAGGTCAGAAAATGATAGAAAAAGACGGGTTGATCCTGTCTTCTCTGATCCTCCCCTTCTTCCACTGTCCCCATTCCATCTCCTGACAGAACAGAGCCTTGGGGGCAAGCTGCACATGCTCAGTTTGGTGTGTATTGCTAGAGACTTTTTTTCTTGGGAGGGTGCATGTGATCAGCACAGGGCCAATCAGCACTGTCCAGACACAGGGTCAGGGGTCCTAGATCCTCATAGGACAATCAGGGAAGAATGAAAACTCCTTTTAGAAGCCCAACCAGATACTGATAGAAGTCACAAGAGTGTTCTAACTGCTGATGAGAAAAGGTATTTAGCAGTTTGTATTTACTAAAATGATTGCATTTCCATATTCTGTGTACTATAGGAGACCAGATATAGTGAATGCAGGGTCTTGGGTTTAGTAACACTTTATGGTTTAAAGCTGCCCGTGTCCCTCTATTTGTCCTGGTTACCATTGTCACCAGGATAGAAAAGGTAAATCCAAATTTTAGAGTTGTTATTAGTGAAAATGGTAAGGGCAAATTATCCAATAGAACAACTGTTCCAGTGACAACTGTCTAAAATGGGAAATCTCCTCCCTGTGAGGAAATGTGTTCCCACTTTAATATTCATACCTTTGGAACACAGAAAAAAAAGTTTACAGTTTATCTATTAATATAATCATTTTCAACTTTCACTGTAGTCACTTTCAATATTCAATCCGTTTCTGTTTGTTTTCCAATTCTTGTGATACTGTAACAAAAATTTACGGATAAAAAAACTCCTGCAGTAAATCAGCCCCATAGACTGCGAATGTATACATAAAATAAACAACAGGTGGCGCTCAAACTCCAGGGAGGTGCATCAGAGAAAACCACCTTTCTGTACTAACTGGAAGAACAGCAATTTAATGGCTGCTTTTCCATTAACATATTCACCTTTCTAAGGTACTTATTTTCAAGTTCCAGTCTGGAAATACAGTAGCATATAAAACAAATGAGCACTTCTCACAACATATGCATTACCAAATTATACAGTAGTATAGTAAGCTGCAGTTTACTGCACTGGGATGTGTAGCATTGCCAGTGATTTGGGACTCAATTGTAAATATATACGGAACAAAGGATAATTTCGATTATTGCCCTTTATTAGCAATAGGTCAGTTGCTGACTTGTAGTATTTGATGTGCTAGAATACTGAGTACTGGAATCTGACTGGATAGGTGAGAGATCTTTTCCCTCTCCTTATATAAATGGGTCAAGTATATACAAAGAACATTTTCACCGCTACTATAATATATACTGCATATACCGTATCTCACAAAAGTGAGTACACTCCTCACATTTTTGTAAATATTTTATTATATCTTTTCATGTGACAACAATGAAGAAATGATACTTTGCTACAAAGTAAAGTATTGAGTGTACAGCTTGTATAACAGTGTAAATTTGCTGTCCCCTCAAATAACTCAACACACAGCCATTAATGTCTAAACTGCTGGCAACAAAAGTGAGTACACCCCTAAGTGAAAATGTCCAAATTGGGCCCAATTAGCCATTTTCCCTCCCCGGTGTCATGTGACGCGTTACTGTTACAAGGTCTCAGGTGTGAATGGAGAGCAGGTGTGTTATATTTAGGGTTAATGCTCTTACTCTTCCATACTGGTCACTGGAAGTTCAACATGGCACCTCATGGCAAAGAACTCCCTGAGGATATGAAAAAAAGAATTGTTGCTCTACATCAGTTCTCAACTCCTGTTCTCAGGACCCATTAACAGGCCAGATTTTAAGTATTACTTTGGGGAGATGCAGACTAGAAGACTGCAATCACTAAGCAGCAAATTATATCACCTGTGATGTATTTCAGTTAACTTGCAAAGCTGGCCTGTTGGTGGATCCTGAGGACAGGGGTTGAGAACCACGCCTCTACATAAAGATAGCATAGGCTATAAGAAGATTGCCAAGACATTGAAACTGAGCTGCAGCATGGTGGCCAAGACCATACAGTGGTTTAACAGGACAGGTTCCACTCAGAACAGGCCTCACCATGGTCAACTAAAGAAGTCGAGTGCACGTGCTCAGCATCATTTCCAGAGGTTGTCTGAGAAATAAACATATGAGTGCTGCCAGCATTGCTGCAGAGGTTGAAGGGGTGGGGGTCAGCCTGTCAGTGCTCAGACCATACGCCACACACTGCATCAAATTGGTCTGCATGGCTGTTGTCCCAGAAGGAAGCCTCTGCTAAAGATGATGTACAAGAAAGTCTGCAAACAATTTGCTGAAGACAAGCAGACTAAGGACATGGTTTACTGGAACCATGTCCTGTGGTCTGATGAGACCAAGATAAACTTATTTGGTTCAGATGGTGTCAAGCGTGTGTCACAGCAACCAGGTAAGGAGTACAAAGACAAGTGTATCTTGCCTACAGTTAAGCATGGTGGTGGGAGTGTCATGATCTGGGGCTGCATGAGTGCTGCTGGCAATTGGGAGCTACAGTTCATTGAGGGAACCATGAATGCCAACATGTACTGTGACATACAGAAGCAGAGCATGATCCCCTCCCTTTGGAGACTGGGCCACAGGGCAGTATTCCAACATTATTACGACCCCAAACACACCTCCAAGACGACCACTGCCTTGCTAAAGAAGCTGAGGGTAAAGGTGATGGACTGGCCAAGCATGTCTCCAGACCTAAACCCTATTGAGCATATGCGGGGCATTCTCAAACGAAAGGTGGAGGAGTGCAAGGTCTCTAACATCCACCAGCTCCGTGATGTCATCATGGGGGAGTGGAAGACGACTCCAGTGGCAACCTGTGAAGCTCTGGTGAACTCCATGCCCAAAAGGGTTAAGGCAGTGCTGGTGGCCACACAAAATATTGACACTTTGGGCCCAATTTGGACATTTTCACTTATGGTGTACTCACTTTTGTTGCCATCAGTTTAGACATTATGTCATGAATCTGCAGTAGTGTTCTTATCTGTTTGCTCAACTTTCTGTTGTGTTCAGCTTAGAGGCCAGTCGCTGTTCACCTGTATGCTTAAGTAATCTTCCCTCAAGCATGGCTCCACCCCAGCCTCTAATTAGGAACACTATATTACCTGTGCACTGCAAGCCAAGCCTCGCTGATCATTATTGTGTGTTTGGCTTCCATGTGCTCATTGCTGTGTGTGCTGCGTCTAATCCTGTTTACCGACCTTGGCTTGTTCTTGACTGTCCTCGTCTACTTCATATCCTGACCTTTGGCGTGTTCTTTGACTATCCCTATCTGCTTGTTGCCCTGACCTTTTGGCTTATCTCCTGACTATTCTTGATGTCCCAGTCTGCTGTTTCCTTTTTATCCTCCAGTAGTCTACCGTAAGCTGGGAGACCCTGGGGGCCGCGACCTGGAGTCAGACTGCAGCGAAGTCCATCCCCACCATCAGGGCCCTGGTGAACACCCACTGGCTCTAATGCCGCATACACACGGGCGGACTTTTCGACCAGACTGGTCTGACGGACCGAATCCAGCGGACAATCCCACCGTGTGTGGGCTACATCGGACCTGCAGCGGACTTTTTCGGTCAAAAATCTGACGGACTTTAGATTTGGAACATGTTTCAAAATTGTCAGACGGACTCAAGTCCGGTCGAAAAATCTGCTCGTCTGTATGCTAGTCCGACGGACGAAAACCCCACGCTAGAGCAGCTATTGGCTACCGGCTATCAACTTCCTTATTTTAGTCCGGTCGTACGTCATCACGTACGAATCTGTCGGACTTTGGTGTGATCCTGTGTAGGTAAGTCTGTTCATTCAAAAGTCCCGTCGGAAGTCCGTCAAAAGTCTGTCGAAAGTCAGTCGGACCAGTCCGGTCGAAAAGTCTGCACCATCCACAGCAGTCAGTTGTAAGGGTCCACTACCTCAGCGGTGCACTCCTGACCCCAACAGGGTGCATCTATCACCTGACCTCGGGTGGCCTGACACATTAATGGCTGTGTGTTGAGTTATTTTAAGGGGACAGCAAATTTACACTGTTATACAAGCTGTACACTCACTACTTTACATTGTAGCAAAGTGTAATTTCTTCAGCGTTGTAATGAAAAGATATAATAAAATATTTTCAAAAATGTGAGGGGTGTACTCACTTTTGTGAGATACTGTAGGTATACTGTATATTTAAAGTATACAAAAGCATACTGCATATTATGCTACATGTCACAAGTGAAAGCTGAAGTTTAGGTATTTTTGCATAGTTACATTGATCTAGCTTGGACCAATGTAAGTATGTACTGTATGTGCCATACCTGGCTAATCCCCCGGGAAACTGGAAATCACTGTAGAAGGCACTGCTACTGCAGTGATTACCGCTGTCTTCCTGGTCCCGTACCAAGCGGCTGCACTCCTACTTAATGAACACAGGGAATAGATCACTCGGCACTGACAGAATTCACAGAAAACCCTGCATTTTCTCGGTGAATGCAAAGCATTCGTTGATAGGAAAAGGTGGAGAAGTGGTTTGGTGACATCATGATCTCCACCTTGGCCAATCAGGGAATGCTGGTATTCATTGGAAAATGCAAAGTGTGTAAATTAGGCAGAAGGGCAACCGTTTGGCATGGGACACAGAAGCTAGTGGTGATCACTGTTGTAGGGGTGTCTACATGTGTCTGCTGACATCCGCCGCTCCATAGAGGACAATGCAGGGTCCCATCAGGTCCAAACAAATGGCCACTCCCCCCACCTATAGCTGCCCTTTGCAGCAAGGAGTACATGGAAGGGTAAGGCATGTTGCCTTGCCCTTCCATATGCTCCTTGCTGCAAAGGGCAGCTATAGGTGGGACAGTGGCCATTTGTTTGTACTGTTGGAATACTGGTGAGGGGACACACTGGACACCTTTGCTGCCAATGTGCTACATGCTGGGTGTCCAGTGCACCCTTGTGCCTTTAGGGAGGGGTGGGCTCCTTCCAGGCTCACCGGCCCTCTGCCTATCCATTATAATGCATGGTATATGGAGTTAGGACTGCGGATAATAATGGGGTGACTTGTCGCGGCCTTCGCAGCTTATGCATGTATTTTCAAATGTGTGTTAACTAAACCACTGCTTTACTGCAAACTGTTGGACAGGTTAATACAGTTGGTAGCAGGCTGGCTGGCGAGTTGAGCTGGGAATTTCTTTGGTTTTGTTTAACATCTGTTCAGGTTCACCTGAAAAACTGACCTGATCAGACAGGCCGTGTGTAAGGGGCCTAAAACCTGGAAGCTGAACCAAATTTTGTACACTCTAATTTTAGTAAATACTTCATGTAGTTTTTTGAAAACCATTTGAATAAACGTTGACCATTGTAAGCACCCCTGATGGTGTTAGATGGTTTGTCCCAACCCAACCCAGTTCTCCTTTAGTTTCTCCACATTTAAATGCAGGCCATTCTGTTCAATAACCTGCATAAATGTGGAGAAACTAAAGGAGAACTGTAAACGGTAAAAAAGAGGACATTTTATACTAAAAATACTATCATTACATGTATTATCCTCATACAGTTATTTAATGCACAACAAGAAGGTGAGGTATGCACCTCTAGCCATACACCTGTAACAGAGACTGGAAATGGCTACCTGTGAATCTACATGTGAGACTCAGAAGAGACTGGAATTACCCCAGGGATATCCTCTCTAAACTCACAATAAGTAGCTTGCATTTTATTACTTGCATAGATCTGCTTTAAATGTGTGTGTGGTTTTTTTTTTACAGATGTAATTTAGTCTTTTTTTATAATGTAGAATGCATTCCCAGACCAGGAATGTCCACAAACCACTCACTTCTGAGTAAACAAAACACACGCATTGACAATAGTTTAAAGAGAACCAGCCATGATAGCAATTAGAATATTCAGTCTTAAATCATTGCAGTTGTACAGGCTTACGTATAAAAAAAATGTATATTTTGTTGGCTTTACTTACTTTGAGTGTCATTTTTCAGTTTGAGTGTCAGGAGTCACAGATCACTTAAATTCTGACATTTGCTGCCTTGGCAAATTCCTGACCTCACACATGGCTAGAGATTTGTCAACTGATGCCAACAAATCTGTACAAAACAGAACAGTGAACTAGATAAAGATATACTATAAGATTGTGACATGATTCATAAATTCCATCTTCTGCTGCTTTATAAATATGTAGCACTGGCACAATATCATAACAAACTTGTAAATTTCCTAAAGCATATGCAACCTCTAACAAGGAAGTTCTCTGATTTACTGCATTTGGTCTGTAATTTTACCATTAAATGCATACTCTTATACATGTTCAATAAGTGCTAAAAAAAAACCTGTTTACAAAAACCAGCATTGTCCTGTGTTCTGGTGCACTCTGCAGTGTTATCTCTAATGCCCCGTACACACGGTCGGACTTTGTTCGGACATTCCGACAACAAAATCCTAGGATTTTTTCCAACGGATGTTGGCTCAAACTTGTCTTGCATACACACGGTCACACAAAGTTGTCGGAAAATCCGATCGTTCTGAACGCGGTGACGTAAAACACGTACGTCGGGACTATAAACGGGGCAGTAGCCAATAGCTTTCATCTCTTTATTTATTCTGAGCATGCGTGGCACTTTGTCCGTCGGATTTGTGTACACACGATCGGAATTTCCAACAACGGATTTTGTTGTCGGAAAATTTTATAGCCTGCTCTCAAACTTTGTGTGTTGGAAAATCCGATGGAAAATGTGTGATGGAGCCTACACACGGTCGGAATTTCCGACAATAAGGTCCTATCACACATTTTCCGTCGGAAAATCCAACCGTGTGTACGGGGCATAACAATGTAATCAGGAATTTTTTCAAGACAAGGGTGACAACACTGCTTCTCCATACATACAGCGTAGTCACTCTAGGACAGGAACATGTATTACTGGCAGGATCACCAGGTGAACATAAAGGGAAAAAAGATGGAAAAATTTAAACTAATGCAGCTACATTTTCTAAGGACTGGTAAACTGTAATATGTTATTTTTTTTTTCGTAGCTTAGATACACTCAAAGTTTGTTTATGCATTAAAGTGTTACTAAACCCAGGACCCTGCATTCACGATATCTGGTCTCCCACATCGCACAAAACATGGAAATGCAATTATTTTAGTAAATATAAACTGCAAAATACCTTTTCTCATCAGCAGTATATAGCTGTCTTGTATCAGTTTCTGGTGAAGCTTGTAGGAGGAGTTTTCATACTGCACTGAGGTTTCCTATGAGGCTGCAGGGCTTCTGCCCCTCTGTCTGGACATGTCTGGACAGTTCTGATTGGCCCTGTGCTGATCACATGCACCCTACCAAGGAAAAAAAACCCTCTCTAGCAATACACACCAAACTGAGCATGTGCAGACTGACTCCAAAGGCTCTGTCTTATCCAGGGGGACAGTGCAGAGAGGGGAGGATCTGTGCATACAAGATCAAGCAGCCTTTTTACACAATGCAGAGGATTAACCCCTTAGGTTCCACAGTGAGTATAACAAGCATATTTACTGCAATGTTTCTCAACTCCAGTCCTCAAAGTACCCCCAACAGGTCATGTTTTCAGGCTTTCCAATATTTTGCACAGGTGATTTGATCAATTTCACTGCCTTAGTATTACCACCGCTGTTTCATCTGGGGGAAATCCTGAAAACATGACCTGTTGGGGATACTTGAGGACTGGAGTTGAGAAATATTGCTTTACTGCATATACAGACTGATTTTACTGTTGTGGGTTTAGTAACATTTTAGGATACAATTTGCTGCAATTTAGTGTCAGATCTAGCTCAGATATTTGTATATCAGTCTCAGTGAATTGCTCAGGTTGTAGGTGCAGATGTCACAAGTACACTCAAAAGCCTAGTTTACACTTTTAACAGGGGTGGGGGTAAAAATAGGTGGTTGAATCATGGTTTTACTGCTCCCTGACCCTCCCCCCCTTAACCACTTGCAAATGATGGAGGGATGTTGCGGCTCTCGTTCTGGGTGGATTTCATATGACGGCGCACCCGAACAGCCACTCTTTATCCATGTGATCGGCTGACGCGGCTCTTTATCCATGTGATCGGCTGTATCCAATGACAGCCGGTCACATGTAATCATGGAAGTGCCGGTAATCGGCTCTCACCGCCTCACACTGACAGAGTGTGTGGTGAGGAGAGCCGATCAGCAGCATCTCCTTGCAGGGGACAGCAAGAGATGTTATCAGAGCACTGATCATCAGTGCCCTGATTACAATAAAGCACCAGAAGTGCCAGCAATCAGTGCCCACCAATCAATGCCCATTGGTGATGCCAGTGAGTGCTGGTTTTCAGTGCGAATCAGTGCCACCTATTCGTGCCGCTTATCAGTGCTGCCCATCAGTGCCGCCTATCCATGCCCACCAGTGCCACCTATCAGTGCCCACCAGTTCCACCCATCAGTGCCCACAAGTGCCACCTCATCAGTGCCAATAAGTGCCACCTCATTAGTGCCCATCAGTGCAGCCTCATCAGTGCACATCAGTGAAGAACAAAAATTACTTATTTACAAAATTTACTGACAGAAACTAAGAAAAACTTTTATTTATTCAAAATTTTCGATCTTTTTTAAAAAAAATAAAAAAACCAGCAGTAATTAAATATCACCAAAAGAAAGCTCTATTTCTGTGAAGAAAATTATAAAAATTTCATATGGGTACAGTGTTGCATGACCGCGCAATTGTCATTCAAAGTGTGACAGCACTGAAAGCTGAAAAATGGCCTGGGCAGGAAGAGGGTGAAAGTGCCCTGTATTGAAGTAGCTAAGCTGCAAAGACAGCTGGATGGCCTTTTATACATGTTGCAATGCTGTGATTTGTGGCCACTGCAAAAATGACCCTCCTGGCATGTTCAGCAGGTTGTACTGCCACTGAAACTCAAACTGTGCAAATGGGTCTATGCCATTACCGTGTGCAAGGTGGTGCAGGCTTACAGGGTTAAAACAAGAGAGGAGGAGTTGACATGTCACCTCACAGTTACCTGTCAAGTACCCTCTGGAAAGATCCACAGATGACCTATTCTCAGATAGGTCATCTGGGGTCCCGGAGGTCAGATGACCTTCGGGACCCCTGACTTAGGCTGAGGAGGGCTAAAGTGGTGGGGAAAGAAATCTGCATAATTTTGATAATTTAATAATATAATTGCTATATAATAGACTGAAAATTTACATTTTTGAAAGAGCCCATTAAAGCGAAGTTCCACCCAAAAATGGAACTTCCGCTTTTCAGATTCCCCCCCCCTTCCGGTATCACATTTGGCACCTTTCAGGGGGGAGGGGGGAGCAGATACCTGTATAATACAGGTATTTGCTCCCACTTCCGGGCATAGATCGCTGCAGTATCTGCGGTGATCTTTGCAATGTCCAGCCCCTCCTCCATCCCCCCGCTGTCTTCTGGGAGACACACAGGTCCCAGAAGATAGCAGGGACCAGTGATATTGCGCAGCGCAACTCGCGCATGCGCAGTAGGGAACCAGACTGTGAAGCCGCAAAGCTTCACTCCCTGATTCCCTTACTGAAGATGCCGGCGCCTCCACCCGAGAGCCGAGGGACAGATCGGCTTCAGGTGAGGACATTGCGGGTGCCCTGGGCAGGTAAGTGTCCATATAGTAAAAGTCAGAAGCTGCAGTATTTGTAGCTGCTGACTTTTAACTTTTTTTTTCGGCGGAACTCCGCTTTAATGACCTGTTCTCTTTAAAGTGGCCTAAAATGCAACTGCAGTTTACATGTATACAATGTATAAAATAAATGTTTTATTATATGTATGTAGGTGTTTATATATAATATGTGTGTGTGTGTAAATGCAAATATATAAGGATGAGCCGAACAACCCCCTGTTCGGTTTGCACCAGAACATCCGAACATCCACAAAAGTTTGTTCGAACACGTGAACACCGTTAAAGTATATGGGACACGAACATGAAGAATCAAAAGTACTAACTTTAAAGGCTTATATGCAAGTTTTTGCCCTAAAAATTGTTTGGGGACCTGGGTTCTGCCCCAGGCGACATGTATCAATGCAAAAAAAGTTTTAAAAACTGACGTTTTTTCGGGAGCAGTGATTTTAAGAATGCTTAAAGTGAAACAATAAAAGTGAAATATTCCTTTAAATCTATAGTATGACTGTAAAGTGTCTATAGTATGCTTGTAAAGTGGCACAGTTTTCCAGTGTTTAGAACAATACAACAGCAAAATGACATTTCTAAAGAAAAAAAAGTCATTTAAAACTGCTTGCGGCTGTAATGTATTGTCGGGTCCTGGCAGTATAGATGAAAATCATTGAGAAAAACGGCATGCCCCCCCCCCCCCCAGCCCATTACAAGGCTCTTTGGGTCTGGTATGGATATTAAGGGAAACCCAGCACCCAATTTTTTTTTAAAAATGACGTGGGGGGCCCCCAGGCACTATATACTCTAAACAGAAGTATATATACTATACAGCCTGCCCTATATACTCTGCAGAAAATTGGGCCTTAGGTGTTGGTGGTGCCAGAACACTGTAACCCCTCACAGTTACTCTTGTTGGGTGCAGGAACAGGCCCTGCTGTTAAATATTATTTCAAAAATTGTAATTACATGTCCGTGGGTGGTGGTGGTGGTGCCACAACACTGTAACCCCTCACAGATACTCTTGTTGGGTGCAGGAATGGGCCCTGCTGTGAAATATTAGTTTAAAAATTGTAATTACAATACAGTGTAGCCGTAGTGCAGTTGCTACTACTTTTTTGGTAGTGTACACAGTACACAATACAGTGCAGCTGTAGTGCAGTTGCTACTATTTTTCTGGTGGTGTACACAGTACACAATACAGTGCAGCCATAGTGCAGTTGCTACTACTTTTCTGTTGGTGTACACAGTACACAATACAGTGCAGCCATAGTGCAGTTGCTACTACTTTTCTGGTGGTGTACACAGTACACAATACAGTGTAGTTTTTCAGTCCTCAGCACCAAGGTCTGATCGGTTCAAGCAACCATCGCCAGTGTCTGCATTACATGGTACAGGAATACCTAGGGGCAAGAGCAGACTTGGAGACCTTTCCAACAGAGCTGGGTTAATGGGTCTTGAGGATGGACCACTGGCCAGAACTAGCTCAATATGCAATTGAGCTACTGGCCTTTCCTGCATCCAGCGTTCTTTCTGAATGCACATTCAGTGCTGCTGGAGGGTTTGTAATGGATCATAGAGTGCGCCTGTCCACAGACTCCGTTGATAGGCTCACATTCATAAAAATGAATCAGTATTGGATCAGCAGCAGCTATCTAGCACCTGATGCTGATGTAACAGATTGCTTTTTCTATGGATGTGGGATCCCTTGAAGACTGCCTATGCTGAGTGACTATCCTTTTCCTCCTCAATCTTGATGATGCTTCCAACAATATTTTTCTTTTAGGGCACCACCACCACTGCCTAAGGCCCAATTTTTCTGTCCCTGTTTAACAGGGGCATGTAATTACAATTTTTTAATCTAATATTTCACAGCAGGGCCTGTTCCTGTGAGGGGTTACAGTGTTGTGGCACCACCACCACCAAAGACCCAATTTTTTTTCCCTGCCCCAGTAGCAGAAAAAAAAGACAAGCGTGCCCCACGGCCACCTGCAGAGGATGAACCATGTCCACGACCAGCACTGTTGACTGTAGACACAAAGCCTGCTTGCTTTTAGTGGCCTGTGAGCATCTGCCTCTCCTTGGTGGCCTTCTGGACATGATGGGGATTTTGTTTTGCAACACCACACTACACTGTATTGTGTACTGTGTACACCACCAGAAAAGTAGTAGCAACTGCACTACGGCTGCACTGTATTGTGTACTGTGTACACCACCAGAAAAGTAGTAGAAACAGTACACCCACGGAATGCACTGTAGATATAGGCTACACTGGATGCTGCAGAGTAGGGATGAGCTTCGAGTTTGAGTCGAACGTAAGGTCGAGTCGAACATCGGCCGTTTGTCGAATTACGAACATTATGTGCTGTTCGCGCCAAATTCGAGTGGCGCGTCACGGCCCATAATTCACTGCTGGCTGATGATTGGCCAAGCATGCACTATGACCCGCATGCTTTGGCTAATCACAGCGCGGTAAGAACGGAGAGCCATAATTGGCCAAAGGCAGGGTGGCTTTGGCCAATTATGCCTCACGGGATTTAGTATACGCCCCACACTATATAAGGCCGCCTGGAAGTCGACCTTGTGTAGTGTGTTCCGGTGTGCTGAGAGCTAGAGAGAGAGAGAGAGCGAGAGACAGTGGGGGTAATTTACTAAGATGAATGCACTGCACTGGTTCAGACCTTAATTGGTGCGCTAGATAGATCCTTAATCCAGTGTGTGAACCAGCGCAAACACAGGAGTACCTGCACGCAAGAATGTTTCCAGTGCGATGGGATCGCGCTGGTTCTCGGCGAGGTACATCTTGCGCTCGCTGCAATAGTAAAAATACATCTTCCTAATAAAGCAGCGCGAGAAAAACCGGCATGGGTTCCCCCTTCAGGTGCATGCCAGGCCCTTCGGTCTGGTATGGATATTAAGGGGAACCCCGTACGCCAAAAAAACGGCGTGGGGGTCCCCCCAAATCCATACCAGACCCTTATCCGAGAACGCAGCCCGGCTGGTCAGGAAAGGTGGTGGGGACGAGCGAGCGCTGCAGCCCCCCCACCCCAAAGCGCCTTGTCCCCATGTTGATGAGGACAAGGGCCTCTTCCCAACAACCCTGGCTGTTGGTTGTCGGGGTCTGTGGGCGGGGGGGTTATCGGAATCCGGGAGCCCCCTTTAATAAGGGGGCCCCCAGATCCCGGCCCCCCACCCTATGTGAATGAGTATGGGGTACATCGTACCCCTACCCATTCACCTAGGAAAAAAGTGTCAATTAAAAAAAACACACTAGACAGGTTTTTAAAGTAATTTATTAGGCAGCTCCGGGGGTCTTCTTCCGACTTCGAGGGTCTCTTCCGCGCTTTCCATATCTTCTCCCGGTCTCCGGTTCTTCTCCGCGCTCTCCGGCTCTTCTGCCGGGCTCCTCCGCTATCTTCTGCTCTTTTGCTGCTCTTTTGTTAGTGGAGGAGCCCGGTTCTTCTGTTGCTGTCCGGTTCTTTTCCGCTCCGGTTCTTCTTCCAGGCTCCCCGCTATCTTCTTCCAGCTCTTTTGCTAGCGGTGGCCCAGTGGCCCGGTCGTCTTGTTCTTCTTGTTCTTCGTCATCAGATGGTAGACTTTGGTCTTTATGGGTCAGATGGTAGACGCACCAACTAGAAATAAAACATTACTGGATCTACTGATTACCAACAATACAGACCTGATCACGGATGTGGAAATACGGGGCAATTTAGGTAACAGCGATCACAGGTCAATTAGTTTCAGTATAAATCACACAAATAGGAAACCTAAAGGCAATACAAAGACAATGAATTTCAAAAGAGCCAACTTCCCTAAACTACAAACCTTGCTAAAAGGCATAAATTGGGATAAAATATTAGGAACAAAGAATACGGAGGAGAGATGGGTTTGCTTTAAGAGCATATTAAATTAGGGCATTAGCCAATGTATCCCATTGGGTAATAAATTTAAAAGAGCGAACAAAAGTCCTGGATGGCTTAACTCCAATGTAAAAATGCATATAAAAGCAAAGGAGAAGGCCTTCAAAAAATACTAGGTTGAGGAATCATACTCAGCATTCAGACTTTATAAAGAATGCAACAAGAAATGTAAGGGTGCAATTAGGACGGCTAAGATCGAACATGAAAGACACATAGCGAAGGAGAGCAAAAAAAAATCCCAAGAAATTCTTTAAGTATGTAAACAGTAAAAAAGGGAGGACAGACCATATTGGCCCCATAAAGAATGAGGAAGGACATCTGGTTACAAAGGATGGGGAGATGGCGAAGGTATTGAATTTATTCTTCTCCTCAGTCTTCACGAGTGAATCGGGGGGCTTCAGTAACCAAAACTGCAGTGTTTATCCTCATGACACAACACAGGAAGCACCTCCATGGTTAACAGAGGACAGAATTAAAATTAGACTTAAGAAACTTAACATTAATAAATCACTGGGACCAGATGGCTTGCAACCGAGGGTACTTAGGGAACTCAGTCAAGTGATTGCCAGACCGTTGTTCCTAATTTTTACAGACAGTCTACTGACTGGAATGGTACCAGCTGATTGGAGAAAAGCCAATGTAGCACCAATATTTAAAAAGGGCCCAAAATACATCCCTGGGAATTACAGACCACTTAGCCTAACATCAATAGTATGTAAACTCTTGGAGGGGATGATAAGGGACTATATACAAGATTTTAGTAATAAGAACGGTATCATTAGCAGTAATCAGCATGGATTCATGAAGAATCGTTCTTGACAAACCAATCTATTAACCTTCTATGAGGAGGTGAGTTGCCATCTAGATAAAGGAAGGCCTGTAGACGTGGTGTATCTGGATTTTGCAAAAGCATTTGACACAGTTCCCCATAAACGTTTACTGTACAAAATAAGGTCCGTAGGCATGGACCATAGGGTGAGTACATGGATTGAAAACTGGCTACAAGGGCGAGTTAAGAGGGTGGTGATAAATGGGGAGTACTCGGAATGGTCAGGGGTGGGTAGTGGGGTTCCCCAGGGTTCTGTGCTGGGACCAATCCTATTTAATTTGTTCATAAACGACCTAGAGGATGGGATAAACAGTTCAATCTCTGTATTTGCAGACGATACTAAGCTAAGCAGGGCAATAACTTCTCTGCAGGACGTGGAAACCTTGCAAAAAGATATGAACAAATTAATGGGGTGGGCAACTACATGGCAAACGAGGTTCAATGTAGAAAAATGTAAAATAATGCATTTGGGTGGCAAAAATATGACTGCAATCTATACACTAGAGGGAGAACCTCTGGGAGAATCTAGGATGGAAAAAGACCTGGGGGTCCTAGTAGATGATAGACTCAGCAATGGCATGCAATGCCAAACTGCTGCTAACAAAGCAAACAGAATATTGGCATACATTAAAAAGGGGATCAACTCAAGAGATAAAACGATAATTCTCCCACTCTACAAGACTCTGGTCCGGCCGCACCTGGAGTATGCTGTCCAGTTCTGGGCACCAGTCCTCAGGAAGTATGTACTGGAAATGGAGCGAGTATAAAGAAGGGCAACAAAGCTAATAAAGGGTCTGGAGGATCTTAGTTATGAGGAAAGGTTGCGAGCACTGAACTTATTCTCTCTGGAGAAGAGACATAGTTACATAGTTACATAGTAGGTGAGGTTGAAAAAAGACACAAGTCCATCAAGTCCAACCTATGTGTGTGATTATGTGTCAGTATTGCATTGAATATCCCTGTATGTTGTGGTCATTCAGGTGCTTATCTAATAGTTTCTTGAAGCTATCAATGCTCCCTGCTGAGACCACCACCTGTGGAAGGGAATTCCACATCCTTGCCGCTCTTACAGAAAAGAACCCTCTACGTAGTTTAAGGTTAAACCTCTTTTCTTCTAATTTTAATGAGTGGCCACGAGTCTTGGTAAACTCTCTTCTGCGAAAAAGTTTTATCCCTATTGTGGGGTCACCAGTCCGGTATTTGTAAATTGAAATCATATCCCCTCTTAAGCGTCTCTTCTCCAGAGAGAATAAGTGCATGCTTGAGAGGGGATATGATTTCAATATACAAATACCAAACTGGTGACCCTACAATAGAAATAAAACTTTTTCGCAGAAGAGAGTTTAACAAGACTCGTGGCCACTCATTAAAATTAGAAGAAAAGAGGTTTAACCTTAAACTACGTAGAGGGTTCTTTACTGTAAGAGTGGCAAGGATGTGGAATTCCCTTCCACAGGCGGTGGTCTCAGCGGGGAGAAACTATTAGATAAGTACCTGAATGACCGCAACATACAGGGATATATAATGTAATACTGACACATAATTACACACATAGCTTGGACTTGATGGACTTGTGTCTTTTTTCAACCTCACCTACTATGTATGTAACTATGTCGCCGTCATAATGAGCGGGGTCACCTGGTGACATCACACGGTGACCACGCCCCATACCTATATAAGTCGCCACACACCTCGCAGACGGCAGTACAGCGGGAGAGAGCGTCGTGTCAACATCGGAAGAAGAGAAGAGAAGGCGGCGGGGGCGGCGACGAAGAAGAAGAACAAGAAGAACAATGCGACCGGGCCACTGGGCCACCGCTAGCAAAAGAGCTGGAAGAAGATAACGGGGAGCCTGGCAGAAGAACCGAAGCGGAAAAGAACCGGACAGCGACAGAAGAACCAGACAGCGGGAGAAGACCGGGCTCCTTCACTAGCAAAAGAGCGGCAAAAGAGCAGAAGATAGCGGAGGAGCCCGGCAGAAGAGCCGGAGAGCGCGGAGAAGAACCGGAGACTGGGAGATGATACAGAGAGCACGGAAGAGACCCCCGAAGTCAGAAGAAGACCCCGGAGCTGCCTAATAAATTACTTTAAAAACCTGTCTAGTGTGTTTTTTTTAATTGACACTTATTTCCTAGGTGAATGGGTAGGGGTACGATGTACCCCATACTCATTCACATAGGGTGGGCGGGCTGGGATCTGGGGGCCCCCTTATTAAAGGGGGCTCCCGGATTCCGATAAGTTCCCCGCCCGCAGACCCCGACAACCAACGGCCAGGGTTGTTGGGAAGAGGCCCTTGTCCTCATCAACATGGGGACAAGGTCCTTTGGGGTGGAGTCCCCCCTCAGGTCCATACCAGGCACTTGGGTCTAGTATGGATTCAGAGGGGACCCCCATGCCAAAATTTAAAAAAAAAATGGCGTGGGGGTCCCCCCAAAATCCATACCAGACCCTTACCTGAGCACGCAGCCCAGCAGGTCAGGAAAGGGAGGGGACGAGCTAGCGCCCCCCCTCCTGAACCATACCAGGCCACATGCCCTCAACATGCGGGGATGGGAGCTTTGGGGCAGGGGGGCTCTGCGCCCCACCACCCCAAAGCACCTTGCCCCCATGTTGATGGGGACAAGGGCCTCTTCCCGACAACCCTTGCCCGGTGGTTGTCAAGGTCTACGGGCGGGGGGCATATCGGAATCTGGAAGCCCCCTTTAACAAGTGGGCCCCTAGATCCCAGCCCCCCACCCTATGTGAATGAGTATGGGGTACATGGTACCCCTACCCATTCACCTGGGGACAAAAAGTAGGGTAGTGTTAAAAAATACAGTTTTTGACAAGTCTGTTATTATGCAGACCGGGGGTCTCTTCCGACTTCTCCACTCTCTTCTCCGAGCTCTCCGGTTCTTCTCCCGTTGTCCTGTGCCTTCTGCCAGGTTCTTCTGCTCTTTTGCTAGCTCTTACCCGGTCTTCGTCGTCTTTTCCCCTCTTCTCTTCTTCCGATGTTGACTCGTCGCTGTCTCCCACTGTAATGCCGTGTGTGCCATGCCCAATGACTTATATAGGCATGGGGCGGGGTCACTGGGTGATGTCATCTGGTGACCCCGCCCCCTTATGACCTTACAGCCCGGGGCATGATGGGTCTGTGACATCACAAGGGGGCGTGGCATTCTGATGATGTAATCCGGTTGCCACGCCCCATCGTTATTTAAGAAATGCAGGACATCGGCGGGACGCAGCATCGGAGGAAGGTTTCGGCGGGAGTGGAGAAAGAAGAACACCGGACAAAGAAGACAGAAGAAGAGCGGAAGAAGAAGCGGGGGAGAAGGAGAAGAGCGGAGGATGAAGATGCGGGGGAAGATGGAGGAAGAAGCGGAGAAGAAGATTTGTAATAAAAGACTCGTCAAAAACTGTGTACTGTATTTTTTAACACTACACTACTTTTTTTTACAGGTGAATAGATAGGGGTACAATGAACCCCAAACTCATTCACATAGGGGGGAGGGATCTGGGGGCAGCCTTGTTAAAGGAGGCTTCCAGATTCCGATAAGCCCCCCGCCCGCAGACTCCGACAACCACCGGGCAAGGGTTGTCGGGAAGAGGCCCTTGTCCCCATCAACATGGGGGCAAGGTGCTTTGGGGTGGGGGGGCACAGAGACCCCCCTGCCCCAAAGCACCTATCCCCCATGTTGAGGGCATGCGGCCTGGTATGGTTCTGGAGGATGGGCGCTCGCTCGTCCCCTCCCTTTTCTGACCTACCGGGCTGCGTGCTCGGATAAGGGTCTGGTATGGATTTTGGGGGACCCCACGCCATTTTTTTTTACATTTTGGCATGGGGGTCCCCTCTGAATCCATACTAGACCCAAGGGCCTGGTAAGGACCTGGGGGGGGGACCCCACGCTGTTTTTTTTCACGATTTTTTTTTTAACCGGCATTTTTTTTTTACAATGAGCGAGAAGTCAACTGACAGCTGATGACTTATAGGTTGTTAAGGACGCGGCGGCCGGTTTCCCGGCCCCCTTCTTAGCAACAAGCTATATGCAGTGTAAAAAAAGAAATAAAAAAAAATGCAAATCGCTGTAAAAACGCGGTACTTGCGTTTTGGATGCAGGTCCATTGAAATCTATTACAAGCAAAACGCTGCATTTTGCGGGAAAAAAAGACCCTTTCCAAAAACACAGAGGCACAAAAATGCATTGATGTGAACATGTTCCATAGGAACCCATGTTAAAAAATTCCCATGCATTTCTGCAAAATGCATCAAAAAACGCATGAGTGTGAATAGAGCCTACGGCCCTTTTCACACTGGGGCAGGGGTGGGGGTGTCTGCGGTAAAGCGTCGCTGCAGCTGGAAAATCCATTGCATGAAAAGAACACACATAAAACAAACAATTTGAAACAATTTTATTGGTCCAAAAAAAAAACCACCACACAGGACTTGGGAAAGAAGCAAGGAAAGCTAAATACACACATGTATGTTAATTTGAGACACTAACAGAATAATTTTGAAGTTTGACCCTTTTGCAGTGTAAATTAACAGGAGTTAAAAGGAGTGCACCCACAAATGGACATGTATTAAGGATTAAAACAACATTAGGCACAACATCTTGAGAAAGAATTTTAAAAATAAGGCAGCACAGACAGTTAAATCAAAGTGAACAACGTAAAAACAACAAAAATTGCCAACATAAAAAAAATTTCATGGTAAAATAACCACCACCCAAAAAAAAAACAGCAAACCAAAGTAACAAATAAATTGCATAAAAACACATCTGTTTTGCAACAACATAACAAACAAAATACAAATAGAAAATACATGTGTTAGAAACTCAATAAGGACACCCAAATGTACTCTCTTGCCGGCCCCACACACAATCTTGGCTTTTTTTCAGGGCAAAGTAAAGATTGCTATCTGCAAGCTTTATATAACATAGGTTTGTGTGCTAATGAGGCAATTGCAAACACATGGCAGTCCATTAAACACACAAAATGCAAGTTCACCCAATGTAGAGAATGATTTTCAAAGTGGGTACACCTGTTAAGGATGTCCTTAACCTCCCTGGCGGTATGATTATTTCGGATTTTAGGTGCTGAAAGCGGTACAATTATTTTGCATGGAAATTTGGCGTTTTATATTGTAGGTCTGTAATTCTTAACAATAACACACTTAAATCTGTCCAAACAAGAGTCTAGTAGATATCCCGGGTATGATAAAGTTTGAAACACAAAACATAAATTATAATATAATAAGAAAAAAATAATAATTAAAAAAAATAAAAATAAATAGTAATAAAATAAATTTCCACACGATTCACTATCGCTCAATTCTGCAAGTGTTCTAATTTACTATCGCTGTTTTCTAGCTGGTCTAAAGCCATTTTTGACGTAAAGGGACACTTTTTGGTTGCTATGGACAATCTCCAGTTTCCAGGCAGAAAGAACAGTATATATCACATAAAACTGCATGCAGGGCATGGGCCAAAGCACTGGGGACAAAGGGGATGTGAAATCATTTCATACAGTACTGTAATCTTACAGACGTCACGGGGAATGCCACAGGGAAGTCCCCGTCAAGTCCCCATGCGTCAGAGGGGGCAGGGTCACCGGGTGGCCCCCCTGTTATTTAAGAACCGTCAGAAGAGGAGAAGCGTCACACAGTGAGAGCCTCTCTCCATGCCGTCATGGATGTGGAGCGGCCTGAAAAGAAGATGAAGACAAGAAGATGAAGAGAAGAAGTTGAAGAGAAAAAGATGAAGAGAAAAAGATGAAGAGAGAAGCGTCACACAGCGGGAGCCTCCCTCCATGCCATCATGGATGCGGAACAGCCCGAGGAGAAGAAGGGAAGAAGATAAGAAGACGCCGCGGAGGAAGATGCCGGACGAGAACACCGGAGGAAGAACCAGAAGAACCAGAAGAAGAAGAAGATGGAGGAAAAAACCGAAGGAAGATAGAAGAAAGAAGATAGAAGAAGAAAGAAGCATTTAAATAAAGGAATTGTCAAAAACTGTCTCTTGTCATTTTTAACATTTTCACAGTTTTTTTGAAAAATGGTAGGGGTAAAAGTACCCCCTTACCATTTCACACAGGGGGGAGGACCGGGATCTGGGGGTCCCCTTGATAAAGGGGGCTTCCAGATTCCGATAAGCCCCCCACCCGCAGACCCCCACAACCACTGGCCAAGGGTTGTGGGGATGAGGCCCTTGTCCTCATCAACATGGGGACAAGGTGTTTTGGTGGGCTACCCCAAAGCACATCCCAATGTTGAGGGCATGTGGCCTAGTACGGTTCAGGAGAGGGGTGCTCTCTCGTCCCCCCATCTTTTCCTGCGGCCTGCCAGGTTGCGTGCTTGGATAAGAGTCTGGTATGGATTTTTGGGGGGACCCCACGCCATTTTTTTTTAAATTGGCAAGGGAGTTCCCCTTAAAATCCATACCAGACCTGGAGGGTCTGGTATAGATTTTGAGGGGGACCCCACACCATTTTTTAAAAAATTTTGGCTGGGGTTCCCCTTAATATCCATACCAGACCTGAAGGGCCTGGTATGGAATTTATTGGGACCCCCCCACATCACTTTTTTTTTCATTTTGGTTCGGGGTTCCCCTGTGGGGAATTCCCATGCCGTTTTTATCAATGAACTTTTATGGCCTGCCAGGTTGCATGCTCGGATAAGGGCCTGGTATGGATTTTTAGGGGAACCCCACGCCATTTTTTTTTGGCGTGGGGTTCCCCTTAATATCCATACCAGACCTGAAGGGCCTGGTATTGAATTTCGGGGGAACCCCACGCATTTTTTTTCTGAATTTTGTTTGTTTTCTTAATGCTGTTTTTATCAATGAACTTTTATGTGTATTGCCGGACCGACATTTCATTAGAGCCGCACGAAGTGAACCAGCGTTAAAAAAAAAAAAAGTCTAGAGGTGCGCCCGTTCAACCTATGCAAATGCTTTTACGTTGCCTGACATTTACTAATATTTTGCCTTCGCAGTGAACCAAAGTATTTGAACAAGCGCAAATGCCATTTGAGAATGCGCAGTGTATAAATTCACCACAGTTTAAATGTATTTGCCAGCGCTGCCGGCTTGTTCAGCGAAAGTCACTTTCTCATTCTATTTTGGCCATATTTGTGACTTGGACAGTTAGTACTACACTTCCCCACATCACCCCACATCACCCACATATTATTGGCACTTCCAGCTTGTTTAAATTTGAAGTTAAAGATGCCTTGCACCAGGTCTATAGTGGCGTACAGATCACCTCTTCCCGTGCGCCGGGAAGAGAATAGTAAATGGGGGATCGTGCTGTGTTACTGGCGCAAATGCTTTGTAAATACGAAAATGTCATTTGCGCATCGGCGTGCACCGCAAGTCATGGCGCAAATGCTTCGTAAATCAGCCCCAGTGTCATTTCATTGGAATTAGATAGAGCAGGCAGGTGAGTCAGTTAGCTGCAGTCAGTGTATTTAGTATATATATGCATCCCAGGTGTTGTGTGTATTTATATATATATATATATATACATATATATACACACTGTATTCTGTTTAGCTAGATCCGTTCCTGTTCTTCTCTTCCTATTATACTTACAGGCAGGCAGCTGCAGTATTTTCAGTCAGTGTACTGTATCCTGTGCACAGTGTGCAACTAAAGCTAACTGCAGACAATTGCTTGTGTTCTCTTCCTAATAATATCACAGGCAGGCAGCTGCAGTATTTTCAGTCAGTGTACTGTATCCTGTGCACAGTGTGCAACTAAAGCTAACTGCAGACAAATGCTGGTGTTCTCTTCCTAATAATACCTCAGACGGGCAGCTGCAGTATTTTCAGTCAGTGTACTGTATCCTGTGCACAGTGTGCAACTAAAGCTAACTGCAGACAATTGCTGGTGTTCTCTTCCTAATAATACCACAGGCAGGCAGCTGCAGTATTTTCAGTCAGTGTACTATAACCTGTGCACAGTGTGCAACTAAAGCTAACTGCAGACAATTGCTGGTGTTCTCTTCCTAATAATACCACAGGCAGGCAGCTGCAGTATTTTCAGTCAGTGTACTGTATCCTGTGCACAGTGTGCAACTAAAGCTAACTGCAGACAAATGCTGGTGTCCTCTTCCTAATAATACATCAGGCGGGCAGCTGCAGTATTTTCAGTCAGTGTACTGTATCCTGTGCACAGTGTGCAACTAAAGCCAACTGCAGACAATTGCTGGTGTTCTCTTCCTAATAATACCACAGGCAGGCAGCTGCAGTATTTTCAGTGTACTGTATCCTGTGCACAGTGTGCAACTAAAGCTAACTGCAGACAGTTACTGGTGTTCTCTTCCTAATAATACCACAGGCAGGCAGCTGCAGTATTTTCAGTCAGTGTACTGTATCCTGTGCACAGTGTGCAACTAAAGCTAACTGCAGACAATTGCTGGTGTTCTCTTCCTAATAATACCACAGGCAGGCAGCTGCAGTATTTTCAGTCAATGTACTGTATCATGTGCACAGTGTGCAACTAAAGCTAACTGCAAAAAATTGCTGGTGTTCTCTTCCTAATAATACCACAGGCAGGCAGTTGATTCAGCTAGCTGCAGTATATTAGTGTACTGTATACTGGGCACAGTGTGCAGTTAAAGCTCACTGCAGACAATTCCTGTTGTTTTCTTCCTAATAATACTACAGGCAGACAGGCGATTCAGCTAGCTGCAGTATACTCAGTATATATATATATATATATATATATATATATATATATATATATATATATATATATATACATTCCAGCTTTGTGCAGCTACATCTCACTGCAGGCCCATCCTTGTGTACCTATTCCAATACACCAAAGACAGTATGTCTGGAAGGCCAACAACGAGAGGCAGACAGTCACAGGCCAATAAAAGAGGGCAAGTAGGCTCTGTGTCTAGAGGCAACAGTGCTGGTCATGCATCCTCATCAGCACGTGGCCTTGGGCACGTTTGTCCTTTTTCTCGGCAGCTGAACGTGTTGAGCCACAACATGCCGAAGAGTTGGTAGAGTGGATGACCAAGCCGTCCTCATCCTCCTCATCCTCTGTCACCCAGGCTACCTTGGCTGCCAATGCAGGTGCCAAAGCGGCCTATTCCTTGGACTTGAGGTCATCATCAGTTACTCCTTCCCTAGCCCCACTGGAGGAGTCCCCCGAACTGTTTGACCCCAGTGTTGGGTACATGCTGCAGGAGGATGCGCAGCGTTTTAAAGGATCCGATGATGGTACCCAGCTTAAGGAAGGCAGTAACGTGAGCCCAGAGAGAGGGGTTGCCCAAGAAGGACAATAAACTGGCAGTCATGTTCCCCCAGCTGCAGCATACTGCCAGGTTTGCTCCAGTGACGAGGAGGGAGGGGATGATGAGCTCACTGACTTTACATGGGTGCCTGATAGGAGAGAGGAGGAGGAGGCAGAGGAGGAGGAGGAGACACATCTCCAACGAGGCAGGATGCCCTCCAGGGGCCAGCTTACCGACTGCATCACACCGCAGAGCTCCGCAAGTGCAGGGCGCTGGTGACTACGCGCGTTATTCCAAAAGTTCTTTGGTGTGGGCCTTTTTTGAGATGTGTGCAGCAGATCGCACCATTGCTATTTGCAACATATGTCTGAAGCGTATCAAGCGTGGACTAGACAGCAAGCGCTTGGACACCACATGCTTAATCAGACATATGTCGAGCTCCCATGCAGCACGTTGGCAACACTACCTAAAAGACCCACACCAAAGAATAAGGTGGACCTCTCCTTGCTCCTCCTCATCAGCTGGGATCTCCATACCCACTATACCTTCAATCCTCTCAGAAACCTGCACTGAGAGGAATGAAGGTGTAGAATTAGGTGTGCCACTGCCAAGTACTTGTGGGCTATCTGCTATCGGTACACCAACGTCCGAATCTAGCAGGCAGATTTCCTTACCCCAGTTGCTCCACCGGTGAAAGAAGGTAGCTCCCAGCCATCCACATGCCCAGCGGTTGAATGCTAGCTTGGCTAAATTGCTAGCACTTCAACTGCTGCCTTTTCAGTTGGCAGACTCTGCCCCCTTCCGTGAGTTTGTGGAATGTGCGGTAATTCAGTGGCAGGTTCCCAAACGCCACTTTTTTCACGGAAGGCGATTCCAGCTCTCTACTGGCATGTGGAAGGCAATGTCTTGGCCTCACTGGACAGGGCGGTCAGTGGTAAGGTGCATATTACCGCTGACTCATGGTCCAGTAGGCATGGACAGGGACGTTACCTATCTTTCACCAAGCACTGGGTGATTCTGCTGGCAACTGGGAAGGATGCAGGACAGGGTGCAGTAGTGTTGGAGGTTGTTCCACCTCCACGCCTCCAAAATTCTACTAGTGGTGATTCTGCCACCCCTCTCTCCTCTACCCCCTCCTCTTCTTCTTCCTCCATAGCCTCTTCCTGTGCTGATTTGTTCTCGGAACCAGCGGTGCTCTGTAGGTGTTCAAGGGTCCACGCAAGCACGCAGGTAAAAAGATGCCATGCGGTGCTTGAGCTGGTGTGCTTGGGGACAGGAGCCACACTGGGGCAGAGATTCTGTCAGCTCTGCAGGGGCAGGTTCAGAGGTGGTTGACGCCACGCCAGCTTAAGCCAGGAATGGTGGTTTGTGACAATGGCACCAACCTCCTCTCCGCCCTCCGACAGAACAACTTACCCAAGTGCCCTGTTTGGCTTACGCCCTTAACTTGGTGGTGCAGCAGTTCTTGGGCAGGTACCTGGGCTTACAGGATGTCCTGAGGCAGGCCAGGAAAGTCTGTGTGCATTTCTGCTGGTCATATAATGCCAGTGCTCGGCTGGCTGACCTCCAAAAGGAATTTAACCTGCCCAAGAACCGCCTAATCTGTGACATGCCCACCAGGTGGAACTCAACGAGGGCCTTCAATGAGTACCTGTGCAACTATGGCACCAGGACAGGGTCAGGGGAGCTTGTTTTTTTTCCCCACGCCAGTGGGCCATGATCAGGGATGCATGCACTGTCCTGTCACCATTTGAGGAGGCCATGAGGATGGTGAGCAGTGACAGTGCATGCATCAGTGACCCTGTCCCTCTTGTCCACTGTTGGAGCACACACTGTGTGGAATAATGGACAGGGCACTTGAGGCAGAACAGAGGCAGGATGAGGAGGACTTTCTTACCTCTCAAGGCCCCCTTTATCCAGACAGTGTTCCTGCATGCCCACCGATCACACAGGATGAGGACGAGGAGGAGGAGGATTGTGTCAGCATGGAGGTGGAGCCTAGCACTCAGCATCAGCAGCAGTCTTCAAGGGATCATTTACAGTCTGAAGAAACACATGGACTTGTACGTGGCTGGGAGGAGTTGGCTGGATCATGTTGTCCTTAGTGACCCAGAGGACTCCGGACCAAATGCCTCAGCAAACCTACGCTGCATGGCCTCCCTGATCCTGCAAAGCCTGCGGAATTATCCATCGTATTTGTGGTATCAAGGAGAGGGATCATTACTGGCTGGCAACTCTCCTTGATCCACGTTACAAGGGTAAGGTTGCGGACCTTATCTTGCCATCGCAGAGGGAGCAGAGGATCAAACATCTTCGGGAGGCCTTGCAGAAAGGTTTGTGCAACGCGTTTCCAGAGCCTGGAAGGTTACAATTTCCTGGTCCTCCTGGACAACGTGTTGCTGAGGCTTCGGTCAGTCAGAGAGGGAGCGGTGGAGAAGGTGGCCGCCTGACCGATGTGTTCAGACAATTTTTAAGTCCGCAGCCCCAAGGTATGATCGGTTCAAGCAACCATCGCCAGCGTCTGATTCACATGGTGCAGGAATACCTAGGGGCAAGATCAGACTTGGACACGTTTCCCACCGAAAATCCTCTAGGTTACTGGGTCTTGAGGATGGATCACTGGCCAGAGCTTGCACAGTATGCAATTGAGATACTGGCCTGTCCTGCATCCAGCGTTCTTTCGGAAAGCACATCCAGTGCTGCTGGAGGCTTTGTAACCATTCACAGGGTGCGCCTGTCCACCAAATTGGTCGATCGGCTGACCTTCATAAAAATGAATCAGTCTTGGATCACCAGCCACCTGATGCTGATGTAACCAAATAATTTTTTCTTTAATGTGAGATCCCTTCAAGACTGCCTATGCTGATGCTGAGTGACTATCCTGTTATGCTGAGTGACTATCCTCTTCCTCCTCAATGTTTATGCTGATAGCTTGTAAGAATATTTTTGGTTCTGGGCACCGCCACCAGTAGCTAAGGCCCAATTTTTCAGCCCCTGTTTAACAGGGGCGTGTAATTACAATTTTTGATGCAATATTTTGCAAGGAGGGTTCCTTGCTGCACTCAACTAGAGTATTTGTGAGGGGTTGCAGTGTTGTGGCACCAGCACCAGTGCCTTTGGCCCAAATTTTCAGCCCCTGTTTATCATGTAATTGCTAGAGTATTTGTGAGGGGTTGCAGTGTTGTGGCACCAGCACCAGTGCCTTAGGCCCAAATTTTCAGCCCCTGTTTAGCATGTAATTACAATTCTTGATCTAATATTTCACAGCAGGGCCTGTTCCTGCGCCCACCAAGAGTAACTGTGAGGCCTTACAGTGTTTTGGCAACACCATCACACCGTCCACCACCAAAGGCCCAATTTTTCTGACCCTGTTCAACAGGGGCATGTAATTACTATTCTTGATCTAATATTTCACAGCAGGGCCCGTTCCTGCGCCCACCAAGATTAACTGTGAGGGATTACAGTGTTGTGGCAACACCAACACCTGAGGCCCCAGTTTCTGCACAGTATATAGGGCAGGCCCCTACTCTCAAACATCCAACTTACAAACGACTCCTACTTGCAAACGGAAGGAGACAACAGGAAGTGAGAGGAAATCTAGCCCTAGGAAGGGAAATTCTCTCCTGTAAGAGTTCCTTGTTTCACTAAAAACCCCAAATTTTCAAAATCCAATTGTCATTGGGACAGAAAGTGAGGTGAAATCTTCTGAAGACGTGCACAGACAGCAAAACAAATGTTACAGGGGTGATAATCCTTCCCTATGTTTTCCAAAAAGCTTAAAAATAGATTTTTTGGCTGGAGCTACACGTAAAAAATGTACCAGTTCAAGATTACAACCAGATTCTACTTAAGAACAAACCTACAGTCCCTGTGTTGTTTGCACCGCCTGTATACTGCTGTTCAAAGTATATAGGGCCTGGGGCCCCCACGCCTTTCCTTTTTTTTATTTGGGTGCAGGGTTCCCCTTAATATCCATACAAGACCCAAAGGGGCTGGTAATGGGCTGGGGGGGTTCTCAATGATTTTCATCCATATTGCCGGGACCAGACATGACATTAAAGCCGCAAGCAGTTTTGAATGACTTTTTTTCCTTTAGAAATGTCTTTATGAGCAGGGACTGTTCTAAACACGGGAAACACGTGCCACTTTACAGGCATACTATAGACACCCCCCAGGCACGATATTTAACCACCTGACGTCAGCGCTATGGCCGAATGATGGCCACAGCGTGGACCTGCATTCCCCGGAGGCCGTCATATGACGGCCTCCCCTGTGCACGCTCCCTGCGTGCGCCCTGCAGGGCGCGCGCGGGGCACGCTGTGATCACCGAGTCACTGAGACTCGGCTGATCACCGATCCGAGGAAGGGACCGGTCCCGGCCCCTCACCATGTGATCAGCGTGAGTAGAAAAAAAAGCCGATCACCGGCTGGGATGGAAGAGGCACATCTGCCTCATCAGTGCCACCTACTAGTGCCAATTAAAAAAGCCCACAGTGCCACCTAACAATGCCCACAGTGCCACCTAACAGTGCCCCACAGTGCCACCTAACAGTGCCCACAGTGCCACCTATCAATGCCAACAAGTGCCACCTATCAATGCCCACCTGTAGTGCCGATCAGTGCCACCTGCAGTGCTACCCATCACTGCCAGCCATCAGTGCCCATCACTGCCACCCATCAGTGCCCATCACTGCCACCTATCAGTGCCCATCACTGCCGCCTCATCAGCGTACATCAATGAAGGAGAAAAATGACCCGTTTTAAATTTTTTATAACAAAAAATTTTTTTTAAAAAAAATTCAGTTTTTTACATTTTTTTAACAAAAAGTAAAAACTGCAGAGGTTATCAAATACCACCAAAAGAAAGCTCTATTTGTGGTGAAAAAATGATAAAGATTTAATTTGGGTACAGTGTTGTATGACCGCTCAATTGTCATTCAAAGTGCATCTGCGCTGAAAGCTGAAAATTGGTCTGGATAGGAGGGGGGTTTAAGTGCCCTGTAAGCAAGTGGTTAAAGGAACATTTCACTTTTATTTTTTCACTTTAAGCATCATTAAAATCACTGCTCCCAAAAAAACGGTTGTTTTTAGATTTTTTTTTGCATTGATACATGTACCTTGGGGCAGGACCCAGATCCCCAAACCCTATTAAAGACAATAACTTGCAAATTAGCCTTTAAAATTTGCATTTTTGATCTCTCACATTCGAGTCCCATAGACTTTAATGGGGTTCGAAAGTTTGCGTGAGTCTTCAAACCCTGATCACAAGAACTTTGGTACTGAAGGGGTTAAGTCCCGGGGGGAGGGAGGTGTCAGGCTCCTACTTACCAGACCGGCGAGTCCAATCAGGCAGAGGGTAGGCTCCCTTACGCGTCCGACTAACGGCCCCTGGTAGAGTAAACAGAAGGCACGAAAGTACGGAGTGGTATGAGAGCCTGTATTCACTGTCCAGGTACTGCAGGGTTAACAGATGAGAAGGCTGAAGCTGGCTGGAGCACAGGCACAAGACTGAGCAGGTTTGTTTGGAAAGCAGGCTGGGTAGACAACAGACAGGCAGCTGGGATCCAAGGGAGCAGGCAGACGGATGGTCAGGAGGCAGGCCGGGTTCGGTAACAGACAGACGGCAAAGGTACAGTGGAGCAGGCAAGCGGATGGTCAAACAAGCAGAAGTCAGGTACAGGCAGAGTTCAGGGAGAGGTCCAGGAGACAAGGCCGGGTCAGCAGGTAATCAGGAACGGTCAAGGTACAAGGTCAGGCACTAGGACGACTAGCTGTTGATCAGGCAGCACTGGTCACAGGGGCACGCCGGCTTAAATGCATCTTTTGGCGCCAAACGACGTGCACGCGCGCGCCCTGACACACACAGGCGCGCGCACCCGCCAACGCCCGCGCGCGTGCCCCCGCACACCGGCGTGCACAGCAGGACGACCCTGAACACACACACCAGCACCGCGAGGAACACGCACAGCGGGGTCCACAGGAACGCGCACGCGCCAACGCGCGCCGACGCGCCCTGCCGCACACCACCGCGAGCACCCTGCCTGCCGAGGTACGCCCTCTGACAGTGCCCCCTCCTCAAGGGCAGCCTCTGGATGCCCAGCTGGGCCAACCTGGTTGCATGGGAGTCCTTGAAAGCTTGTAACAATTCATCAGCATGGAGATTACTTTCAGGCTCCCAAGAGTTATCCTCGGGTCCATACCCCTTCCATTTAATGAGGTACTGGAACTGATTCTGCCTCTTTCTACAATCCAGGATTGCCTCGATTTCGAATTCCTCCTCATTGTTGACCATAACAGACTCCAGTGGCTTGGCTTTACGATCAGAAAAGGAATCAGGAATAACTGGTTTCAACAATGACACATGAAAGACCGGGTGAATTCTAAGGGACTCCGGCAGATTAAGTTCATATGCGACATCATTCACTTTTCTTTTCACCTGAAAAGGACCCATAAACTTAGGTCCCAACTTCCTGGAGGGACAAGCCAACTTTAAGTTACTTGTGGAAAGCCACACTTGGTTACCAGGTTCAAGGACAAGTTCTCCACGTCTTTTCTTGTCAAACATCTTCTTGAAGGATGCCTGGGACTGGGCCATGGTCTCCTGCAAGATCTTACAGTTTTTAGAGAAGAACTCCATTGTTTCAGTTACCGCAGGCAGGGTACATTCCGGGATAGAACTGGGAAGGAAGGAAGGGTTGAATCCATAATTGGCAAAGAAGGGTGTCTGGTTGATAGCTGAATGTAGGGAGTTGTTGTATGAAAATTCAGCGACTGGTAACAGGGACACCCAGTCATCTTGCGAAAACACAGAAAAGCAACGGAGGTATTGCTCCAGCGTCTGGTTAGTTCTTTCTCTCTGGCCGTTAGTCTGAGGGTGATAGGCCAAAGAAAATGCCAATTCAATTTCCAGCGCACCACACAGTGCCTTCCAGAACCGGGAGGTGAACTGGACACCCCGATCCGATACAATATTCGCGGGTACCCCATGTAGTCTCACTATTTCTTTGACAAAGATCTTCGCCGTTTCTACGGCTGTGGGTGTACCCTTCATGGGGAGAAAGTGTGCCATCTTGGACAGTCTATCGATCACCACAAAGATGGTCGAGAAACCTTCAGATGGGGGTAGCTCCACGATGAAGTCCATTGATAACATTCTCCAAGGCCTGTCAGGAATCGGTAAGGGTTTCAACAAACCCCAGGCCCTTGAGCGGTTGCTTTTATTCCGGGCACAAGTGTGGCAAGAACCCACATACCTTTTACAGTCTTCCAATAATCGTGGCCACCAAAAGGTGCGTTGCACCAATTCAGTCGTTTTCCGAGCTCCGAAGTGACCTGCCAGCTTGTGGTCGTGGCACAATTCCAATACCAGCACTCTAAGTTTTTCAGGAACCAAAATCTTGCCTTCGTGCCAGAGCAACCCATCACTTAAACTGGTCCCAGTAGGTTGAGGAATTTCTGAGGAGGCTTGCCTAATTCTGGAAATTAAATCTCCCTGGAGAAGTAAAAAATTTCCCACTGGCAGAATAGTATCTGGAGAAGCAAATTTCTTGGAATCATGAAACATTTGAGATAAAGCATCAGGTTTTCCATTCTTGGATCCGGGTCTGTACGTGATGTGAAAGGAGAAGCGGGAAAAAAAAAGTGCCCATCTAGCCTGTCGTGGTTTAAGTCTCTTGGCTGACCTTAGGTATTCCAAGTTCTTGTGATCGGTATAAATGAGAACAGGATGTACAGCACCCTCCAGCAGATAGCGCCATTCCTCCAGAGCCGCCTTGATGGCCAAAAGTTCCCGATCTCCCACATCATAATTCCTTTCTGACAACGAGAGTTTGCGGGAAAAGAATGCTACCGGGAACAAAAGGGCTTTGGGGCCCTGGCGTTGAGAAAGTACTGCCCCCACTGCGATCTCCGAAGCATCAACTTCCAGCACAAACGGTAGCGCAGGGTCAGGGTGTTTAAGGATAGAGGCAGATGTGAACAGTCCCTTTAATTTCTCGAAAGCCGCTTGTGCTCTGGATGTCCAACAGAATCGGGCTCCCTGTTTTGTAAGTTCCGTTATGGGAGAAATGATTTTAGAAAAGTCTTTAATGAATTTCCTGTAAAAGTTAGAAAATCCTACGAAACGTTGGACCCCCTTTTTGTCTGTAGGTGCAGGCCAGTCCAGGATGGCAGACACTTTTTGTGGATCCATCTTAATACCTTCCACAGAAATAATGAGGCCCAAAAACTGGATACTTTGAAGTTCGAATTCACATTTGTCAAGTTTAGCGTATAGGCCATGTTGCCTGAGCCGAGCAAGAACATTCCGGACGTGCCTGCGGTGATCAGCCAAGGAAGAGGAGAAGATGAGTATGTCGTCCAGATAAACAATGACGTAGAGGTCCAGGAATTCTCTAAAGATGTCATTCACAAAGTGCTGGAACGTGGCTGGGGCATTACAAAGTCCGAAGGGCATGACCAGGTACTCGAAATGCCCGAAACGAGTGCGAAAGGCGGTCTTCCACTCATCACCCTCTCGGATGCGAATTAGATTGTATGCACCACGAAGATCCAATTTAGTGAAAATTCTGGCAGTGCCCAGCCTTTGGAATAACTCAGGTACCAGGGGAAGCGGGTAACGATTCTTAATTGTTATCTTGTTCAATTCGCGGTAATCGATACATGGTCGCAGAGAATGGTCTTTCTTCTCTACAAAGAATAAGCCAGCACCGGCCGGGGAAGTGGACGGGCGGATAAATTTTTTCTTCAGGTTTTCATCTAGGTACTGCTTCAGGGTGCCCAGCTCCTGCTCAGTCAGTGGGAAGATCCGGCCGAAAGGTACCTCGGTTCCTGGAAGCAGTTCAATAGGGCAGTTGTAGGGCCTGTGTGGAGGTAGTAATTCTGCACCCTTTTTGCTAAACACATCCGCGAAATCTTGGTAAGGCTCAGGAATAGCTTGGAGCAGTTCAACATCAGGATGTAAACAGAGAAGTTGGGTAACCTCACGGCCGTCCCTTTGTAGACAATGTTGTAGACAATATCCTGAGAGAAACTCAACATTACCAGCAGCCCAGTTGATTTGAGGGTTGTGAACCTGTAGCCATGGTATTCCTAGAATGACTGGGAAAAGGGGTGAGGAGATGGCGTCTAAACAGAGATATTCCCGGTGTTGATGGCCCATGATAGCTTCTAAGGGGACGGTTTCTTGAGTGACCGGACCGGAACGGAGAGTAGAGCCATCTGCAAGATGAACCGCCAGGCTTTGAGTTTTGGGTTGGAGAGGGATGTCATGTTGAGAAGCGAAGGTCCGGTCGATAAAACAACTGCAGGCTCCAGAGTCAATGATGGCTGGAACTTGGATAGCCTTTCCGGGAAGCTGTAAAGTGACAGAGATAGTTAGGTGTGCGCCAACAGTGGGTACAATAGTAGCACAGGTACGATCAGCAGAGCGACACTTACGCGTCTTGTTGGGGCAACTGCTGGCGTAGTGCCCGGGTTCCCCGCAGTAGAGGCAAAGGTTACGTGCCCGTCTGCGTAATTTCTCTTCTGGGGTCAAGGAGGGACGAAGTAGACCAAGCTGCATTGGTTCTGGTGCATCACTGGCCGAGACTGGTGAGGGAGCGGAAGATCTGCTGGGAGGACAGGGTACTTGTGGGAGCATCCAGGTGGGACGAAAGGTACTGGTGGTTCTTTCGGTATGTCGTTCTCTCAACCTACGGTCTATTTGGATGGACAGGTTGATTAGCTCTTCCAGGGTCTGAGGTACCCCTACCCGTGCCAACTCATCCTTGAGAGGATCTGACAACCCCATCCTAAACTGATGGCGCAAAGCAGCGTCATTCCGCGCCGTATCAGAGCTCCAGCGTCTGAACTCGACGGCATAATCTTCTGCCGCTCGACGGCCTTGACGAAGGACATGTAAGGTGGCTTCCGCGGTGGCGGTAAGCTGGGGGTCTTCGTATAGTTGAGACATAGCATCGAAGAAGGCATCCAGGCTTTCCAAGACAGCAGACTTTTGCTCCAAAAGTCGGTGAGCCCATGTTTGAGGTTCGCCAGATAGTAAGGAGATAACGAAGCCCACCTTAGTGGCTTCTAGAGAGAATGTGCGTGGCTGAAGGGCAAAGTAGAGATTACAGGCATTCCGGAAAGCACGATACCTACTTCGGTCTCCAAGGAATCTTTCAGGTACTGGTACCTTTGGCTCTGGAGGTAACATGACCACGGAGGGTGCTGAGGTTGCAGCTGCGGACCCCTACGGGCCGGAAGGTGCGGATAAGGCCTGTACACACTCTTCCAGGCTTGAGTATCCCTCTTGTAGGCTCTTCACGGCCTGGGTTAAACCCGCCAGATGTCTGCAGAGTTCATCCATGGGAGAGGCCCCCTGCCCGGACTCGGTCATGGCTGCCTGATACTGTCAGGCTCCTACTTACCAGACCGGCGAGTCCAATCGGGCAGAGGGTAGGCTCCCTTACGCGTCCGACTAACGGCCCCTGGTAGAGTAAACAGAAGGCACGAAAGTACGGAGTGGTATGAGAGCCTGTATTCACTGTCCAGGTACTGCAGGGTTAACAGATGAGAAGGCTGAAGCTGGCTGGAGCACAGGCACAAGACTGAGCAGGTTTGTTTGGAAAGCAGGCTGGGTAGACAACAGACAGGCAGCTGGGATCCAAGGGAGCAGGCAGACGGATGGTCAGGAGGCAGGTCGGGTTCGGTAACAGACAGACGGCAAAGGTACAGTGGAGCAGGCAAGCGGATGGTCAAACAAGCAGAAGTCAGGTACAGGCAGAGTTCAGGGAGAGGTCCAGGAGACAAGGCCGGGTCAGCAGGTAATCAGGAACAGTCAAGGTACAAGGTCAGGCACTAGGACGACTAGCTGTTGATCAGGCAGCACTGGTCACAGGGGCACGCCGGCTTAAATGCATCTTTTGGCGCCAAACGACGTGCACGCGCGCGCCCCGACACACACAGGCGCGCGCACCCGCCAACGCCCGCGCGCGCGCCCCCGCACACCGGCGTTCACAGCAGGACGACCCTGAACACACACACCAGAACCGCGAGGAACACGCACAGCGGGGTCCACAGGAACGCGCGCGCCAACGCGCGCCCACGCGCGCCGACGCGCCCTGCCGCACACCACCGCGAGCACCCTGCCTGCCGAGGTACGCCCTCTGACAGGAGGCTTGAAAGGCAGCAGAGGGAAATATGCACCTGTGTCAAGGAAGTGAGAGAGAGAGAGTGTCTCACAAACTGTGCAGCCAGTGTGAGCTCTTGCTCTTTGACCTATGGAGACACAAGCTGCTGACCCCCTCTGGCTGACCTACCTGGCACCCTTGCTCTGGAGAAGCCTAACCCCTGTATGGGACCAAAGGAAAACTAGAGGTGAGCCTGCTTAAATTACCAATACCAGGATTTTGGACTGTTATTTACTATGGCTGAAGTAAGCTGTCGTTTTGTTTAGTTTTGATTGGAATAAATGAATTGTTTGCTTTCATTAAACTGGCTGGCGGTTATTACAGAACTACCCCAGGTTACATTTGGTGGAGAGTGCGGAGCAGAGTATAGCCGCAAAAGCCATTTGAAAGCGTTTAAAAGGCCAGTACAACATTTGCATGTCCTGGGTTAGGATAGCACAAGCTCTGAAAACCCCACAAGGCGACATGGAGGAGGTGATAAAAGCCCTAGCTCAGAGCACAATAGCCCAGCAGCAGGCCGCTGCAGAAGCCAACCGTCGCCATGAGGAGGCAATGGCCCAGCAACAGGAAACTGGTTGCCCAGTTCACAGTCCAGCAACAAACTACTCAAGCACAGGTAGCTGCTTTACAGGAAGCAATGCAGCATCTTGCACAAGGACAAGAACAAACCGTGGGTGCCGCTAGCAACTAGGCAGCCATAAGGGCCAGTCACTACTTGTAAAAGTTAATGCCTAGTGATTATGTAGAGGCATTCATGGCTACTTTTGAGAGAACAGCAGAAAGAGAAGGGTGGCCTCCAGACCAGTGGGCTGGTATTGTTGCTCCTTTTCTCACTGGGGATCCCCAGAAGGCATATTTTGATTTGCCAGCTGCTGATGCCAAGGATTACCAACGGCTAAATGCTGAAATCCTGGCCTGCCTTGGGGTGACTACTGCTATACAGGCCCAAAGGGTACACCGTTGGTGGTACCACCTGGACTGTCCGCCATGGGCTCAGATGCATGACCTGAGTCAGCTGGTCAAAAAATGGCGCGGCCATAGAAGTTAACGGGTCCCCTGGGTGGTGGAGCGGGTCATGTTAGACGGTTACCTAAGGTCGCTGCCAAATGACCTTCGGTGCTGGGTGAGTCATGGGGATCCCAAGACAGCAGATGAACTAGTGGAAATAGTTGAGAGGTATGCTGTGATGGAGGATCTGCTGGGACCTGTCAAACCTCGAGAATCATTGCCAGTGAGGAGAGCCAAGTCATCCACAAATAATTAGAGTCAAGGAGCACCCACCCCAGCATCCCAGAGCTCTGCTCCAGCACAAAGGAATGAGGGTGTGCTGTGCTGTCGGTGTCACTACCGGGGCCATATCCAGGCCCACTGTCCCCTGCAGGAGGAACCCATGGAGTGTGGCGCTCTACGAAGGATGTCCTTTTATGCCCAAAATGTATGTGCTGCCCACCTGGACCTGACTGAGGGGCGATTTGAATGTGACCTTTGGGTGAACCAGCTTCACGTCCGAGTGCTGTTGGACTCTGGAAGTATGGTAACACTTGTGGGTACCGGGGTAGCTGGGGAGGTGAGTCCAGTAGCAAGAGCCCTGAGGGTGATGTGCATACATGGGGACACCAGGGAATACCCCCTGGTATCAGTGACACTCACTACGGCCTTTGGCACAATTGTCGAGGAGGTTGGGGTGGTACCCAACCTCATCCATGATGCTATTATAGGAAGGGATTGCCCTTTATTTGTTGAACTTTGGAACTATGTGAGCCAAGAACTTTCGGAACAGCTGAACTGCTCTGTTCCCTCTAAGGGGCTGGACGCCAACGCTTTGGAGAACATTGATAGAGTTTCATCTGGGGCAGATGGTCCACCAGCTAAGGGGAACCATGAGGGCGGAGGACCCACTCTTATGCAGGTCATGGCTGGGGAGAACATAGAGGAAGCCTTCCCTCTGCAGGTTATGACCGAGGAAGATGAAGGAGAAAGCTCCTCTCGTCTTGCCCACCCAGATCTTGAGGTGTCACGGGGTGCATTTTCTTCTGCTCAAAAGAGGGATCCCACACTGGAAAATGCCTGGCAACGGGTTACCATAATTAATGGGGTTTCACAAGTACCTGAGGCCAAAAAAAGGTTTCCCCATTTTGTGGTCATTGGTGAGCTGCTATATCGGGTTACTGAGGTTAGGGGGGACGTGGTCGACCAGTTACTGGTTCCCCAGCCCTTCAGATGTACAGTGCTTGACCTGGCCCACAATGACGCATTAGGGGGTCACCTGGGGGCTGACAAAACAGAGGCACGAATAACGGACTGGTTCTACTGGCCAGGAGTGATAGCAGAGGTGAGACGTTATTGCAGTTCATGTCCCACCTGCCAGCTGACCGCACTGATGCCCCACTTGAGGAACCCATTGGTGCCGTTGCCCATTATCGAGGTACTGTTTGAGCGCATTGCGATGGATTTGGTGGGCCCTTTGGTGAAATCAGCTCGGGGCCACCAATACATCCTCGTGGTACTCGATTATGCCACCAGATATCCAGAGTCAGTTCCCCTAAGACAGGCTACGTCAAATGCAATTGCCAGGGAATTGTTTAATATGTTCTCTAGGACAGGATTCCCAAAGGAGATCTTGACAGACCAGGACACCCCATGTCTCGGGTGATGGCAGATCTGTGCAAGTTGTTCCAAATCAAACAGCTGCGCACATCTGTTTATCATTCAAAGACAGATGGACTGGTAGAGTGATTCAATAAAACTCTCAAGTCAATGTTTAAAAGGGTTATGCAACAAGATGGTAAAGACTGGGACTGTCCATTCCCAGCACTAATGTTTGCTATTAGGGAAGTGCCTCAGGCGTCCACAAGTTTTTTCCCGTTCGAGTTGGTGTACGGTCGAAGACCACGGGGACTGCTTGACTTGGTGAAGGAAACATGGGAAAGTGAGTCCTCTCCTCATAGGACAGTTGTAGAACATATAACTCAGATGAGAGAGAGGATTACTAAGGTAATGCCTCTAGTCAAGGAGCACATGCAAAAAAGTGCAGGAGGCACAAGGAAGGGTGTACAACCGGTCTGCCAAACTTAGACAGTTCCAGGTTGGGGATCGGGTCTCTGTACTTATACCTACAGTAGAAAGTCAGGTGGCAGGGACCCTTTGAGGTTGTAGAAAAGGTTAGGGAGGTTAACTATAAGATACAACAACCTGGGAAGAGGAAGCCCTATCAGACATACCACGTAAATCTCCTGAAGCCTTGGAAGGAGCGTGAACAGGAAGTTCCTCTGGCTAAGGTTAGTTCTAAGCCCCCGGTGGGGGAGAACTCTGTCCCAGTTTCTACCTCCCTATCCAAGCCACAAACACAGCAGGTAAAGGATTAGAATAGAGAGAAGTTTTCAGGACTTCTGGGTCTCACAAGGGTTATTTGAACATGATATTGTCACAGAACCCAATGTGAAGGTCTGAGTGAAACCCTATCGCATCCCCGAGGCACATAGGAAAGCAGTGTCAGAGGAAGTTCGGAAAATGCTGGAACTTGATATTATTGAGGAATCGCAGAGCGAGTGGTCGAGCCCGATTGTGTTGGTACCAAACCCCAACCCGACTCTGCGATTTTGTAATGAATTCAGAAAACTCAATGAGGTATCGAAGTTCGATGCATACCCAATGCCGAGAGTAGATGAACTGATAGAGAGGTTGGGACCAGCTTGATACATTACCACCTTAGACCTCACCAAAGGCTACTGGCAAATACCCTTAACTAAGGAAGCCCGAGAAGAGACTGCCTTTTCTACCCCAGATGGCCATTTCCAGTACAAAAGAATGCCATTTGGCTTGCATTCCGCTCCAGCTACTTTCCAGAGAGCTATGGACAAAACCTTACGCCCACATCAGAAATACACTTCAGTGTATTTAGATGATATTGTCATGTTGAGTACAGACTGGGAATCCCATCTTTCCCAAGTGCAGGCAGTCTTAGACTCTCTGAAGAAAGAAGGGTTCACTGTGAACCCTGAAAAGTGTGCCATTGCTATGGAAGAGACCAAGTACTTGGGGTACATTGTAGGTAGAGGGTTGGTAAAGCCACAGATGAACAAAGTGGAGGCTATCCAGGCCTGGTTCCGCCCAGTTACGAAGAAACAGGTGCGAGCCTTTTTGGGCATCGTGGGGTACTACCGAAGGTTTGTCCCCAACTTCGCCACTATTGCTGCACCTCTCACAGACCTGACAAAGGATAAAAAGTCAGTTATGATGAAATGGAATGACAAGGGTGAAAAAGCCTTCCAGGAGCTTAAAGCAGCCTTATGTCAGTACCCAGTACTGGTCGCTCCTGACTTCTCAAGAGAATTTGTTGTTCAAACAGATGCCTCCAGTGAAGGCTTGGAAGCTGTTCTGTCCCAAGAGGTCAATGCGGAGGAACACCCGATAGTTTTCATGAGTAGAAAATCGACAGCCGCCGAAAGAAATTATGCTGTGGTGGAGCTGGAGTGCCTGGCCATTAAGTGGACCCTGGACTCACTACGCTATTTTCTCCTTGGTAGGAAGTTTCGCCTGGTGTCGGACCATGCCCCATTGACCTGGATGAGACAGAATAAACACACGAATGCCAGAGTTACCAGGTGGTTTTTGGCATTGCAAGAGTTCAAGTTTGTAGTTGAACACAGACCAGGGAAGCAACATCAGAACGCAGATGCCCTCTCTAGGGTACACTGTAGGGTGTCCCACATTGCCTCGGACATCTCTGCGTCGAGGCAGAGCGGGGGAGGGGGGATACGTACAG